>PVHT021183646.1:14915851-14966968 GCA_004024745.2 Catagonus wagneri
ACTAGGAACCATGAGGTTGCGGGTTTGATCCCTGCCCTTGCTCAGTGGGTTAACGGTCCGGCGTTGCCGTGAGCTGTGGTGTAGGTTGCAGACGCGGCTCGGATCCTGCGTTGCTGTGGCTGCGGCGCAGGCCAGTGGCCACAGCTCCGATTAGACCCCTAGCCTGGGAACCTCCACATGCCGCGGGTGCGGCCATAAAATGACAAAAGGCAAAAAAAAAAAAATTAAAAATAAAAAAAAAAAATAAAGCATTTTTAATAGTCTATCAAACTCAGAGTTCTTCCCTGACCCATTTTCCTCCTTCAGGGTGATCTGAATTTCCAATGAGCTGACATCTCACCACCAGGAAAGGATGTCTGGTCCGCATGTCCGAACTTGGTCCTTGCTGGCCAACGCTTCTAAGATCTTTTTCTGAAACATGATCTGTCATTAGCCATTTTCCACAGCATGCTGTGCTCCTGTTCGGGATCATGCCATGGACTCCAAATGTCAGAGACACAGTCTCTTACTATCCTTAACTCAGCAAGAGCTTGCTTGTACCTAGTTGATGGTCTCTTCACACCTTCACTCCTCTCTCATACTTAAACACACTTAGAGGCTTTCCTTAAGTCTTCCCTGACAGGAGGGATCTGTGAAAAGAGCTTTCCTCTGCAAGTGACAGCGTACCCACTCGCTGTAGGGTAGTTCCTTTCTCATATGACTAGAAGTATGGCTAATGCTAACACTGACTCAATGATGTCACAATTCCAGGTTGGCACTGACCTCCTTCCCTCCCTGTTGCCTTAAGGAGGCTTAGCTCTGGGCATCACACAACCACATCCAAAGGTTAAGCAGCAGGGTGCAGCACAAGCCAGTTTCTTTTCCAGAAGATTCTCCTTTTCAAACCCTCTGCCCACTCTTACATCTCATCGGTCAGATCTGGTCTGTCTATCCCTAGATCAAGAGTTGGGGCACTTTTCCTGAGACAAGGATTCATGCTTCAATGAAACCACAGCTCTCCTAGAAATAAGTGATTTGCATAGGCCAACAGCACCTCCATCGAGAGCCACAGCACTCCTCCAGCCTTAACTGTTGAGGTACAATCAGTACACTATCTAGTCTTCCCTACAAGTCTCCCAGGTTCTGCCCTTGGCAAAAGAAAGCAAACCTGCCAACCCCTGCTCCTGAATTCCCCCCAATCCATTAATGGAATTCCACCGTGCTCAGAGTACTGAGCACAGGGACCTTTTTCCCAGCACTCTCTTAAGTCATTCTCTCCTTACCTGCTGATAAAAAACTCTTCTGTGGTGGAAAGTTCATCACACATTTTCTTCTACCATTGCCATAATGCAACTCATTGTCCTCAGTCTTCCAGGTTTAGCTCTTGACAAGTTTATGCAAAATTCCAAAGTCACTTTAGGAAGTTCCTGTCACGGCTCAGCAGTAACAAACCCAATTAGGATCCACGAGGTTGCGGGTTCGATCCCTGGCCTTGTTCAGTGGGTTAAGGATCTGGTGTTGCCATGAGCTGTGGTACAGGGTGCAGAGACAGCTCAGATCCCGAGTTGCTGTAGCTGTGGTTTGCTGTAGCTCTGATTTGACCCCTAGCCTGGGAACTTCCATATCCCTCGGGTGCAGTCTTAAAAAGAAAAGGAAAAAAAGCCATTTTAAGTACATGCTCCTGGCATTGATTTCCTTCAGCCTATTTTGCGCTCAATACCAGGAATTTGTCCTTTGGTCACTGCTGAGTTACACGCCCTTCCTTCCATGGGGCAATAAGCTAAGCCTGGGAGTAATTCTAATGATAGAAGAACGTCAAAGGGAGAGGGAAAGACAAAAAATGCTTTATTACAAAGTCCCACTGTGGTCAGGAAGTCCATGGTGGGGAAGTTGGGCCTGGCGGCGGGGGAGAAGTTGGGGGGTAGATGACACAGGGTATATATGAACTCTCTACTTTCTGCTCAGTTTTGCTGTGAACCTAAAACTACTCTAATAGTTTAATAAGAGAAAAAGGCTCATCAGATTCAGTCCTGTACCAGGCCCCGTGCTAGGGGCAGTACACATTTCAGGGCCTGTGCAGGTCCCTTGCCAGCTCTCTGCTGATGAAGTCCCGCACGACAGCCCTTCTTGCTGAACCACTCCGTTTCAAGTGGAACTTCTCATCAAGCTCAGAAGAGTCGGAGGGGCCCTGCCCCAGGCCGCTCAAGTATAGCAGTGGTGGAACAGAAACCATTGGCTGTTTCGCCAAGCTTTGTTTTAACGCCCTCTGAGGTATAGTCACCTGTGCACCTCCTTTCTCTCTTTCTTTTCTTTGTCTTTTCGCCTTTATCTAGAGCCGCACCCGCGGCATAAGGAGGTTCCCAGGCTAGGGGTCTAACAGGAGCTGTAGCCGCCGGCCTTCGCCACAGCCACAGCAACGCGGGATCCGAGCCGCGGCTGCAACCTACACCACAGCTCACGGCAACGCCGGATCCTTAACCCACTGAGCAAGGCCAGGGATTGAACCCGCAACCTTGTGGTTCCCAGTTGGATTCGTTAACCACTGAGCCACGACGGGAACTCCACCTCCTTTCTCTTTCATCTTACCAGTAGAACCAATCCTGGTCAGCCTGGAAACTGGCCCAAGCCATTTGCCAGCCTTCCCATTTCACAGCCTTCCTTGCGGCCACCATAGTGTGCAATGGCACCAACTGATGACTCACTAAGGGGGGTATGGCTGGGAAAACGCTCCAAAAAAGGTTTAACAGTTGCTATGTTCCTGCCCCTCCCCTTACATCTTTCTCTTTAGAAAAGGGGTGATGGCCAGTTAACAGGAGCTATATTTGACAAAAAGGTGAACTTAAAAAGTGGAAACCATGTGCTACAGTCAGCAGAAAAGCAAAAAAAGTTCACGACTGCAATTACAAAGCTTCCATACCACCACTGGCCAACCTCCTCAGTTCTTTGAAATGTAAATTTATCTAACATTGTTCTAATAGTAATAGCAATTAAATTCAATTACTCTACCCCTGGGCCTTCTTACTTTAGGAAAATAGCCTTAATTGATCTAAAATATTAAGTTGTGGATTTTAAGCAAGGTTTTCAGAATCTGAGTTAATACACAAGCTGCTTCCCTCAGGTGGGCCAACTGCCAAACTTTTCTTTTAATTGCAGTCAATTTATAATACAGTGCCAGTTTCAGGTGTACAGCAAAGTGACTCAGTTGTATTTTCCATTACAGATTATAAGATATTGAATATAGTCCCTGCCCCCCCATTCCCCTTTGGTAAGCTAAGTCTGTTTTGTCTGTTTGTGTTGTATATAGATTCATTTACATTATTTAAAACTCCACATATTTTTTTTTTTTTGGCTGAGTAATATTTCATTGTGTACACACACCCCCCCACACACACCAATCATGTTGCTGATGGGCATCTGAGTTGTTACCAAGTCTTGGCTATTGTAAAAAGTGCTGCTATGAACACCGAGGTACATGTATCTTTTCAAATCATTTTGTCTTTCCAGTTATCTACCCAGCAGTGGGACCAATGGATCACAACAGCTCAAATTTTAGTTTTTTAAGGAACCTCCATACTATTTTCCATGTAGACACACCAATTTACATAAGTCACAAGAGAACTCCTATTTGTAGATTATATATTTCATGCCCACACCCATGGCATATGGAAGTTACCAGGCTAGGGGCTGAATGAGAGCTGCAGCTGGCGGCCTATACCACAGCAACTCAGGATCTGAGCCGCACCTGCAACCTACACCACTCACAAAACACTGGATCCTTAACCCACTAAGTGAGGCCAGGGATCGAACCCATGTCCTTATGGATACTAGTCAGGTCCATTACCACTAAGCTGCAATGGGAACTCCTATTTTTTTTTGATGAGAGCCATTTAGACATGAGGTGATACCTCGTTGTGGTTTTGATTTGCATTTCTGTAATGAGTGATGTTGAACATCTCTTTTCATGTGCTTGTTCAACCATTAAAAATATCTTTTTTGTCTTTGTCTTTTTGGGCCACACCTGCAGCATATGGAGGTTCTCAAACTAGGGGTCGAATCACAGCTGTAGCCACTGGCCTGTGTCACAGCCATGTCAGATCTGAGCCATGCCTGAGACCTACACCACAGCTCATGGCAACACAGGATCCTTAATACCCTGAGGGAGGCCAGGGACTGAACCTGTGTCCTCAAGGATACTAGTCCAATTTGTTTTGTCTGAGCCACGACAGGAATTCCATCAACCATTTCTTTTCTTTCTTCCCTTTTTTTTGGTCTCTTTAGGGCCACACCCACAGCATATTTAAGTTCCCAGGCTAAGGATCGAATGGAGCTACAGCTGGCGACCTACACCACAGCCACAGCAATGTAGGATCCAAGCTGGGTCTACAGCCTACAACACAACTCACAACACCAGATCCTTAACCCACTGAATGAGGCCAGAGATCAAACCTGCATCCTCATGGATCCTAGTAGGGTCCGTTAACTGCTGAACCATGATGGGAACTCCGACCATCAAACATTTCTGAAGGCACTGATGTCCAATCCCTAGGAAAGCCTCACCTCCCCTACCACCAAGATCCCAACCAAAGGAGACAAAATAGGAAACACAAAATAGAACCTCCTGGAAAACCGAGGCCTGTATGGTGTGGCCCAAATATTTTAATAGAAAGATGGTTACAGATGATTCAGAAAAACTTTATAAGTAAAACTAGAGAAAATCTGAAATATTGATGAAAAAATCGTCCCAAATCCTGCTATAGCCAGTATCACTTTCACTTCCTTGCTCCTTCCTATGCATTTTCAGTCAAATTACTGTACATGTAATTGATGCAGCTTTGTCACTCAACTGAAATCTTTAAAACCTTTGAATTTAAAGGACTGCACAATGCAAAAAATGCCTTAGAAGCCAGACATATCTCCATTTATAGAGGAGATGTAAAGCCCCTACTTGTCAGAGGTGTGTACTGTGCCTAGAACCTACCTCCTGACCTTCCTTCAACAGTAACACCCTCTAAGGAGGGGTAGCAGGGTGAGACACACACACACACACACACACACACTGTTCACAATCACTTGAATACAAAGCTACTCCTGTACACACGGCCCAGGCTCAGCACCATCCTAGTATGGTAAATGTCTGAAGCAGACTGGAGAACTGAGGGATAATGAGCAAAACGAGCGTCTGCTTTAGTAGCCTCAAAGAATGAGAATTATTTCAAGAAAGTGGTATGTCCCAGATAGATGTAATGGTGCATATAAAGACAAATAAGCATTTACAAAAAAGGAAAAGCAGGATATGGCTCTAGGCTCTATTTAGCTTAATATTCATCTGTGAATAACAGTACGATCAGCAAATTCCTAAAATAAAAAGTGAAATTAAGTATTTTAACAGACCTTAAAACAAATCTAAACCGAAATTTAAAATGTATCTAATTCTGCAAGGATAATGTGAAGGTTAAGAATGACTTAAAAAGCACAAGTTGGGAGTTCCTGTCGTGGCGCAGTGATTAACAAATCTGACTAGGAACCATGAGGTTGCGGGTCTCTCTCAGTGGGTTAAGGATCCAGCCGTAAGCTGTGGTGTAGGTTGCAGACGCGGCTCGGATCCCGCGTTGCTGTGGCTGTGGTGTAGGCCGGCGGGTGCAGCTCCGATTAGACCCCTAGCCTGAGAACCTCCATATGCCACGAGTGCGGCCCTAGAAAAGGCAAAAAAGACAAAAAATAAATAAAAATAAAAAAAATAAAAAAGCACAAGTTTTAAAGCAAAAGTAATTATTTTTATCAGAAAGATGTTAACAAGTTATAACAACTCTATCTTACAGTCACTCATTTTTGTTGACCTTCCAGTCCTGTACACATTAAACAGACTGAGAGCTGCATACCACAATGGGTGCTCAATGCAATGATGGATTCCCACAGTACTCAACATATTCCACCCCTAACAACTACTCCAAATTATAAGTCCAGAAGACAAAGAAACCCAAAAACTTAGCAAGATAAATGTTTACAATGTACGAAAAAGCAAACATTTTTCATCACTAGCTTTGTTGAATGCCTTCTTTGACATGTTAAGAAGGGGAAATAGCTGGCAGTTTCTCTGATCAGAAAAAGGTACTTGTCCAAAACAAACAAAAAACTATGCTTTCCAAGAACTTTCCACAGCAACCCCAAAATGAGATTATATAAGCAACTAGATACACTACAGAAGTCTTAAATTCCCAGTTTACTTTTATTAATAAATGTTGATACCGTGCTGCTGCTTTTAAAGCACTAATGCAAGCAATGCAATTTCCTTTGGTACTCCTGCAATGTTTTCATCTGTCAGAAAACCCGCAGAAAGAACTCTGCTTACGCCAAAGCAAGGTAGCAAGGAAACCGGTTACCGTGGAATAATAAGGCCCTAAGAAAGGCAGCAGGTCGTATAGTTACCTCCTTATGGGCAAAATCCCTGCCCTAAAACTATGCAACCTACTACCTCTTCCTAGGAACCCGTTTTTTCTTGCCGGTCTTCTACTTACCAGATGGACTTCAAATTAACCTGTTAAATTAGGCCATATTTTGGGGGGTTTACTTCAAATTCAAACCAATCAGAATTCACTCACTGAGAGGCTCTAAAAAAAGCCATTGTCCTTATGTCCTTAGTAAAAACTACAAATATGTTTGCTTAAAATCAAACCTCGTTACGGAGGAACAAAGAGTTAACTCAGTTACCTCAGAGGACACAAACCAGAAGGATAATACCCAGCCAACCATGTATTGCTGAAGACACAGACTTTAAGAAATATTTACTGTAATATCAAAATTTAATCAAATTTCATACTCTCCACCTTTCTTGATAAACTAGAAAATTAACTGACCGAATGTGAATGTATAAATCCTACTTGCCACCATCAACAGAAGCAATTAACTTACTGCCTGTCCCTTTTAGATGTCGTGTTTTCCGGTTACAGCCAGCCACTTCTGGGCCATGGTCATTTGGGGTTTTTGACCCTTGATCTAGAATAAACAAGCAAATTCTGATCACAGTTTTAAAAAAAACATCAACAAGCTTTTGCAGACTGTCACACTGTACCATAAGGTACCTGGGGCGGGGGGAGCCTGCAGCATGTGGAAGTTTCCGGGCCAGGGGCTGAACCTGCGCCACAGAAGCGACCCAAACCACTGCAGCACCACAGGAGAAACCCTCCATAAAGTACATTTAAAGGTTTTCACAAAATGTAATTCTCCACAATTCGATTCAATTACTGTGCTTGGCCAATAAGATTATGAAACGGGTCCCTGTGTAATTAATAAAAAGATAATTTTTTTAAGGGCCACACCTGCAGCATATGGAAGTTCCCAGGCTAGGGGTTGAATCAGAGCTGTAGCTGCTGGCCTAGGCCACAGCAACACGGGATCTGAGCCACGTCTGCGACACAAACCACAGCTCACAGCAATGCCCCGTCCTTAACCCACCGAGCAGGGCCAGGGATCAAACCCGCATCCTCATGGATATGAGTCAGGTTGCTAACACACTGAGCCACAACGGGAACTCCTAAAACATATTTATTTTTCACCAAACCTCAGTTATCAGTTAAGTTTTCAACTGCAGAGTGGTGATGATATCCACACTGGAGGCACATGTACTGGAAACCCCCAACTGTACTTGTCAGTTTCTCTAACATTCCCAATTTTCTCTGGCACAACAAAATGCAATGACTATAAAAGCCCTCCACCTATATATGCCTAGTTTATAACAAAGACCAATTCTGGACCATGTAGGTTTCCTTTAGCCAATGGCACTACACAGTGATTATCTTAGATATTCAGATTCAGGACAGATGGAGATATTTGGAAAGAGGTGTGACCTCTCCCTCACCTCCACTTTGTCTCTTTTTCTTCTCCCCAAATAAAATAAACGGCAAGCACTTAAAACAGGGCAGAGCAGGAAGCTTTAGCTTTGCTTAATCATAAGGGCCCAAGGCAACACATGGTTTAGACACTGGAAGAAAGCCTTCACAGGTATTAAAACTCAAGCAGTTCTTTCTAGCATTGTCCTTGCATTTTAAAACAAACTATGGATCTCGTCATCTGACAGCTTCATTCCTTTGTGAATGAAGACCCACCTCAGGAAAGCTAAGGTTTTAAAGGACTTAACCAGGGAGCAAGAGTTGAACCCAGAGCCCATTTTCTCCCTTTCTAGGCTGGAGAATGAAGCTGTCCAAGCCAATACAATACAATACAATACAATGAAACAATGGTTACAACAATGCCTAAGGCCACCCAAAAAAACCAAACTGAGGAATGAATCATAATCAACCAGACTCCATTTTCTTTCTTTTTTTTTTTGTCTTTTTTTGCCTTATCTAGAGCCGCACCTGTGGCATGTGGAGGTTCCCAGGCTAGGGGTCTAACAGGAACTGTAGCTGCTGGCCTTCGCCACAGCCACAGCAATGCGGGATCCGAGCCGCGTCTGCGACCAGCACCACAACTCACGGCAACGCCGGATCCTTAACCCACTGAGCAAGGCCAGGGATCGAACCAGCAACCTCACAGTTCTTAGTCGGACTCGTTAACCACTGAGCCACGAAGGGAACTCCAACCCGACTCCATTTTCACTACAACGGTGCTTTTCCACTTTGTATTTACCACTTTGTATTTACCTTTACCACCTACAATCTTACCCTGGACATTTGTACCGGGGCAGCAAATCTATTCACAATTCCCAAGTGGCCTGGTCTCCTACTGCTTAATTTCAAATTTCTTTTTTTTTCTTTCTTTGCTTTTTAGCGCCACACCAGTGGCATATGAAAGTTCCCAGGATAGGGGTCAAATAAAACCTACAGCTGCCAGCATACACCACAGCCAGAGCAACATGGGATCCATGCCACGTCTGTGACCTACACCACAGCTCATGGCAACGCTGGATCCCCGGCCCGCTGAGCCAAGCCAGGGATCAAATCCACATCCTCAGGGATACTAGTCAGGTTATTCGTTTCTACTGTGCCACGGGAAATTTCTAAAATAGATATGCAAAAAATTTAAATACTGATTACTGTGTCTACTGTAGGTACAGTATATTTGAACAGAGAATGTTATTAGAAAATTAACATTAGCAAATTTTAAGTACAAAGCAATGTCAAAATTAATTCTTCTGAGTTTTAATATCATCTAGGTGGAAACAAAATGCAGCAAGTCTACTCCTCAGGGAAGGCAATAGATTGTATAGTTATCTCCTGAACAGGGTAAAATCACTACCCCACAACTATACAATCTACTACCTCACTCTGATAGAGCAATCTCTTTTCCTGGAACGAAGAGTACAATCTCTTTACGTTGCATTATCAGTTAGCAATCAAAATAAAATACACATTTACTTTGAAACACAGAAATGAGAATAAAAGTATCCCCACCCAACCCGTATACATGGTAATGATTTTAGTGTCTAAAATAAGCAGCAACTTGTACACCATAAGGAAATGCTGCACCACAGCATTTTTACTAAAGTTAATCTTAAATGTCGTACAACTCGTACTGACTTTGCATGATGCTGTCTGGATGAAGATTTTTCTATCACGTTAGGAAAGACAGTAGATTGTATAGTTATCTCCCAGTGGTGGGTGTGACCCTAAAACTATACAACCTACTACCTCATCCCACAGTGAAGAGAACGTCCAGAGTGAATGTTGAAAAGGGACCGCAGCTGAGCACCACAGGAAGGCTTTCTCCTAGGTAATCCTGGTTCTCCTGTGTGATTAAATGAGAAAGAAAAAAGTATTAGACTCCTTTCATTCACTCAACATAATCCATGATTAAATGCGATAATGCACAAAGGGATATCAAGAAATATACACAAAGAGAACCTAATTTTTAAATTAACCCACTAAAGTATTCCATGCCAGCAAACACGAAGTGATCTTATTAACAGAAAACCAATGACTATCTATTGGATCTGAGTCAGGATCAGGATCCTTCCTCTACTAGAAAAGCTTTAAGAAGATCAAAGATGGAAACCAAACACTTCGGGTACAATACTCTCCGAACTAAGCAATATGACCAGTTTAGTTTTATAATCAAAATCTTGAGCTAAACCCTATTAAATAAGTCTTCAATTTACAGACTTCATACTATAGGCAGCTACCATAAAGATTATCTAATTTCAAAGAAACAAAGTCACTAAGTAGTGACTTAGTAATAACCAAAACCTGTAAACAAAACCATTCTTACGACATATAGCTCAAGGTAATAGAACTGAACGTACAGAAATAAACCCCATACACTGGGTCAACTGATTTTCAACAAGAGTGCCACCACAATTCAATGGGGAAACAAAAGTTTTTTCCAACAGAGTGCCAGAACAACTAGATATCTACATGCAAAAGAATTCTGAATCTGGACCCTTACACCTCACACCACATATAAAAGTAACTTGAGACCAATAACCTGTTGTGTTGTGTTGTGTGTATTGTATTGTATTTTGTCTTTTGTCGTTTTAGGGCCACACCTGCAGCATGTGGAGGTTCCCAGGCTAGGGGTCTAATTGGAGCTCTTGCTGCTGGCCTACGCCACAGCTCAGGGCAACGCCGGACCCTTGACCCACTGAACGAGGCCAGGAATCGAACCCGCAACCTCATGGTTCCCAGTCAGATTCATCTCTGCTGAACCACAACGGGAACTCCAAGACTAATAGCCTATTTTAAAGAGGGGTATATAATAGCCATTTCTCCAAAGATGTGATTAATAAGAACAAAGGGCCAATAAGTACATAAAAAAACCTCTCACATCATTTATAGGTCATTAGGGAAACCCAAACCAAAATCATAATGGGATGCCACTTTCAGATCCACTGGGTTGGCCATAATCAAAAAGAGATCAAAAAGACAGGAAGTACTATCAAGGATGTGGAAAAATTGTAACACATTACCACTGCTGGTGAGAATGTAAAATGGGCACGTGCTTTGGAAAAGTTTAGCAGTTTATCAAAAAATTAACCAAATGATCCAGCAACTTCACTTACAGGTGTATTCCTAGCAGAATTAAACACAAAACTTATATATGAATGCTCAACAGCAGCATATCTCATTTGGAGTCAAAATAACCAAGGTTCAAATCCTGTCCCTGCTCGCTCACTACCACTCTGTGACCTAGCCCCTCCGTAACATCAATACAATGGACTAAATGATCCATAAGGGAAAAAGACTCACCACACCCTCAGTACACATAAGAACCCACCATCAAGCCCACATGAGCCACCTTATCTCATCATCTCTATTTTACATAGGTGGAAACTGGTGCCAAGAAGTTTACTAACTTGCTCCAAGTTATAAGAAGAGATAGCACTGGATCTCCGAACTCACCATACCTGAGCCTATTTCAATTCTACAAGGCCGGATGATTCAAGATATGAACGTGCAGACAACTGTCCCTAAAAAGATGTTTATAAGCCAATATCTTTTTCTAGAATTGCACAAGCCTCGCTTTTAAAAGAATGACAACCGGAGTTCCCGTCATGGCTCAGCGGTTAACAAATCTGACTAGCATCCCTGAGGACGCACGTTTGACCCCTGGATTCACTCAGAGGGATGCGGATCCGGCGTTGCTATGAGCTGTGGTGCAGGTCACAGACATGGCTGGGATCCTGCCTTGCCATGGCATATACCTGCAGCTACAGCTCCAATTTGACCCCTAGCCTGGGAAACTCCACCTGCCATGGGTATGGCCCTTTAAAAAAAAAAAGAGAGAGAGCAAAAATAAATAAATAAATAATAAAAGAATGACAACCAATAGGAAAACCAGCTGGTACCTCTAACCCAATTCTGAAGCCCAGCCCAATTTTCTCATTTAAAACATGTTTGAATCCTCAGCAAATGTAGGACTCTAAAATGAACTAAAGGTAGAATTTAAAATGTATTCACTTTCCAAGTTTGGAAAGTGTGGCATTTACTTTGTACTATTTTTCTTGATCCAGCAATGTATACAGGTACCCATATTGGTAGACAGCAATCTGGCAATTTACATAACCAAGAGCTATTAAAATGCTCCTCAATTTGGGGGGAAATACATACAAATGTAACCTAAAAGTTGTTGTTTATGGGTGAGGGGCAGATGAACAATTATCTACTATGTAGCATCAATAGTCATCAGAGTGGTAGCTTCCAAAAGTCTTTATGACCCACATAAGAAAAAGATTTTATAATTCAAAACAGTACTCACACATGTCTATACATGTATAATAAATACTAATACAGTAAAAATACTAATACTCAATATTGTTCACAAATCAACACTAACCCCTTTTATTTTCTACTTTACTGTACACATTAAACTGATTCTATGATCCAACCTGCAATGTTTCAGATAACACTGATGAGAGCAAATTTTGCCAACTAAAATCTAACACTGGAAAGGAGCCAGTGTTTAGTTAAGCAAGCTTTGAGAACACAGAACACAATCCATATAACAAATTATAAAGATCCATAGAAATGTTCATTAAGAAATAAGGTTAAATAAAAACTTTAAGATGTACACTGATCACAACTACATAATGTCTGACTAGAGAAAGAGAAAGGAGTTGATCACTTAGCCAGTTTATTTTCAGTTCTTGAGATTTCCTCCTCTGAAGTTGAAAGCACACTTCAGAATCAGAGACTCGGACACATCAAGTAATCTTAGGTCCTTTATTATTTTAACTCATAAAAATCTGTGGTTAAGTTCTCAGCATTGTCACTGCTGTACCCTGGGTTTGATTCCTGGCCTGGGAACTTCCCATGCTGTGGGGGCAGGAAGGAAGGGGGAGAGAGAGAGAGGGAGGGAGGGAGGAAGGAAGGAAGGAAGGAAGGAAAAGGTCCATTCCAAAGCACAATGCCAGGTGCGCAGAGGATGTTCAATAACTTGTAGCTTCATCCGTCAGTATTAGATTTTTAACTAAACATTCTTAAACAAGACTATTAGCTCTAACTATCTGAAGTTAATCTTTCAGATAATTCCTCTTCTAAATGTAACATAACCTTACATGTATCTTCTATCCTCATACACTATCTCAATTTGTAGCTTGAAGTCCTCCCATCCCCTATTAAAAATCCTAGTAATTAAAATTCACAATTCAACTTGGGTAAAATGTTCCTGCACAACATAGCAGTATAGGAAAGGAAATCAGAGCAATGGCTTAGGGGTCCAGCAGCTTCTTAGCATCTGTGTACTTGGGCAAGTTAAATAACCTCCTTGAGATTTATTTCTCAACTCTAATTGGGGAACTAACATCCACACCCTCACAAGACTGTTTTGAGGATTAGGAACACATGCAAAGCACCTTAATGACCTAGAAAATAAGTACTTAACAAATGGTAACCATTTTTCTTAATAAATCAATCTGACAGAGAAGCTAACTTTAAATTCCTGGACATACTTGTGACAGTCAAAAATACTTATCTCCAATTTAATCATGCTTTGTCAACTTAAAATGTGCTGTAAAGAGGCAAATCTACTTAATATGAATAAGCTTGTTTATATCTGTATTTGTATCAAGTAAAGTTTCATTTTAAATAAAATCCACTTACATCTTAGTAAATGACAGTGTATGACACCTTAATACCTGTTGTATAGTCAACACCTAAAAGTCAGAGTTCTTAACCTGCAAGCATAACAAGTTTCAATAACCACCAGAACGTACAACTTTTCTGCAAGACTCCACAGCTTTCACCACATTTACAAATAAGTCTATAACTAAAAGAAGGTTTAAGTGTTATGGTCCTAAAAACATATGAATATACATTCTGAAGGCTACATATTAACTGAAATATATAAATACCACTTTTGCATTGTCAATTTTAGTAAGATAGTATTTTAAGCAAACAAGCTTCTAAATTCTTAAAATATGCTAAACTTAGTCCAAAGCCAGACATATATTCTACTTTCTATTTATACTTACTAAAGTTTGAGGAGCTCTCTTGGTGAGGTGGGCTGAGGATTAGTGTTGTCACTACTGGTTACTGCAGTGGCACAGGTTTGAACTTCTGAGCAAAAATGTTTTTCCAGCAGTCTTATTTCCTACCTTTTATAGTAATTCACATACTTCTATAAACAAAGTACCTCAAAAAATCTTTATTTTCATTTATTTAGTCTTTTTCCTTTGTCTTTTTATGGGCGCACCTACAACATGTGAAGTTCCCAAGCAAGCTAGGTGTCAAATTGGAGCTGCAGGCCTATGCCACAGCCACAGCAACAAAGCAACATGGGATCTGAGCCACATCTGCTACCTACAAAACAGCTTGTGGAAATACCAGATCCTTAATCCGCTGAATGGGGCCAGGGATTGAACCTGCATCCACATGGGGTCTATATCAGATTCTTAACCCAATGAGCCACAATGGAAACTTCAGGTTTTATTTTTAAAAACCTTTATTCACAGGCCATCTATGGAAACGTCACTTTTTGCCAAACTTTTATTCAAATACAAGTGTTTCCTTCAGTCTCATTATCTAGTTTCACTTGCTGATAAATACAAAATTAGAATACTGGCTACTTAATATGAATTTCCTTAAAACAGTTAAATACTAATGAAATTATCTGATGATGCTGTCTGAACATTAAAATACTATCTAAAACATAAAAATATTTCCAATATAAAACATGCAAACTCTCCAGCAGAATTTTGATTCCTTCTTTAAGCTTTGCTAATGAAAACTAACCTACTTCTCATACAAAAGAATTTATTTACAAAACAAAAACAGACTCAGATTTCCAAACCATATTTAGGATTACCAAAGGGGCAATGTTGGGAGGGATAAATTAGGAGGTTGGGATTAATATACACATACTACTATATAAAAAATAGATAATTAAGATCTTAACTGTATAGCTCACAGGGAAATCTACTCAATACTTCGTAATAACCTGTATTATGTATCACTTTGCTGAACACCTGAAACTAACAAACATTGTAAATCAACCATAATTCAATTAAATTTTTAAAATAAAACTAACCTACTTCTAATCTTCCAATTTCTCTTTGGAGGTGGGATTTTTTTTTTTTTAATTGAGGTTTAACTGACATACAGTATGTTAGCTCCAGGTGCATAACATAATGATTCCCTATTTATAAGCTCTGTGAAATGATCAATTAGCTACTATCCACTAAATTTCTTATCCTGACAAATACTACACTAAGTCTGAAGCTCATGTTAAATTTTAAATAGTTTAAAAGTTTCAATAGTTTAATAGTTTAAGTTTTAAACAGCTAGTACTAGGTCATGTTTTCCAAAACAAAAACAAAAACACCATTTCCTTCACTCACTCTTAGACATACAGCAGGTACACAAGAAGCTGTCTTGTGGGGGGGGGGGCAGGGAGCAGGGCTGCACCCACACCTTGCAGAAGTTCCCAGACCAGGGATTAAACCAGAGCCACAATAGTGACCCAAGCTGCTGCAGTGACAATGCCAGATCCTTAATTGGCTGCACCAGAAAAGAACTAAAAGATGTGCTTAATTAGATAAATTACCTAAACTCCGTAATTTTTTTAAAAAGGCAACTAATGTCAACTCTCAGTATTCCTTTGTAGAATTCCCAATGCAAACTGTTATCCTGAGGCCACCTTCTCTGCCACAAGTGCATTCTACGCTACCTCGCTGTATACCTAAGTAAACTCTGCTACAAACCATACAGAACACACAAATATTTAGGGTGAGGCACAGTATTTCACTTGGGTAACTTGCTTTGGGTAATTGTCCTTATATACATATACCATTATTTCTCAATCATCATCTTTTGCCTTCCTATCCATTTTACTGATATGTTCCCATATTGGAAAGCCACTGTATAATCTACACATCCCCAAAACCCTTTGAAAAGGTGGGGTCTTGCCACTAACTCCAGATATCCCAGTTTACAATTAGTATACAACTCAGTCTACACTGTAAAGAAAAATGTTCTCCCCTATGCATTAAGTAATCATATAATTGACTAAATAAAATTGGAGGGGGGAGTTTCCATCACGGCTCAGTAGTTAACAAATCCAACTAGGAACCATGAGATTGCAGGTTCGATCCCTGGCCTTGCTCAGTGGGTTAAGGATCCGGCGTTGCCGTGAGCTGTGGTGTAGGTTGCAGATGCAGCTCAGAACCTGCATGGCTGTGGCTGTGGCGAAGGCCGGCAGCTGCAGCACCTGTTAGACTCCTAGCCTGGGAACCTCCATATGCCACGGGTGCAGCCCTAGATGAGGCAAAAAAAAAAAAAAAAAAAAAAATTGAGGGGGAAGGGGAGACTGCCGAGTGAAAAGACAGTATAACTTCATGAAAATGAATGCTGAAAAAAGCAGAAGAGTAACTACTCAATAGAACAAAATCCTTCTAAATTAAATCCATCATTAACATCTGTTATTTTAAAACAGATCATCCCAGAGTCCAAACTGTGGCTCAGTGGAAACAAACCCAATTAGGATCCATGAGGATGAGGATTTGACCCCTGGTCTCCCTCTGTCGGTGAAGGATCTGACATTGCCATGAACTGTGGTGAAGGTTGCAGATAGGGCTTAGATCTGGCATTGCTATGGCTGTGGTGTAGGCCGGCAGAACTGCAGCTCCAATTCAATCGCCAGCCCGGGAACTTCCATATGCCACATGTTCGTCCCTAAAAAAGGCAAAAAAAAAAAAAAAAAAAAAAAAAAAAACCCAGATCACCCAGGAGTTCCTGTTGTGGCTCAATACGTAGCAAGCCCGGAGTTCCCGTTGTGGTGCAGCGGTTATTAACAAATCCAACTAGGAACCATGAGGTTGCAGGTTTGATCCCTGGCCTTGCTCAGTGGGTTAAGGATCCAGCGTTGCCGTGAGCTATGGTATAGGTCTCAGACACGGCTCGGATCTGGCGTTGCTGTGGCGAAGGCCGGCAGCTATAGCTCTAATTCGACCCCTTGCCTGGGAACCTTCATACGCCGCAAGTACGGCCCTAAAAAGCACCCCCCCCCAAAAAAAAAGGAAGAAGTAACAAGCCCCACTAGTACACAGGAGATGGATGCAGGTTTAATCCCTGGCCTCTTTCAGTGGGTTAAGGATCCGGCATTGCCTTGAGCTGTGGTGTATACAGGTCACAGATGTGGCTTGGATCCCCTGTGGCTGTGACAGAGGCCAGCAGCTGCAGCTTTCGTATGCTGTGGGTGCAGCCCTACATAGCAAAAAAGAATAAAAAAAAAAAAAAAACAGCATCCAAAATCTCTTAAAATATTCCTAGAAAAACAAATACAACACTTAGCAAAGATGTAGTTGTCAGGAGCCTCAGAATATGCAAACCAGGAGTTCCTGTCGTGGCTCAGTGGTTAACTGATCTAAGAATCATGAGGTTGCGGGTTTGATCCCTGGCCTTGCTCAGTGGGTTAAGGATCCAGTGTTGCTGTGAGCTGTGGTGTAGGTCGCAGACGCGGCTCGGATCCCACGTTGCTGTGGCTGTGGCGAAGGCCGGCAGCTACAGCTCCTGTTAGACCCCTAGCCTGGGAACCTCCATCTGCCGCGGGTGCGGCCCTAGATAAGGCAAAAAGACCAAAAAAAAAAAAAGAATACGTAAACCTTAGACCAAGAAAGAGCCTAAGAAAGAAATCGCCTCATATTTAAGATTAGGCTATGGAGCGGGAACATTTTTGGCTAATAATCTGAAAATACTTAGCTAGAGAAAGCTAAATTCTTGAAAAGCAGCTAAGTAATTCACTTTAATTGCACTGTCCGTTTGGTAGCCATTAGCCACAGTAGTCACTGCTGAGCACTGGAAATACTATCAGCCTAAAATGAGATGTGCTGTAACTGTAAAATACAAGTTCAAAGATATAGTATAAAACAAAAAAGTAGTGACTCTCGTCTTGTTGACTGCAGTGCCTGTGCCATGTGGAAGTTCCTGGGCCATCAGCAAACTGGGCTGCTTCAGCGATAACACCGGATCCTTAACCTGATGCTCAAGGCAATTCCTAGCTCTCCTTTGATCTAAGTGATTGTGCAATGCTTAGAACATCTATACAGTCAAGGACCATGCAATAACCAGGTATCCTTTACTCCACTCCTGAGGTCACATGAGGGCAATGTTGATAACTCGTAACTGGGGATCCGGATTCTTCTATTCTCTTCTAGACATGGAAAAATCATCGGTAGTTAATATTCTGGGATGGAGAAGAGCCTTTATTGTCTAAGTAAAAATTTCTCAAACGGAGTTCCAGTCCTGACTCAGTAGTTAACGA
The DNA here is from genome assembly GCA_004024745.2 of Catagonus wagneri. Lineage (NCBI taxonomy): Eukaryota > Metazoa > Chordata > Mammalia > Artiodactyla > Tayassuidae > Catagonus > Catagonus wagneri. Next base: position 14,934,020 of record PVHT021183646.1, read on the forward strand.
ATCCGACTAGGAACCATGAAGTTGCAGGTGCGATCCCTGGCCTTGCTGAATGGATTAAGGATCCGGCGTTGCGGTGAGCTGTGGCGTAGGTTGCAGACGCGGCTCGGATCCCACGTTGCTGTGGCTGTGGCGTAAGCTGTCACCTACAGCTTCGATTAGACCCCTAGCCTGGAAACCTCCATATGCCTCGGGTGCAGCCCTAGAAAAGGCAAAAAGACAAAAAAAAAATTTCTCAAACTATTAAAAAATCACATGACTGAGATGCATGCCAGGAGTTCCTGCCATAGCTCAGCGGTTAAGGAACCCAACTAGCATCACTGAGTAAGTGGGCTGGATCCCCAGCCTTGCTCAGCGGGTTAAGGATCCAGCGTTGCAGTGAGCTGTGGTATAGGATCTCATACTGCTGTGGCTGTGATGTCCGCTAGCCTGGGAACCTCCATATGCCTCAGGTGCGGCCCTAAAATGACAAAAAGACCAAAAAAAAAAAATTACATACACACACACATATATATATATATGCTGGTCACTGATGGCAAACTTATTTCCCCAATTTCTGAATACAAAAGCGAGGGGGACATTTTCCACTAAATATAAACAGGGCTACTTTTAACACTCTCTGGAGAAGACTAGTGCCACAAAAGAGAAAAAAAGACTCATCAGAAGGACTGTTTTTCAAAGTTTTCCAACACCCTCAAAAAAAGGTATTTTTACATGAGCAAACACGTATACAGCTGAATTAACAATTTCCTGTAACAAACTAATACTTTCTATTTTTTAAAAATTGTGATCACCACCCACTAAAGTCATTTCATGACCCAGTAAGCCAGGACCTACAGTCTGAAATACTGGTTTATAACACTCACTATTGAGCAATTACAATTATTAATAAAACTACCATATATTAGCTGTTGAAAAAAACGGTACACAAATACGTAGTGAACTGTATCCTAAACCAAGAAATTCTAGTCAATGCTAACCATTCTACTCTCAAAAAGTCCACAAATTTCAAAACAATACTTTAACAACCGTGTACAGTAAATCAAACACCCTCAGAAACACCCAAAGTAACTTACAAATTTTTACTGCCTTAGCTACACATACTCCCTGAATAACACTGTAAGCTATACAGCAAAAAAACGGATAAAAAGTTATGCTCTTTTTCTGAACCACATTTAAATTTTGGATTTAACATTATTTTCTTAAACTACTGCATGATTTTCAGGCCAACGGAAATAAACGAGGACTGCTAAATGCGGTTTTAACGAGGAGTGCCAAAAAAGCAATAAAGTATCAGTGAAGTTAAAAAAAGAAAAATCATTCAGTCTTCCGATTTACTTCAAGAATTTAACACTCACTATCCCCGATGCCTTGCTTCCGTTTGCCAACCCTCTCATAAATGGGAAGTCAATTTTAAAAAGCCTGTGAGTTGAAAAATGTGCCAAACACACCCTCACCTCTGACACAGAAGGCAGGGGGCCAGCCCCTACTGTAAAAGTTGGAAAGACCGAAGGCCATTGCTACCCAAGGACATAAAGGTTAAGCATTCCTCACTAGTCCTCCGGGAACATGTTATCACTCAGCCTGCTTCCAGGGTGTGCAGCCCCGAATTACGGCTGGGGCCGCTGGCAATGTCCCAGGTCGCCGTGCACAAGACCGTCTCCCGGGATCCCACTTCCTCCCGCCCGCCCGTCCCCTCCCCCTCCAAGGACGGCCGCCGGTTTGGACCTGGTCGCACAGCTGCTCCGTGGCCGGAGGCTGCACTTGGTGGAACGGATTAGAGGCAGGGAGCCAGCCTAGGGCCTGCCAGCCCGCGAGCCCCGGCCCTCCCCCGCACTTCCTACCTTCCCTCCCGTATCCCAGCCCCCAAGACCAAGGTCTCCCCGGCCCACAAACCTGATAGCGGAAGCGACGTCAGGGGGACCTGGCGGCGCCCATAGCCACTTACGCCAAAGCGGGAGGAGCTGTTGGCCAATGGGCTCAGCGCGGGGGCGGGACTTCCCCCGCCCAAGTTTGATTGAAGTGGGGGGAGGTGCTGGGTGAGGAATGTGAAGAATGACCCCTCCCCCCGTCCGTGAGGCGCTGGGCGGGAAGCGGAGGGGGTTGGGGCTGGACGCGCCACGCGGCGCCCATCCCCCGCCCGCGCCGCCGCCTCCCGCGGCCTCAGCTCGTAACCCGCACGCTCGGCTTGCTCTGGCCGCCAGGCCTCTCCACCAACCAGCCCGCAGCGGTCCCCTTTTCCCACCTCCGCCAGGGGTCCGAGAGTAGGAAAAATGGCGACGGGCCCGCGCTCGCGGTCTCGCTTCCGTACCCACCTCAGGCTCTCGAAGGAGGCAGGAGCCCGCCGCCGCCCTCCGCGGAGACAGCCGGACCCCGGCGCTTGCCGCCCTCTGCCACCCGAAAGTCGCACGCGAGGACCCGGATGGAGGCGCGGGCTGGCGGGCCGCGGCAGCCGGAGGGAAGGCAGCGCGGGCGCCGGGAGACCGAGGCGGGGGCGGGCTCGAGGGCAGCGCGCTAACTCATTGGCGAGGCTGTTTGACTAACGTATACATCGCCCTTTTGTCTCCGCCGAGCCAGCCTCGCTGGGACCTCACTGGCGGGCGGCGTCTGGGCCCGCCCCGCGCTGGGCGGCCTTTGGAGAAGGGGCGGCCAGGGCCCGCCCACCTTGCCCGCTCCCCATTTCTTATTGGACTGTCGGGAGAGTGGTGGCGCGGTGTCCTGCCCTTCGCTCGTGATCGAACGGCACTATCACGTGGCCGCCGGGCTCGCTGTGGGCCGCTGTGCGTGTTGCGTGCGCCCTGCAAAGGGCTGTCCCGCCCGCCGCCCCTCTGAGGCCTTAGGCAGGCCGACCCACTTAGCCTCAGTTTTTTCCCCAACTGTAGATGAGGCAGTTATGTCAGCGGACTGCTCCAAGTTTTGAAGATTCTTGCCTTTTCAAAGCAATGTTTAATTTTCCTACTTTAACGTTAGCTGAAAATATTTCTCCGTACCAATTATAACCCTCCCAAACTAGGACCCCAGAAAGCACTGCTTAGGTAAACTTTGAGGTCTCAGTGGCTGGGAGCCCCACAAGCTGGGCCCCACAAGCTGTTTTTCCTAATTCACTGTAACTTTCTGTACAAGATTTTAAAGACAAAAACGCATCCTAATGGATAATAAATTTGTTTTTGTTTTTGTTTTGCCTTATCTAGGACTGCGTCCGTGGCATATGGAGGTTCCCAGGCTAGGGATCCAACAGGAGCTGTAGCTGCCGGCCTTCGCCACAGCCACAGCAACGCGGGATCCGAGCCACCTCTGCAACCTACACCACAGCTCACCGCAACGCCGTATCCTTAACCCACTGAGCGAGGCCAGGGATCGAACCCGCAACCTCATGTTTCTTACTCGGATTCGTTAACCACTGCGCCACGACGGGAACTCCAACCACGCAGTGTTTTAAATCTATTTTTAATTAGCTGACAGCTTTCAAAATAATCAAGATATTTCACATTAAAAAGTCTGAATTTCTTGCTTTTCTTAAAAAACACTGGAATCTCTGGCTACACTCAGCCTACACCCCAACAGGACAATATTTTCTTTATGCTCGGCATGGGCTCTGCTATTTGTCACAACCCCCCTGCCTCCACCCCTCCCCACTTCCAGTCTGCTTCTTTTCTTTTCCTTTTTTTTCCCTCTTTTTTCAGGGCTGCACCCGAGGGTTATGGAAGTTCCCAGGCTAGGGGTCAGGTCGGAGCTATAGCTGCCGACCTACGCCACAGCCACAGCCACAGCAACTCGGGATCCGAGCCGCGTCTGCGACCTACACCACAGCTCGGGGCAAGGCTAGATCCTGAACCCACTGAGCAAGTACAGGGATCGAACCTGCATCCTGGTGGATCCTCGTCAGGTTCGTTAGTTCTGAGCAACGACGGGAACTTCCAGCCTGCTTCATTTCATTACAAGCTTGACACCCATGTACTCCTTGCCTCCTCCCTGTGGCACTGTTCTGCCCCACTTGGGTCATGGGATTTGGATCTAGGAAAGGACTGAGGATGTCTCAAAACAGGCACTGGGAGGAGAGAAGCCCTTGGCTCTGAACCCCAAGCCGTGATGACAGGGGAGAAGGGCTCGTACTATAGGAAAGAAGCAAAGCAAGCCCTGAGAAGCAGAGACAAAGAGAGGAGGGGCCTTCCGTGAGCCACTGAGTCTGGGTCCTAGCATGTCTAGGCCACCCCACCCTTTCCCACTGCACAGTCTCAGCTAACCATGAGGTAGCCAGAAGGAGAATGGGCTTGCGAAAGATACGTTTCTACCATGCTGCCATTTTGGACAAAGCGCCCAGCTCCTTCTCAGTTTCGTCATCTGTATAATGGGGACTCGGGAGATTACTTCCCAAGGTGGAGCGGGGTTCCAATAATGTCATCTCTGTGAAACATGGAGTGCGATGTTCCTCACAGCTGCTACTCAGGATTCCAGAAGCCCTTAGTGAATTTCATGGTGGATGTTTCCTAAAAGCTGGTGGGCTAGAATTAAGAAGTAAGCTCCATCCTGAAGAATGACAGCAGCGTTCTTTTTTTTTTGTTTTGTCTTTTTGCCTTTTCTAGGGCCGCACCCGCAGCATATGGAGGTTCCTAGGCTAGGGGTCTAACAGGAGCTGTAGCTGCTGGCCTTCACCACAGCCACAGCAACGCGGGATTCAAGCCGCGTCTGCGACCTACATCACAGCTCACGGCAACGCCGGATCCTTAACCCACCGAGCAAGGCCAGGGATCGAACACCCAACCTCATGGTTCCTAGTCGGATTCGTTAACCGCTGAGCCACAACGGGGACTCCATAGCAGTGTTCTTTGAGGAGATGTTTCCACATCTGTACGGCCCGCAGAGACTCTGGGGTAGGCTAGAAGCCAGGCCTCCACTAGGAGGACTTGGATTTGCCTTACAATCCACCTTTTCAATGACTGTGTCATCTTAGGCTCTTCATTTAAATTCTCAGACCCTGAGGTTCCTCCTATAAAGTGGAGATGAGAATTCTCATCACTTTGAGTTATTTTGAGAATGGGATTAAGTCATTAACATAAGAGTGCCTAGTAGTGTTCGTATCCTAAGCATTCAACAAATTGTAGTCATTGTGACAGAAAAAGAACAAAAGCCACAGTGGAGAGCCAGCCAAAGGTTTCATTTCTGGGGAATCGTTGCTGTTGTGATTTCTACTATCTGAGGCTCAATTGAGCTAAAATTGCACAGTAAGTCATCAGAGCACAAAGCTGGTCTGTTCAGTTGTGCCAAGAACTCACCTCCCGCACCACCCACCCAGATGGCCAGGCCAGCAACCCCTGTGGTTCAGAGCCTCCTATGTGAGCATCAAGCAATGAGCTTCTAAAGCAGATTTCCTTAAAAAAAAAAAAAAAAAAAAAAAGGAAAAAGCATTGGATAATCAATTAACGACAGAAGATCTCAAATCAAGGGAGAAACCTCAATGTAGAATCTTTTCTTTTTCTTTTTAAGAAGTAAAATTAACGTCTTCTTTTTAAGAAGTAAAATTAACGTCTTTCAAGTTGCCGCTAAACTGACAAAAGCTGCTGACATTTTCAGACCAAAATACCCAGTTATACGGTTGATTCTCTAGACCCAACCTCACGTCCCTGTGCTGAGGACACACTCCGGGAGGAAGGAGAGGCAGAATGAGTTGGGTTCCTGGGAAACTTTGCCTCTGCGTTAACTGAGCCCAACACTGCCTTGCACAAAATATCCTCAAGCACTTGCTGGGACAGACCACCCTGCGTGGCACAGCCCGCCTGCCAGTCCTCGTGGAGCCCAGCTGTGCGGGCCAGCATTTGGGAAGTCTCAGAAGAGACAAAGGCAGTGATGTCTATTCCTCTAATGAGCTCCCGAAAGTAGTGCCTGATGGAAATAGTGTCCTTGGTGGGGACCTGGGGGACGCACTTCCCTCCATGAGTCTCCGCATCTCCGCCTTGAGCCTTTTATGCTCCTGGAGAAACTGCACTGCGTTCGCGTGATGCTGCAAGAGCATCTTCATCTGCTGGTAAAGCTGGCAAGGGGATTCAAGTTCTCGGGCAACCAGCTGTAACTTCTCCAGCTTGGAGGCGTGCTCCCTCTCCAGCTGCCTTTTCAAGGCGGCAATCCGGGATCGGATGCCACCGAGCAGACTGTCTCCAATGGCGTCGATCATGGCCAGGGTGTCGGTGCTGGTGGAGAGCCTGAGAGCTCCCCAATGAGCTGCTCTGTGTGCTGTGGAGGCAGGAACATTTCTCAGGAAAGACCTCCAGAGGGCAGGCCTGGGCCCCTGGTTCACGACTCCTGTCCTCCACTGAGGACCTCCTTAGGGAGTACTTTCAGGACACATTTAAAGAGAGTAATGAATTTCTCCCTCATGTTTATTTTTTTCTTTTATTTTTTTCCTTTTAGGGCCCCACCTGCAGCATATGGAAATTCCCAGGCTAGGGGTCCAATCCGAGCTGCCGCTGGCGGCCTACACCACAGCCATAGCAATGCCAGATCTAAGCCAAGTGTGTGGCCTATGCCACAGCTTGCAGCAGCGCTAGATCCTTAACCCACCGAGTGAGGCCAAGGATTGAACCCGCATCTTCACGGACACTATGTCAGGTTTTTAACCCTCTGAGCTACAATAGGAACTCCTCTCCCTCATTAAAACACTGCCACTGTCAGTCTAGTGTCCTCAATAGAAAACCCACCACTTGAACTGAAACCAAACATTGCCCTGATGTTTATTTGGAGAAAGGACCCAAGCCACACAAGTGGTACCTGCACTGCTTGTGCCGTGCTCTCAGATTTCTGCAACACCAGCTGAATATCCTCAGCAAAACTCGCTTTCCTCTCTGCATACGCATCAGAAATCTTGGCTACCGGGTGAGACTCATGGTCACCAAAGAGCTTGCATATTCCACATATTGGTTCTTCATCACTTAGGCATATCTGAGTGACAAAAGAAAAGTCAATGACACTGATTTCTCTTCCTGATCCAGCCCAACACACTCAGGACCTGCCTACCTCAGGCTGGTGACATTCTGAATGTATTCCCTCTTTTTTTTTTTGGCCACACTTGTGGCACGAGGAAGCTCCCGGGCCAGGGATCGAACTCATCCTACAGCAGCGACCCAAGCCACAGCAGTGATAATGCTGGATCCTTAACCTGCTAGGCTACCAGGGAACTCCCCGAATGTATTCTTACACAGATATCAAGAGTCAGTTGCAGAGCTCCCGTTGCGGCGTGGCAGAAACAAATCTGACCAGTATCCATGAGGATGCGGGTTTGATCCCTGGCCTCATGCAGTGAGTCAGGGATCTGGTGTTACAAGGAGCTATGGCGTAGGTCACAGATGCAGCTCAGGTCGTGTTGTTGTGGCTGTGGTGTAGGCCGGCAGCTGTAGATCTGATTTGACGCCTCGCCAGGTAACTTCCATATGCCGAGGGTGGGGCCCTAAAAAGCAAAAAGCAGGAGAAAAAGGGGGAAAAAAAGTCAGTTGCACAGGATGCCCTGGTGTGTGCAGGACAGAGATGATGGTGGCAGGATGCTTGAATGGTAATTTAGCAAGTGCCTGCCACACTCGGTAGTTCATGGAATCCTCACAAGAACCCTCTGATTTGGATAATGTTGTGCCCATTCTACAGGCAAAAGAGTTGAGGGGGCTCCAAGTCGTTAAGTGACTCTTGAGGAAGATTAAATACCGTGGTGCAGAGAGCATGGTGCTCGGGTGTAGTACCTGGCACTCTGTAGACACACATGGTAGCTGTTGATAATATCTTAAGGACTTGGACAAAGTTGACTGCACTACAGGCTCAAGACAAGCAGGGCCTATTTTAGATGGAAGGGATGGAAGACCCTCCCTGCACTGCTGGCCCTTCCCCCTTCTGCTCAGCTAAGCGAAGCCTGGGAATGAAAACTCATTCTTGGAATTTTTTTTTTCTTTTTAGGGCCACACTGTGGCATAGGGAAGTTCCCAGACCAGGGGTTAAATTGGAGCTACAGCTGCCGGTCTACACCACAGCCACAGCCACAGCAACACGGGATCCGAGCCGCGTCTGCAACCTACACCACAGCTCACGGCAACGCCGGATCCTTAACCCACTGAGCGAGGTCAGGGATCGAACCCCACACCTTCATGGATGCTAGCTGGGTTCTTAACCCTCTGAGCCACAGCTGGAGCTCCCATTCTTGGAATCTGGGAACGGAAGGTTCACTGCTTAGGAGGAGACAGAACCGCTGGGAATTTGTGATAAAACCGATTTTTAGAGGCAGAATATAACAGGAATGCCAAATTCTCCTGAGTCCTTTAGTGGCCTGAGCTAGCCTGCTCCAAGCGTACCACTTACATCCTCGCAGGAGGAGGGGCAGCTGGAAAGAACACAGTAGAGGCTGTTGGAGCTCAGAGCAGCCCAGGAGAAGGGCTGCGGGTGGAGACTTGCAGAGAAACCCTCCCTGTGAGCACAGACTCCTGATATTCTGCACTGAAGCGCTGGGGCCCCTGGAGCTACCAGACCCTCTTTCAGCCACATCTATGCTTTAGGAGTTGGCTGCTGAGCTTCATTCAAGCTAGAGCCAGTTAATGAAGGCTGGGAAAGACTTTCGACCCTCTCCCAGGAAATCACCTCTTTATTTCATCCCTGACCATTAACAAAGCAACCTAAACCTGCTGATTGGTGCTACATAGTCTGTGAAACGTACAACACTCTGCGCTTCATTCTGCCCCTCCAAGGGTTGGATTCAAATAGGCTCAAGGTTGTGACACAGCTTTGTCAACAGAACGAAAGCTGAAGTGGTGTTCTATCTGAGTCATATCTCAGTTATGTGTATCTGACAGGCATCAGGCTAAAGTCAGCCAGTGCCAAAGGGAAAGATTATGTGTGTTGAGTTCCCATGAAGATCCCTTGGTTGGGGAATAGAATCGTACACACGTGGTTTTGTAATAGACCACACTGTAGACGTGTGTGTAAACACACAATGCAAAGTGCACAGTACCGTAAAGAATTCATATGACGTCTTGTATGAGAAACTCATGCTGAAGACTGAACATCAAAATCATACTCAGCCCCCCGAACAGGCATGTGGAACCAGCAGGAGGAACGGCAGATTCACCGGTCCCATCTTACCTCACCCTGCCTCTCTGGGGTGATCGAGGACAGCTAAATTCCCATAAATCTGAATGCAATGCAACTTCATTGTAACGAATTGAACCCCTCTATCTGTGACCCCTCAAATCTTGCCACGGGCTGCATGGCTGAACACCACACACGCACACTCCACCCCGGACTCCAACCTTAGGAACGAAGCACGAAGTCAACGTCGGGATGTGCCTTTATTTGGAGAGTGATTCTCTACTGTACTCCCGAGCAAATACCGGATTTCGAGCACAAGGTCGCTAGGTAATTTGGCATACTGGGTAGCTAAGCAAGAAGAAGATAAAATTAAGAGTGTAACTGAATACCAGATTCACGCTTTCTCCGTGCTTTCCACACGTCTGAGCAAGCTGGTTTTGCTCCTTGGTGTGAAGTGTCTCGAGTTCTTCCTTAAACTTCTCTAGGATGTTTTCAGCCAGGATGTTCCTCTGTAGTCCGTTTGTTCCCCTTCCCCTCAAATAAACGACCTAAAACACAGAGCCGGCATGAGCACGTGGCCAATTCCCGTCATCAACTATGGCGCTGTCACGGGGAAGGACGAGACACCTCCATTCCGGCCCGTAAACACCATCGAGCGGGAGGAGAGGACAGGCCACCCACCTGACGGAGCACCCAGCGGACTTTCAAAAGGAAATGACTGCGAAGTCTCTCACCCCTGCAAAATAACTCCTCCTGCTGCGAAGCCTTCCTGCCTAGACTGGCGTGTGTGTGCAGTCACTGTCTGCAGAGACAGTTGCCGTGAATTCGTGAATTCCATCAGATGAAGCAGGAACCTGCCTTCTCTTACCCCATGAGTCTTGGTGGCACCTGCTCTGTCTCCCAGGGGAGGGCAGCCTCACAGAGTTTGTGTGACTGGGTGGGCTGGGGAGCCCAGAGAAGGAAGGAGTGAGTGTCCTTGGGGTGATGGAGGAGAGCAGAACTGGATACTCAAGAAGATACCTGGGAGTTCCTGTCGTGGCTCAGTGGTTAATGAATCTGACTAAGAACCATGAGGTTGCGGGTTCAATCCCTGCCCTTGCTCAGTGGGTTAAGGATCCGGCATTGCCGTGAGCTGTGGTGTAGGTTGCAGACGCGGCTCGGATCCCGTGTTGCTGTGGCTGTGGCGAAGGCCGGCAGCTACAGCTCCTGTTAGACCCCTAGCCTGGGAACCTCCATATGCCGCGGGTGCGGCCCTAGATAAGGCAAAAAAAAAAAAAAAAAAAAAAGCCTGAATTAGGCACTGAAGACCAAAGTGCATTCACCACATTTTTTATTTACTGTGTTCTGATGTTCTGGCATCTGGGGCCTGGGATGGCCCCTTCCAGGGTGAGCCAATTCCTTGACATGGTAAAGCATACCTCTGGGACTGGGCCTTTCACATGCAAACCAATAAATCTGGGGTTCACACCCCAACAACCTCCTTCATATTTGCTATTCCCCTTCCCCCTCCCAGGGCCGGGTACCAGATATCTAGGGGTACCCTAGAAATTATTCTAGGAAGCCACTGAAATTATTCCAACTGGCCAGTCCGAAGCCTTCTCACCCTGCCTTACCTGTTCCTTCCTGCAGAAACCACAAACCACATTTTCCCTGTCTCCCTGTATTCCACTAATGGCCCCCTGTGACATGGTATGTCTCCTCCTCTTGGCATCTATGGGTTACAAACTGCTTTTCCTTCCTTCCTTCCTTCCTTCCTCCCTCCCTCCCTTCCCTCCTTCCTTCCTGCTTTTCTTTCTTTTTTTTTTCGCTGCACCCATGGCATATTGAAATTCTTGAGCCAGGGATCAAACCGACACCACAGCTGTGATCCAAGCCACTTCAGTGAAAAATACTGGATCCTTAACACAACAGTGCCACGAAGGAACTCCACAGTTTTTCTATGGGAGTCATCTCCTGATCTGTTGGCCTCGTCATACCTGAATAATAGTAAAACCTACATTTAAAAGCATAAGGAGAAAAGACAAGGCCAGATGCCACCGTGAGTTACAATCGCAGTTCACCAATCTGTCAACAACTTCAAACCCCATTTGTTCAGTAAACTTATATTAAGTACCTACCATGCTGGGAATGTGATGGCGAACAGGACAGACACAGTTGGCCCTACCCTCAGGGGTTTATATGCTAAAGAGGGAAACAGATGTCAAACAACCAGTATGCTAGCTCTGTCTGCTGATTTCCAGCCAGACAATTAATCTAAACCCTTCTAGGATCCAGTATTCTTTTCTGCAAAACTAACCCATGGTGAAAGAAATTATAAATGTCTCCTGTGTGTGTGTGGTGGTGGGAAGTGCATGGGGTGAAGGCAATTCTCTAGATCTTGGTCTGGATGGGGCTTTATGGAAATATACATGTATAATTCATCAGAATGATGTTAACCTCAGACATGTGGCACTTCACACACCTTACTGTGTTGTATGTATTTTATACCTTGAGGGAAAAAATAGCTGTGTGAACTTAAACATTGTGACTTGAGGGGGTGCCCGTTGTGGCTCAGCAGAAGTAGATCTAACTGGTATCCACAAGGATTCAAATTCAATCCCTGGCCTCGGTCAGTGGGTTAAGGATCCGGCGTTGCTATGAGCTGTGGTGTAGGTTGCAGATTCGGCGCGGATCCTGCGTTGCTGTGGCTGTGGCGAAGGCCGGCGGCTACAGCTCCTGTTAGACCCCTAGCCTGGGAACCTCCATATGCTGCAAAAAAAAAAAAAATTACACTCTAGGAGTTCCCTGGTGGCCTAGCAGTTTAGGATTCAGCGTTTTCACTGCTGTGGCTTAGGTTCAAACTCAGCTGCAGGGACTTCTGCACAGCAAAGTTGAGGCCAAAAAAAAAAAAAAACAAAATCACACTCTAGAGAGGAAAAGGTAGTAATGAGACCACCTGGGGTGAGGGAGGAGCCGGGAGCTGAATGCTCAGCCACCAGAAGACATGCACCGCGCCAACCCTGGTGAGGAGGTGTGCACAGTGGGTGTGCTGCTGTGAGGTATGCAGGTAACTGGGGGAGAACTGTCTAGAAAATTTAGAAGAGGCTGCCTCTGGGCTGTGGGACAGGGTGGAGAGCATGGAGCAGAAAACATGGCTTTTCACTCCAAACACTTTTTTAGGGTTTGCCCTTTTAACCTTGTGTGTGTTACTGTGATTTTTTTTTTTTTTTTTTTCCGGTGGGGCTACTCTGCGGCAAATGGAATTCCCGGGCAGGGATCAGATCCGAGCCACAGTTCTTTTTGTTTTAGTTTTTTATTGGTCTTTTTTTTTTAGGGCCGCACCTGCAGCATATGGAGGTTCCCAAGGTTTGGGGTCTAACAGGAGCTATAGCCGCCGGCCTTCACCAGAGCCACAGCCATGCGGGATCTGAGCCGCGTCTGCAACCTACACCACAGCTCACAGCAACGCCGGATCCTTAACACACTGAGCGAGGCCAGGGATCGAACCCACAACCTCATGGTTCCTAGTCGGATTCGTTTCCACTGCGCCACGACGGGAACTCCCCAAGCCACAGTTTTGACCTAAGCTGCAGCTGTGGCAATGCCAGATCCTTAACCCACTGTTCTAGGCTGGGATCAAACCTGCGTCCCGGGGCTCCAGAGATGCTGCCAATCCCATTGCGACACAGTGGGAACTCCTGATATGATTTTGAAACAAATGTACAAATAAGTGAAAATACCAGGTTGAAAAATGTAAAACGTAAATAAATCTAAGCCTCTGGTGCTTTTGACTGCCACCCCCCCCAAGCCCTGCACACACAGAGCCTCCTCACTGTCCCCCACACCCCCACCGCCATGAAGAGCTGGCACCCGTCTCTCAGTCCACTCACCCTCTGTTCCTACTGGTCAGATCCTTACATAACTTCCCTCTTCCTGCAATCCATTCATTTTATATTTTCCTCCTGGAGAAAAATACCCACATGACCCGGGGACACACCACACAATTCCTGCATCCCAGATGGGGAGAGGACACTGCACTTGTCCTTGTGCAAAAAGTGAGAGTACGAAACGTAGATAACGGTGCGCTTTCAAAGCCAATGCTGTAGACCCTTTACAGGATAGACATTTCTCCTGGCCACCGGTTGCTGATTGGTTCAAATGCAAAGTATTTTGCATAACATATAAGAGCTTCGATCTGGCCTCCTGGTGGCTGCCATCAGTGCCTTGGCCCATCCCACTGAAGCCTTCTTTTTTTCCTTTCTATTTTATTTACTTATTTTTTTTTCTTTCCAGGGCCGCACCTGCAGCATATGGAAGTTCCCAGGCTAGAGGTCAAATCAGTGCTGCAGCTACCGGCCTACACCACAGTCACAGCAATGTGGAATCTGAGCTGCGTCTGCGACCTACACCACAGCTCACGGCAACACCGGATCCTTAACCCGCTGAGAGAGGCCAGGGATTGAACCTGCAACCTCCTGGATCCTGGTCAGGCTCGTAAGCTGCTGAGCCACGACGGGAACCCCCTGGTGCCTTCTTATCTACTAACCAGCTCTAAGCATCTTGGCTGCAGGCCCCTTTCTTGGCCCTTGGCATTTGCTATCCTCTCTTCGTCTGCCCTGCTCTGTAGACTCTCCCCACCTTCCACCTCCTCTACAGCCTTTCATGTCTCCATTGTGGGACGTTTTGCTGTACACGGGGCCACTGGCTCCTGCAACAATGCTCCTCATTCACTCATCTCTGGGGTTCTGGCGCAGTGACAAGGCCCCTAGCAGGTGAGAAATGTTACCCCAGTCCAGCACGCACTGAATTATCTCCTGGTGCTTCTGTTAGAACTTTCTCTCTAATATTAAACCATAACTTATGTCTTCTGGTAGCTCCTACCGGCTCCCCACCCACCCCCGAAGGCCTCACAGCCCTTCAGAGATGAGAGTCCTGGCCAGCCAGACTTTATTTTGCAGGCCAGACATCCCCAATTCTTACACAGAACAGCTTCCAAGAAGTGCTGACCAGAAAGAAATCTAGCTCGGCGGTAATAAACCCAACTAGTATCCATGAGGAGGTAGTTTTGTTTTTTTTTTTGTCTTTTTAGGGCCGTACCTGTGGCATATGGAGGTTCCCAGGCTAGGGGTCTAACAGGAGCTGTAGCCGCCGCCCTTCGCCACAGCCACAGCCACAGCAATGCGGGATCCGAGCCGCGTCTGCAACCTACACCACAGCTCACGGCAACGCTGGATCCTTAACCCACTGAGCGATGCCAGGGATCAAACCTGCAGTCTCATGGTTCCTGGTCAGATTCGTCTCCACTGCGGCCACGACGGGAACTCCGAGGATGCGGATTTGATCCCTGGCCTTGCTCAGTGGGTTAAGGATCCAGCGTTGCTGTGAACTGTGGTGTAGTTTGCAGACGAGGCTCCGATCTTGTGCGTCTGTGGCTGTGTCATAGGCCAACAGCTATAGCTCCGATTCGACCCCTAGCCTGGGAACTTCCGTATGCTGCAGGTGCAGCCATAATAGTAACAATAATAAAGATAAAAGGCAAAAACAAAAAGTAAAAAAAGAAAGAAATCTGCTGCCTCCGCAGCAGAAGGGCCCTGAACCTCTCTTACTTCCCTACACACTGGGCAGCAGAACTGCCCACCGACGTGGGCGCAGCTCTGGCACACCAAGATCAGCTCCAGGCGCTGTTTGCAGAAGTCATGGGAACAGGACAGGAGCGGCACTGGAGGCGTGAGCGGCTCCATACACACGGGGCAGGACAGAACCTCGCCCAGCGCCTCCACGGCGTCTGCAGCCACCTGCCTCCCCCGAGGCCACCCGCCCCTGCCAGGCTTCTAGAACGGGCATGGAATATAGCCACGTGGGACATGTCACAATAGACACGGCAGGGCTTTCCCCAGAGGTTGGAAGAAGCGGAGGAACCTCAACAGATACCAGGGGCAACAGGGGAAGGTGGCAAGGCACGGCCTGCCAGCTTTTGTTGTACAGCTTGAGTCACATATGCCTTTCACTTTTTTTTTTTAACTCCAGCACCCGCAGCATATGGAAGTTCCCAGGCTAGGGGTTGAAGCAGAGCCGCAGCTGGCGGCCTACACCACAGCCAAGGCAACACCAGATCCAGGTCACATCAGTGCTACACTGCTGCAGCTCACAGCAACACGGGATCCTTAACCCACCAAGTGAGGCTAGGGATCGAACCCTCATCCTCACAGAGACTGTGTGGGTCCCTTAACCCGCTGAGCCACAATGGGAACTCTAACTTTTCACATTTTAAGGTACTGTAAAAAACAAACAAGCAAACGAAAACCAAGCTAAAAAAAAAAAAAGAAAGAAAGAATATGTAAGAGAGAATACATAAGGCCACATCTGGGCTACAAAGTCTAAAATATTTACTGCCCAGTTCTTTAATAAAGGAATTTGCTGGCCCTGTCTAATTTATAGATAAACATAACTGGAATCCAGCCCACATCACACACACATTCAGCTCATTTCAACTTACTTTAGGAGTTGGTGGGGAGGAGGTTTTGGCTCCAGCCTCCAGTCCATAGTCTACGCACCAGGGACCACTAGCCTCTCTCCTACTTCTTCACCCACAATACATTGAACTGGGTCATTTCTTTTTTCTTTTTTTTTCGCCTTTTGTCATTTTTTTAGGGCCGCACCCACGGCATGTGGAGGTTCCCAGGCCAGGGGTCAAATCGGAGCTGTAGCTGCCAGCCTTTGCCACAGCCACAGCAATGCAGGATCCGAGCCACGTCTGCGAACTATACCACAGCTCACAGCAACACCAGATCCTTAACCCACTGAGCGAGGCCAGGGATTGAACCCGCAACCTTATGATTCCTAGTCAGATTCGTTAACCGCTGTGCCACAACGGGAACTCCCATGAACTGGGTCATTTCTAACCCCTACCAGCCCTGTAACTAGAGCACCTAGTCTCTGGCATGTAATTTAGTCTTTCCTGACTTTCACGCCCTCTCACAAAGGGGACAGTCGTAGAGTCCTTACCTGGCCTGTGGGTTCTTCAACAGATGAACTCGTCTTAAAAAGAAGCATTGACTGGGCACTCAGGCTGGGCCAGGCTGTTGTCCCATTAGCTGTTGTTTGGTCTTCGCAAGTGGAATAGACTCAAGTCATCAGCTCTCACCTGCGTCAGGGAGACTGAGGCCTGGAGAGATAAAGCAGCCTGCCCAGGGCTGCAGTTCGTGAAGACGGCAAAGCTGGTAAAGCACCGTGTTCCACCAGCTCTTCCGGTGCTTTTGGTGGGCTGTTGCCTCACAAATGAGGTCCTCCTGCAGATGGGAAGGCTCTTGGTGAAATGAAGCCCTCTTGGATGTGCTTATGAGATCGTGGAGAGCAGGGAGAAGGCAGTGAAAACCCACCTCATGTGCTCTCAGCCTCCATTCAGCCTAGACTGAGGGTTGAACGTGTTCAAGACACATGATGGGTCACGTTGGGGCTTAAGACGTTCTTTTTTTTTTTTTTTTTTTTTAATGACAGCGGCAGCCATTCTGCAGGCTCATTAGGACTGGTGCTCAGCACACTGCACCCTATTTACTCGCTACATCGCTCCTGTGTAACCGACTCTAATTCATGAACACAGACAAGGCAAAATCCCTGCTCTCGGAGAGCTCTCAGCCCAAAGGAGATGCAGGTACAGCAGGAGAGGTGTGGATGTCCGGGCTGGCCCACTGGCTCTTCCTTCTGTGATTGTCTTCTAGGACAGTGGCCAGAAGTACCATCAAACTCTCTGACACTGAGGGTGGTCATGTCAGAGGCTTCTGGCCAATGAGACTTGCATTGACATCTGCTGAGAGGATTTGCTGGAAATTTTCTTGCTTTCCTTACAAAGGAGACCAGTGCAGATTTCAGCACACTTCCTTTCACCTTTCTTGTACGAAGATATAAAACTTGGAGTTGCAGCAGCCACTTTGGAGTTGCATCAGCTGCCATGATGCCGGGACTCACCTCCCTGCAGCTCGCTGTACATGGGTTAACAAAGCCACCAAGCAGGAAATATCATGTGCCATGGAGATAAGAGGTTGGAAGCATTTTGAAAATATGCTATTACTGGCATCAGAAAGGACTACGGAAGGAATTCCCTTCATGGCTCAGTGGTTAATGAACCCTACTAGGATCCATGAGGATGAGGGTTTGATCCCTAGACTTGCTCAGTGGGTTAAGGATCTGGCATTGCTGTGAGTTGTGGTGTAGCTCGCAGACATGGCTCGGATCCTGAGTTGCTGTGGTTGTGGTGTAGGCTGGCAGCCCAGCTCTGATTTGACCCCTAGCCTGGGAACTTCCATATGCCTTGGGTGGGACCCTAAAAAGCAAAAAGAAAGAAGGAAGGAAGAAAGGAAGAAAGAAAAGAAAGGACTGTGGACAGTTGTCCTCCGTTGCAGCACTGTCGTGTTTCCTCTGCAGAGCCATCACCTTCTGTCTTGCTAACAGCTCCTCAACTACACTCAAGACTCCAAAGTGCCCCATCCTGAGATGAACCTAGACTGAGACAAGACCCTAACAGCTATGTCATCCCCTGTCCCGCCAGTCACCTGCATGTTTAGCTTGGCTACATGGCCCACTTCTCTCCAATGAAACAGGGGAATTTTGCTAGAAGGTTAGTGGGAAATTTTTCTACCATAATAAAAGGGGATATCTCCCACATTTTTTCTTCCGGCCTTTAGTACGGTTATGTACAGATGTCATCTTGGAGCTCCAGCAGCCGTCTATCATCAGAAGTAAATCCCTTGTAGTTCCCATCATGGCTCAGCGGTTAGCGAACCCAACTGACATCCATGATGTCGTGGGTTCGATCCCTGGCCTTGCTCAGTGGGTTGACAATCCGGCGTTGCTGTGAGCTGTGGTGTAGATCACGGACGCGGCTCAGATCTGGCGTTGCTGTGGCTGTGGTGCAGGCCGGCGGCTAGAGGTCCAGTTAGACCCCCTAGCCTGGGAACCTCCACATGCCACAGGTGCAGCCCTAAAAAGATGAAAAGACCAAGAAGGAAATCCCTGAAGATCAGTAGATATATCCACCCAGACTGCTGACATTGACTTCAGTGAGCTGCTGAAAGAACCCTGGGACCACCTGGCTCCAGACTTCTTGTAAGTAGAGAAGAGACATCTTTGGTGCTGCAGTCCTGTTGGTTGGGTGTGCTATGGCTCATTCTTGGCTTGTGTACAGGCTTTTTGGAAGAGTGGGCATTTGGTTCTGTGTGTCCATGCCTCCCTAAGGCCGAATGGTCAGTCAGGACTGGGAGCAGCAGGCTGGGCAGGTAAGCATTGGCCCCTGTCCACTCCCCCAGCCCCTTCTGTATTGGGGACTTCCAGCAAGAAGCAGCCTTTTGATTGTTAAGCACTTTTTTTTCTGCATTTTTTTAATTGTTAAAATATACATAACATAAAATTTACCTTTTTAATCTTTTTTTTTTGTCTTTTTTGGGGCGCACCTGCAGCATATATAGGTTCCCAGGCTAGGGGTCCAATCTGAGCTGTAGCCACCGGGCTTCGCCACAGCCACAGCAACGTGGGATCCGAGCTGCGTCTGCAAACTTCACCACAGCTCACGGCAACGCTGGATCCTTAACACACTGAGCAAGGCCGGGGATTGAACCCACAACCTCATGGTTCCTAGTTGGATTTGTTAACCGCTGCGCCACAACGGGAACTCCAAGTACATTCAAATTCTTAAGCAACCATCACCACTGTCTATCTCCAGAACTTTTTCATCCAGCAAAGCTAAAACTGTCCCCATTAAATAATTCTGCCTCCTCTCCTCTCCAAGCCCCTGGTGCCCCTACCCCCATTCCGGCACCACCCTTTATAGATGGAAACCGACAGAGAGGAGGTGCGGAAGCCACCAGTGGGTAGGTGGACCCAGGCAGGTCAGCCTGGCTGAGCTCTCTCTCATGGTGCCACAGGGGCTGGAGGGCGTGGGCACAGCAGGGTGAAACAACCCCCCACCCCCCAAGCCCCCAGCCAGGCAGAAGAGGGGGATGGGAAGAACCCAGAAAGGGTTTGCAGCAGCTAGAGGGACCACAGGAAGACAGAGCACCAAGGAAAGAGGGTGGGTCTGTGCTGCCTCCGAGGCTGGCGGGGGTGGACCCGTGCCCTCAGTCATCACCTGCGGCTTCAGGCGAGCAGAGAGCAGAACCGGGCGTGGGGCCAGACTCTCAGATTCAGGGACCAGGAATACGAGCAGCAAACCCGTGTCCATACTGCACATCTGCCTGAGCTCCCCAGCCACCCCACTGAAGGGTGCACCCTTTTCTGCTTCTTTGAACTCCCTCCCTGGTCCCCACAACCTTCCTGCTTGAGGAGGGTTTTCCCGCTTGGGCACCACATCCGTGCCGACTGCTTTCTGGGTCCGGGGAGGCTGACTTCAGTCAGGTGGGGGAGACAACACACAGGCTCCAGACCCTTCCACGGAAAAGGGTGCTCTTCCTTGGAGGAGAACGTGCCCAAGAGACCCTCACTTGGCCTTGGCCTCGGCCTCCGGAAGCCACGCCCATAAAGGGGCGGGGCGTCACGGGGTGGGGTGGGGGGAGGGCGTAAATGGAGCAGGAGGGCTCGTGGGTGTGCGGACCCCCAGGCAGACCGACGGGCAGGATGTGAGGAGATGCATCTTCAGAAAGGCACGAGATGTGGTGGGAGAGACAAAAAGATGCAGGGGGTTTGGAGCCGAGAGACGATCACCCGTGAGTCTGTGGAAAAAGTCAAAGCTGGGGCGTGGAGGGGGGTCTCCGCCGAGGCAGAGGTGATGAGAGAGGGGGGACAGTTTCTCTGGAGGAAATAATAGAAAGAGCGCTGCTTCTCCAAAGCTGCTCACCACCCGGCCCAGCCACCCCTTCTCCTAGACTTTTCACCAAGGGAAAGCGAAACCAAGTTTTTTTTTTTTGAAGAGAACCTACCGACGCTCTTTGGAATTGAGGCTTTGTGCAATCGGCAAAAACTGGCAGCAGCCTGCGTGTCCTTAGGTGAATGGATAAACACGCTGTGGTCTGTCTGTCCACACGGGGCAAACTTCCTCAGCTCGAAGACAGCAAAGGACTGACCGAGGAGGCAGCATCTGCGCATGGCAAGTGCAGTTTGTGAAGTGAGAAAATCCAGACCCAAAGGCTTATATATTGTCTGACATTCTGGAAATGCAAAACCAGAGGGATGGAAAACAGATGTGGGTGCAGGCTGACAGGGGACGCCAGGGGGCTTTCTGTGTGGATAGAATAGCTTTTTTTTTTTTTTCCCCCAAGCTTTTTAGGGCTGAATCTTTGGCACATGTAAGTTCTCAGGCTAGGGGTTGAATGGGAGCTGCCGCTGCCGGCCTTCACCACAGCCACAGCAACATCAGGATCCAAGCCACATCTCTGACCTACACCACAGCTCACAGCAACGCCAGATCCTTAACCCACTGATCGGGGTCAGGGATTGAACCCACGTCCTCATGGGCACTAGTCGGATTAGTTACTGCTGAGCCTTGGTGGAAACTCCTGAAATCATATCTTGACTGTGATGATTATTAACTTGTTTGTCAAAACTTAGAATATGAAAAGCGGAGAAACTGACTGTATATGAATTATATTGAATATGCCTGCCTTTATTTATCTATTTATTTTTGCTTTTTAGGGCCCCACCCGTGGCATATGGAGGTTCCCAGGCTAGGGGTCTAACAGGAGCTGCAGCCGCCGGCCTTCGCCACAGCCACAGCAACGCGGGATTCGAGCCGCGTCTGCGACCTACACCACAGCTCACGGCAACGCCGGATCCTTAACCCACTGAGCGAGGCCAGGGATCGAACCTGCGTCCTCATGGTTCTCAGTCGGATTTCGTCTCCGCTGTGCCACGAAGGGAACTCCTGAATATACCTGACTTTAAAATAAGCAGCCACTGTGGTGGCTTCTTGAAGGAGGAGGCTGACCTAGGGTGGGTGATGCTGCCGTGAACAGCTGGGGAAGGGCCGGAATGTGGGGTCAGGCACTGGCTGGGGAGAATTCAGGTAGGGGTTTCTCCGGACAAGCCTGGTCCTAGGAGCTGGGGGAGGAGCAGACCTGGGGATCCCTGTTTCTTCCTGGTCATCCAGCCAGTGTCCTGGGCCAGAGACAGTCTCAGCAGAGATGTACAACCCCCTATCAGACAGCCCCCCATGGGTGCCCTGGAGAGGATCACCTGGTTCTTTTCTCACCTGCTCCCAAGAGCTAGCAGAGCTCCCGCACAAGCCATCTCCTTAGCCAGCCTCAGATCAAGGGACAGAGAACAGCGATTTCCTCAGAGTCAAGAGTGCATCCCATTTACACACCTATAATTGTAATAAAAATCATTAAGCAATAAAAAAAAAGAGTACATCCCAAATTGGAAGACAGATGCCCGAACCCCCGGAGCCCTGTGTATTGGGATGCAGGTGAGAGCAGAGCACATGCGGCCATCTTCCTGCTCATCCTGGATGGGCCTCAGCCTCTGGCCGCTTAGGAGGGGCCGGCCTCCAGGACACGGTTCTGGTTTTCTCTTTTTTTTCTTTTTAGAGCCATACCTCCAGCATATGGAAATTCCCAGGCTAGGGGTCAAATCGGAGCTGTAGCTGCCGGCCTACACCACAGCCGCAGCAATGCCAGATCTGAGCCACATCTGCGACCTACACCACAGATCACAGCAATGCCGGACCCTTAACACTGAGCAAGGCCGGAGATCGAACCCGAATCCTCAAGGATATCTGTTGGGTTCTTAACCCACTGAGCCACAATGGGAACTCCCAGTTCTGCTTTTTTTTTTTCCCTTTTTGGCCGCACCCACAGCATGTGGAAGATCCCGGGGCCAGGGATCGAACCCGTGCCACGGCAGTGACAATGCTGGGTCCTTAACCTGCTGATCCACCAGGACACTCCCACAGTTCTGTACTTTAAGGAGAAAATACGTCTGGGCTCCAGCCTTGCTGAAGGCCCCTAGGCCACAAGCCCAGTGTGGTAGCTGGGAGGCAGGGCAGAGGACCCAGGCCTGAGCGCATATTCACCGTCTCAGCTCCAAATGATGCCTGAACCTCAGCACAATCTTGGGGCCCAGAACGACCTAGATCAGATATTTTACCAGCCCTAGGGGGAAATGTAGACTTGGAGTCAACACTGAGTTGATCCTAAGAAAGTTAAAAAAAAAAAAGCAAAAAACCCAAAAGTGAAATTTCTCGCCCACCTGTGTTTATGGATTTAAAAGACTGGAAGAGGGGAGGAGCTTTTTGAATTTTGGCACCAGAACAACCCCTGGCTGTATTTCTCACCCAACCCTCTCTTACAGTCCAGCGACAGAATGATTTGGTCTCAGAACAAAAGGCCAGAAGCACTTCCACATATTGTACCTTTGTCCAGAATTCTCATCCTTCTATTTCCCGCAGGCCAAGTCCAAGTGTCCTCCTGGCCGAGGAGCCTCTCATTCCTCCCAGAGGAATCTGGCTCCAGGTCCCTGTCCTGCCTGAGCTCCCTGGGCTCCTGGGGCTCCCTGCTTCCTTTCAGGGGATCCAGCTGCACATCCCACGCTCCTGAGGGGGCGTGGGGGATGGGGAGTCCAAAGGTGCTCGAGTGTGGACTGAATGAATGACGCCAAGCAGAAAGAATTTAGATGGTCCCATATTTCATTCAACTTTCTGTTCTCTGGCTCAGACACAGAACTTTCGGAAGGACCATTTCTCATTTGCCTGAAGGTTTATTTTACACACACGGGGTTTTTTCATGACTCACAGTCCCTGGGTGGCAGCCAGGAGGCTCTGTCTCTCAGAATTCCAGGGGTGAGAACTTCTGGGCACGCCATCAGAGCCACCGCAGGAGGGAACGGGCTAAGCCTTTTCTGAAGCTCTTTAATTAAATTGGAGTTTCTATGCCTCGATTTAATGAGTTTGTGGATCCTGGTCATCAGAATTTTTAATTGTTGAAAAAATAATTACGTGGCTGTAACAGCTAAATCTCCCCCGAATCCTTTAAAGATAGAAAGCAGGAAGACAAACATCTGGTTATAGAGGTTGTGTTCCAAATAGGCGGTGGCCAAAAAAATTCATGCATTAGTCAGAGTCTAGAAAAATCCTGAGGAGGGAATGCAAGACATCTGTTAAAAAGCAGATTTTTCCAAACTCGGTCCTTCAGAAATCCTCAGGAAAAAAACATTTAAACTAAGAAATAACTTTTTTTTTCAATTCACTTAAGATATTTTAGAGTGTAAAAACAGAAGTTCCCACTGTAAAAATACTCCAGCTCATGGAGAGTTTCTCTGAAGATTCAGAGTCAACACACATCAGAGCCTGCTTGTGCACCAGCCATTTTTTTTTGAAACTTTAAAAAATAACAGTTAATATGTGGGCATATTTGTGTTATAAAAACTCAAATGACACAGTTAAAGCTCTTTGAAAATCACCACCCATTTCAATCCCTTCCCCAGAGAGAACCTCCACAACCATCTTAACATCCCTCCTCCCAAAATGTTTTCTCTCCTCATTGACAAATGTAGTTTCTTTTCTTTATTTGAACCACTTCACTGAGGTAAAACTGACATACAATACTCAAAGTGTACGGTTTGATAGGTTCTGACATGTATACACCCATGAACACAATACCACAATCAACAGAGTGAACGTTATCTGTCTCCACCCTTGTTCCTCTCTTTTCTCCCTCATCACCAGGCAACTACAGATTGCTTTGCATTGCTTTTTCTTTCTTTCTTTCTTTCTTTCTTGTCTTTTTTGCCTTTTTTTATCTAGGGCCGCACCCGCGGCATATGGAGGTTCCCAGGCCAGGGGTCTAACAGGAGCTGTAGCCGCCGGCCTTCGCCACAGCCACAGCAACGCGGGATCCGAGCTGCATCTGTGACCTACACCACAGCTCATGGCAACGCCGGATCCTTAACCCACTGAGCAAGGCCAGGAATCGAACCTGCAACCTCATGGTTCTTGGTCGGATTTGTTAACCACTGAGCCATGATGGGAACTCCCTGGCTTACTTTATTTATAGTGATGTTATTTTGCACTTAAGATTTAAGTTTTTTTATTAAGCTTTTTTATTCTTTTCTTCCTTTGATACAGGATTAAATAACGGTCCTCAACTGTCGCTCATGCCAGGGGGGTGGGGGCAAAACTGCTTTCCTAGCTTCGTGGCTAGATCTAGAGCTTCCCTCTCTGTGGTTTTTGAAAAGTGATGAAAAAAAAAAGTCTCATACTTTCTGTTCCTCTCCCAGCTTTTAACTAGACTTCTCTTTTCTCTGCCCTCAATTACTCCCTCCTGTCAAACTGAATTCTACTTCCAGCAGCCTCTCCTTAGTGGGAGGCTTTCTTGGAAAGGAGCTTTGGGTTGTTGGTTTCAAGCTGATAGAGACCATACAGTATCAAGGATACCTGCAGGGGACCCAAGACTCTCTCAGGGTGTCTGCCAACTTCAAGCTTTTCCATTATAATACTAAGGTGTTATGTGCGTTTCTCACTCTCATGAATGCACAGTGGAATTTTACAGGGGTTCCAAGGTGTGTGATAGTCTAACAGACTGAATGCAGGAGCAGATATGAGAACCCAGCCGTCTTCTGTAAGTCAGACCTCGAAGCGATTTGCAAAAATTTAAAACAATGCCTATCTTTTCATTAGTTTTTTGGATATAGATATAGAGCTACTTTTCACTAATATACTTAGGGTAAGAAGTACTGGATGGGTTTACATTTTATTTAAAATGCATTACTTTAGAGATTTGCCAATTGCTAATATATAAAAATCGATAAATACCCAACCCAATGCTCTTTGAGGAACTTAATGATTCTTAGGAGAGCAAAATGGTCCTGAGATAAACCAGCCAGAGCTGCTGTACAGGAGCCAGTGCCGGTTGTGTGCAGTTGTGTGTGTGAGTGCATAAGCCTGTGTGTGCGCCAGCAACTCTGCAGCTTTGCTTTCTCTCAAGTGGTCTTTCAGTTGCTAAGAGTGGGGTGCTTAAGTTTCAACCCTGAATGTGAATTGTCTACTTCTATCAGTTTTTGCTTTATGTATCTGAAGCTCTCACTGTTGCTGTGTACTTATATAGGATTGTTTGTCTGTGGGAGACCTACCCTTTTTTTTTTGTCTTTTTGCCTTATCTAGGGCCCCACCCACAGCATATGGAGGTTCCCAGGCTAGGTGTCTAACAGGAACTGTAGCCGCCGGCCTTCGCCGCAGCCACAGCAACGCGGGATCCGAGCCGTGTCTGCGACCTACACCACAGCTCACGGCAACCCCGGATCCCTAACCCACTGAGCAAGGCCAGGGATCAAACCCGCAGCCTCATGGTTCCTAGTTGGATTCATTAACCACTGAGCCACGACGGGAACTCCTGTTGTAGCTATTTAAAATTTAAAAAATTCCATCTTAATTATAGTTTGTGAGTATATCACTCTGCATACTTTTCTTTTCTAGGTGTTACATGTGCATATGGCAGAGTCTACTGGCACAGACGTTCTACTACTGTGAACGAAGTGGAACAACATTACTTCCATACACTCCACTTCCTTGTTTGTAAATATAATTGCCTGGGAGTTCCCGTCATGGCTCATGGGAAACAAATCTGACTAGGATCCATGAGGACGCAGGTTTGTTCCCTGGCCTCGCTCAGTGGCTTAAGGATCCTGTGTTGCCATGAGCTGTGCTGTAGGTCGCAGACGTGGCTTGGATCTGGCATTGCTATGGCTGTGGTGAAGGCCGGCAGCTGTAGCTCCGATTCGACCCCTAGCCTGGGAACCTCCATATGCTGTGGGTGTGGCCCTAAAAAGACAATTATATATATACACACACACACACACACACATATATATATCTTGGGTATTTCTTCCACATACACTGACATGGGATCTTTCCCCTCCCTTCTTCCAACCCCTCTCCTTTCTTTTACCCACATTTATTGAGTCCCTTCTATCTGTCCTGTGTTAAAACAGGAGTGGCAGGTCCATGGATGGAAAGAAAACCAACCAACAAAAGCAGCATCCTGTCATTAAGTCCTATGAGAGACAGACATGCATGTGAACAAGCACTTGAGAGAAGAGGAAACACAAACGGCCCTGAACGTGTCATAATACATTGGAACACAATCTCATACCAGCTGGATCTGGCAAAAATCAAGAACTCAGTACCAAGCGTTGGGAAGGCTGTAGAGCAACGGGAACTCTCATTCTCGGCCACTAGGAGGATAAACAAGTGCAGTCACTTTCAGAAAGGCTTTGTCACTGCACAGGAAACTGGACATGTACTTACTTAAAGCCCATTCATTCCACTCGGAGCTACACAGGCTAGAAAAATTTGTCTATGTGCACCCATGTGTTTTTTTTATTTTTTTTCGGGGGGGGGGTCCCGCCTGTGAAGTTTCTGGGCCTGGGATCTAAATTGTGTCACAGCAGTGACAACACCAGGCCTTGAACCTGCTGAACAGCGAGGAAACTCCGCACCCATGTGCTTATGCATCTGTACAAATAGGAACCACCAAGGGTCTACCACACGTCAAGGGGAAAAGTGCTGGTGCATCTGCACAAGGGACCACACTCAGCAGGGACCGCACAGGAGGTACAGCATCACCCACGGACACGCAAAAACGTGAGGAGTGTGTGGAGAAAAAAGGGCAAGTCAGAGGGGAATACACACGGCATTCTTCAATTGACAAGACGTCTAAAAACAGGCAAAACCAAGCAATGCGTTCTTTGAAGTAAAATCGTAAACACACACAAGGTATAGTGTGAGCACTGAGAGGCAGCAGAGACTTTTGAATTCCTGGATCACTCAGCTCAGGTTGCCGTAACAAAGTGCCACAGGTGGGTGGCTTACAAGACATACACATTATCTTCCCGCAGTTCTGGAGGCCAGGCGTCTGAGATTAAGTTTTCAGCAGCGTGGGTTCTCCTGTGGCCTCTCCTTGGCTTGCAGAAGGCAATCTTCTGTGTCCTCACATCTGTGCACATTCATGCGACACCCTCTTCTTCTAAAGAGGCTGGATGAGGGACCACACAGACGGGCCTGCTTTTAACTTCATCACTTCTTAAAAGGCCCTGTCTCCAAACGCGGTCACATTCTGAGGTAGTGGGTCGTAGGACTTGAACACATGCACTTTAGGAGGTCATAATTCAGCACGTAACACCTCCCCACCTCCTTGGGCCATGAGGTAGGCAGGTAGTTGAATTTAATTACGTTTAATAAAGAGTTAATTAGCACATATTCTGTCCAAAGGAATCAGAGCTGAGTTTCAGAATTAAACGCATTCAGAAATTCTCATCATGGCTCAGTGGTTAACGAACCGGACTAGCATCCATGAGGACTCAGGTTCGATCCCTGGCCTTGCTCAGGGCGTTATGGATTCGGCATTGCCGTGAGCTGTGGTGTAGGTCGTAGACTTGGCTCGGATCCCGTGTTGCTGTGACTGTGGCGTAGGCTGGCAGCTACAGCTCCTACTGGACCCGTAGCCTGGGAACCTCCATATGCTGTGGGTGTGGCCCTAAAAAGGCAAAAGACAAAAAGATAAAAAAGAATTAAACACATTCAGAATGAAAGTGTTGAGAATTAATCTTCCAGCACTGTATAGAAAGAATGCAAACGTGGACCAAAGTGGGTAGCCAAGTGGCAGATAACACAGAACTCAATTATCTCAATTATCTCCATCTCAATTACGGAGAAAGAAGGTGGCCTGGACAAGTGACCTGGTACAAATGGAAATGCAAGTAGACTGGCTCTGAAGGAGGGATGAATGACTGAACAAATGATTCCTGGGTGTCCCCAGCATCAGCAGAGTGCAAGCAGAATAGCACAAACCTATTGCTGAAAGAATAGGAGTTTCATATTAGTCTCTTCCACTTGTATTACAACTCTAATGGGAGCATACAGGATTTTCTTAGAAAATAATCGATCATCTAAACTTTACTAAGATAATTCACAGAATGTCACCTACTGGTGCTAAGGACATTAATTTTTTTTTTTTTGTCTTTTTGCCTTTTTATCTAGAGCCGCACCCACGGCATATGGAGGTTCCCAGGCTAGGGGTCTAACAGGAGCTGCAGCCGCCGGCCTTTGCCACAGCCACAGCAACGCGGGATCCGAGTCGTGTCTGCAACCTACACCACAGCTCACGGCAACGCCGGATCCTTAACCCACTGGGCAAGGCCAGGGATCGAACCCGCAACCTCATGGTTCCTAGTCGGATTCGTTAACCACTGAGCCATGACGGGAACTCCCTAAGGACATTAATTTTTTTAAAAAAAGCCACACCTGCAGCATATGGAAGTTCCTGGGCCAAGGACTGAATCCCAGCCGCCGCTGCACAGGTCACATCTGTGACAACGCTGGATCCTATAACCCACTGCACCAGGCTGGGAATCAAACCTGTATCTCCACAGCAACTCAAGCCACTGCAGCTGGATTCTTAACCCACTGTGAACTCCACAGGAACATTAAATTTAATATTAGGTTGAATAGTATGAAATAGCCAATGCTTGATCGTTTTTGCCCTGCAGAAATGGCCATTCAATATGGTTCGACCCAATTTAATGTCTGAGTAGTCTGTTTTATTTTTAAGAGGGGAAAGAAAATGATAATAAAGCAATTCACTAAATCAAGACCAAAGAGTGTTTGCAGACTGTAATCGAATGGTCACATAAGAAGGAACCTATTCCAAAAACAATTTCTCTCCCAAAGAGGCAATCTTAAAACATCTTTTCATTTTAATCAAGAAAGCCAGGAGGGCAAGGGCATAATAGTCTCCTTTTGTGATATAAACTGCAGTGGATGCATGTAGCTTTTATTTCCAGTGCAAAAGATCTTATGATATTAAAGTCTTATGGGGACATTATTTTTAGAGCCTGGATGTTTTTAACTGATGGCTTAAAATGAAGGTTTGCCACAGCTCCACTACTGAATAGCTGCATTGTGATTACTTATAAATCAGTTTTATTGTCAGCATTGGGCTAATAAGAGATCAGCTCATGCTTAAAAACGTAACTAAAAAATAATGCACCAATGAATAACAGGATTTGCTCAATTTTTCTCCTGCCATTTTATCTGCAAATAATTTTCAACCACTTAACACTGAAAAGGGCTCCTTTGGTAAGGTGCTAATCTTAAGCCACATTCCTAAAAATTAAAAGCACCAAAGGGAAGGTTGTTCTTGATTTACTTGCACTGAAAATGTACCGATGCTAGTGAATTCTGAACAAAAGCAAAGCTCCTGTAAGCTGTCACTTTTAAATAACCCCCCAAATTATTTGGGGGCTTTCAGATATCAAAATCTTAGGGTATGTACTGTCTACAATATACTATCTCTGGACATTTTTTCACTCAGACCTCTAAGGATTAGCCTGAAATAGCACCCAAATAAATGAGAAAGGGTCCTCCATTTAAGAGCTAATGGAGAAAATTTTTCTCTATTGAGGTATGATACAGGGTTATTTTTTTAAGGAATCCAGAGTGATAAAAGCACGTACCCTTTCTCAGATGAAACTGGGAAGCTGGTTGAAGCTATGACAAAGTAGATCAGCCCAGTATTTCTCAGTTATGCAGAGGCAGCAATATCTGCCGCAGCAGCACTTTATCTCAAAGAGTATTGTTAAGTTCTCTGAAACAGGAAACACCAAGAGTGGCAAGAAATCATGCACTTCCTCAGTGTGATACATTAGAGATCACACGTACATAGTAACAACAGTGAGCTTAGCCTTTTTCAGAGCATAAAAACTGTGGGACATTTTCGTGGACGTTATGGATACGGGGTGCTCTCTAATGCCCTCGCGGAGTCTGGCGAGGGAGAAGAGCATGGTTCAAAGTCGGTCAGAGGGGAATGCTTTCATCAGCTAAGTATGAATAATACTTCCTCTCTCTCTGTCTGGTAGGAGAAGCAAGATGATGCATATGCTTGGCCAAATGGGAGTTAAGTTCTGAATGTGTGTGCTTTGGGGCCTCTCTCCTCCATGAGCTGAATTTTGCAGCCTTATAACTTCTTCCAGCAGGTGATTTCTCTCCTCTGGGCTGCAAAGAAGTCTCCACCGGTTCAAACGCAGGAGGGCAGGAAGCGCACATTCCTCTTAGACCGAACGCTCCTACCCACCCGCCTCTACCCCTTGGCCCTTGTGAACCAGAGACATGGGGACTGACCAGAGCCTGGCCAGCTGACTATTCAGCAGACCAATCAGGCCTACCCATCAGGTCACTTTAACCGCAAAGCCACATCTTCATCATTAGGATCTCAAGAGCAACAAGCTAAAGAAGAACAAGACAAGGGTTACAGGCTTTTTTTTTTCATTTTTATTCAAATAAATACAAAATCTGTATACAGACTCATTAATTTCCCCCACCGCCTCTCTCTTTCAGGCTGGCGCACTTAGGTTTTAGACATGCACTGCTGTGGTCACATCACGGCTGTGCAGGATCTATCCTCTAACTCGAAACGGTCACTTCAGATGCACAGGCCACTTGTCAAATGAGCCACTGTGGCACCTGAACACCTGAGACTGACAGAAACAAGGATACACATCTTTTTAGGTAAAAAACATAATTTTATAAGGTACTTCTGGATAAATGTAATTGTCTTCTCCCCTCTCCCAGATCAGGCACTTGAAAATAATAAATTTCAGGAATGGGCAACCCAGTTCATTAAAATTCACTGGACTTGACTTCCTAAAAAAACTCAGAGTGGCATTTGGCAACTGCTAGTAGAGTTAGTAACATAAAGACTAAAAAACATGTTTTTTTTGGCTGCACCTGTGGCATGCAAAAGTTCTCAGGCCAGGGATGGAACCTGAGCCACAGCAGTAACCCGAGCCACAGCAGTGACAGCAACAATTCCTTAACTGCTAGGCCACCAGGGGACTCTAATAATGACTAATATATATATATTTTGTAATATATATATTTTGTTTTTTGGGGCCATACCCGCGGCATATGGAGGTTCCCAGGCTAGGGGTCAAATCTGAGCTGTAGTCACTGGCCTACACCACAGCCACAGCAACGCGGGATCGGAGCCACACCTGTGACCTACACCACAGCTCGTGGCAACGCCAGATCCTTAACTCACTGAGAGAGGCCAGGGATCGAATCCACGTCCTCATGGATGCTAGTCAAGATTCATTTCCACTGAGCCATGATGGGAACTCCTAAAATATTTTTTAATGTGCTAGAACCTGATTCAGAAATGCGCAGGTTGGAGAAAACTTCATTTGTTGTAAATTAATTTTGCTTTAAGATTAAGCAGTTGCTACAGTTTGATATAACTGGTTTAATATAACTGTTATTGGGAAGAATTATTATCCCTTTTGTGTCTTGCACTCTTGTGCCCCACATATTCATTTAAATAATATTTATAACTTCAGTTGCTGATTGATAATTTGGTTTACAGGGAACTAAACAGTTTTAGGCACTCACTTCCTCTCATCCAAAGCCAGCCGGGTGAATGCAACCTATGTGAGTCAAATTCAATTTAAAGGGCTTAATCAATTTCATAGTAGAAAAGCAGCCAAAGACAGGGTCCTGAGGCAACTGGGTCTATGGAATGGCAGATTCAGGAGGTGTGGGCTGGTGCTTACAATACGCAACGCCGGCAGGAGCAGAACTGCCTCCAGTGAGTGGCTATGCTGCCTGCCCGTCTGACAGTTCTTCCTGCCAGAGTCCTGCAGCTTCCCACACTGCCTGCACTGATCCCACTTTCTCTGTAAAGATGCTGTTTGGCTCAGTAGAGCCCAGGGGAGTGGAGATAAGGCCTGACATGTTGAGAACTGCTCCTTCCTCCTGTGACAGCAGAGGTCAGTGAGGTCGTCTGGAAGCCTGACAAAGAACAACTCTATTTCCTACAATTAAAAAAAAAAATCCCAAACACTAAACTGTCAACCATTTAAAGTAAAACTAAACCACTCCGAAAAATAATACACTTTGAGACCTTTTTACCACATTTATAAAAAAAAGAAAATTCAAAGGAATTAAAAAAATCCTTTAAAAATACTGTATCAATAGCCTTCTTATTAACAAATATAAAATAGTTTAAGACACTTGGTGACTTCCTTAGGTCATGTATCAGGGGATGGATACACAGTGAAGTTTTACTACTAACATTATCTATTTGGCTAAAACTCTAGGAAGAGTTCTGTCAATAAAATAACTGTTTTGGAAAGAAGAGTTACATTTTTTTCCCCAAAATGTCAAGACAAATAAGGATGTAAACACCACATACTTAAAATATTAATACAATAGTATTAATTCAGTTAAATAATGAAAGAAGTGGTACCAAGCTCATGGTCATTTCTCAACACAAAAATGTAAATCAAGGATATTTTAAAATAAATAATTGCTCCAAACAGGAACGAGCAATCTTAGCACAATCCAAGAGCATCTGAAATAAAGTGCTATGAGATGAAGCAGTTTTACACTTCAGCTTGTTCACTAACGAGCAGAAGTGCCATCAAGATCTTCAGGTCCGAACTATTCACAAGGGGAAAAGGCAGCTTCACTAAATACCAGGTTTAGGGCCATCTTTTGTCATTTTTCTTTTTTCTTCTAACGTGTTCTTAAATATTTTCTTCAGGGTGCTGTAAACTATTGGTCCATTTTCAGAATCAAAATTAACCTGGTGACAAAGAAAGTTTGTATTCAGGATACTATAACAAGAATTTTAACCAGTCTATATTTTGGGATAAAAGAAAGCGGGTGGAGGAGGAGTTCCCATCGTGGCTCAGTGGTTAACGAATCTGACTAGGAACCAAGAGGTTGCAGGTTTGATCCCTGGCCTTGCTCAGTGGGTTAAGGATCCGGCGTTGCCGTGAGCTGTGGTGTAGGTCGCAGACGCGGCTTGGATCCTGCGTTGCTGTGGCTGTGGCGAAGGCCGGCGGCTACAGCTTCTGTTAGACCCCTAGCCTGGGAAC
Source organism: Catagonus wagneri (assembly GCA_004024745.2). Taxonomy (NCBI): domain Eukaryota; kingdom Metazoa; phylum Chordata; class Mammalia; order Artiodactyla; family Tayassuidae; genus Catagonus; species Catagonus wagneri. The sequence goes on from PVHT021183646.1 coordinate 14,966,900, forward strand.
CTCCATATGCCGTGGGTGCAGCTCTAGATAAGGCAAAAAGACAAAAAAAAAAAAAAAAAAAAAAAAAAA
>PVHT021183646.1:14973640-15048174 GCA_004024745.2 Catagonus wagneri
CTAGCCTGGGAACCTCCATATGCCACGGGTGAGGCCCTAGGAAAGACCAAAAAATAAAATAAAATAAAATATAAAATAAAATAAACTCTTTGTAGCCACACACAAAACAAGAGAATCAGAGCAACCACCACACCGCCACACCACTCCCACTGCCAAAGAAATTTCTCCTCACGAAAGGATCAGGGTCACTTGGTGAGGGATCGCCTTGCTGCTGGAGGGACAGAAGGAAGGCCACCGCCTCGTGAAGGGCTGGGAAGGGACTGAGATTTCACCCTGCTCACACACGCTGTGGGTGCTGGCAGGAGCCATGAGATTACTGGGCCAGAGACAAACAACGTTATGACTCAAGGCAGCACATGCTCCATAATCACATGGGTTTCCTTGCCCTCCAAGCCCCACGGGGGGAGGGTGGATTGGGGGGAAGGGGGGGCGTGCAGAGGGGCACAGGTGGAGGTTGCACAAGCAAGAGTCTGCATTACAGCTGAGGAACTCACTCCACGCCGAGGCAATGCCCTATGTTTGATGAGGGAACTGTGGCAAGCCGGAAGCAAACACGAGCTTTATTAATTACACTGGAAGCAGATGCTGCACAGATTTCACTGAAGAGCTAGCCTGGAACAAAAGCTATCAAGGCCTCCGCTCCTAAGACTGTACACAAGTAGAGAGACCCAAGAAAGGTCTAACATTTTTATAGACAGGTTTCCAATAACCACTGTATTTAACTGTTCATTAGTATCCCCCAAAAGGCCAACAGAAGTTGTAAAGAATTGCTACCGCTTTCAGAGAGTCTAGTATTAAGATTTTTTTTCAGTTAAATTCAGAAATTTAGCTTTATCTTCATCATTATTTTGTCAAACCTATCTGCAAAAACTTATTAAGGATCCCAAGTTGCTGTGGCTGTGGTGTAGGCTGGAAGCGGTAGCTCTGATTCAACCCCAAGCCTGGGAACTTCCATGGGCCGCAGATGAGGCCCTAACAACAAAAAAAAAAGGTTTGAACTGTACACTTTGTTAATAAATACTAAACCACAACCCTCCCCACACAGCAGGTAGCCCCTGAGACTACGAAAACATATATACAGCTGTAAAGGATCACATGATTTGCTTTTTGGTTTTTTTTTTTTTTTGGTCTTTTTTGGGGGCTGCACCCGTGGCATATGGAGGTTCCAGGCTAGGAGTCCAACTGGAGCTGTAGCCGCCGGCCTTCACCACAGCCACAGCAACGCGGGATCCGAGCCGTGTCTGTGACCTACACCACAGCTCACAGCAATGGCGGATCCCCAACCCACTGAGCAAGGCCAGGGGTCGAACCCGTCCTCATGGATGCTAGTTGGGTTTGTTAACCACTGAGCCATGATAGGAATTCCATCACATGATTTGGTTTTGAGGTGCTGACTCTGGAAACTGTCAAGAAGAGAGTGGGAGGATGCAGGGTAGTTAGGGTCATAAAGCTCCAGACAGGGAACAAAGAAGCCTCTAAGAAGGACATCACTTGGAAAGACTGGATGGGGAAAGAGACTAGTGAATGAGTACAAGTAACAACTGCTATTACCATTAATGTGTACCGCAGACGCTGTCATCAAAAAACCTGGGTTGTTTAATGATATCTGTGCATCACATATGAGAGATACCAAACAAAAGCAGCAGAAGGGGTGAGGGGGACCTTTTCTTTTGGCATGAACCTGGCCTCTTTCTGCAGCCACGAAAGACCACTGCAGGCCAAAAGGATGTGCACGGAAAGGAAACATTTTTTTACTTTTTGCTTAGGATCTGCCAACCAGAAATGGTACAGAACTGCCAACACTGGATGTTAAACTCTCAGGAGATGGTTTCTTGTTCAGACCCCAGGTAGAACTGATTCAACAAGAAAAGATTCTCTGAGTTCTATCAGGTACATGATTTAAAACCATTTTCTCAACACCCACCTGTTTCTCTCTCTATAAAAGTTCTTTGTTTCAAAGTTTTCCTTCAAAACCCCACAGTCTAGCCTCTTCTAATAACACTGATGGGAAAACAACATTTTTCAGCCAAAAATCTGCAACTACTTTCAAGAAATGTCAAACACATTTCTATTACGAGGAAACGTGGCTAAAAAGTTTATTTTAGAGGAGGCTGCTGACCTCTGGATTCTGATTTACAAAGATCACGCTGAGTGTGGTCTGAAGCGGGAAGGAGTGCAGCTCACCTTTGTGAAAGCTTTAATGGCGTGGGCAAGAACTGCTTCCTCCACCTCCGCAGGAATTGTCTGCAGGCTCACGATGCAATGCAACACGCAGAGAACAGTCTGCTGCCGGCCCTGTTTTTGCAAAAATCAAAATCAAACAAATGGTTTGAAAAATGCCTCAAGAAATATACTCAAAATGACCACTGAACAAAGAACTGGTGTGCAAGCAAGTATTCCTTACTTCAGATTCTAAACCCTCTACCAAGGGTCCTACCAGTGTTTAGTTACGTGTTTATCTTTCAGAAGATAAAATCAAAGCTGGTTCGTTACTATACAAAGTGCAGTTGAATCTGAAGACAAGAGCAATTTTTTTTTTTTTGCCTTTTGTTTTTAGGGCCGCACTCATGGCATATGGAGGTTCCCAGGCTAGGGGTCTAACAGGAGCTATAGCCGCCGGCCTTCGCCACAGCCACGTGGGATCCGAGCCACATCTGCAACCTACACCACAGCTCACGGCAACGCTGGATCCTTAACCCACTGAGCGAGGCCAGGGATCGAACCCACAACCTCATGGTTTCTACTCAGATTCGTTTCTGCTGAGCCACGACGGGAACTCCCTGACAAGGGCAATTTTAAATCAAGTATCTTCTGTACAGTTATTTTTCTTGTTTCTAAACACAATCAGTTCAGTTTGGCTAATGGATGCCGACATACCACTGCAGTGCCATCCAACAGTCAGCTGGGTACTCAGTGCTCAGTTGCAGGCATTACTGAGGGAGGAAAGGCAGAAGAAAGACAGGCACAGCCCTCTGGGAGCGCGCTGCTGCTTAAGGGGGAAGGCCCCTGCAGAATGCATCCCCAACTTGACCCCAGCTTGAGGGCTGTTTCCTTTGGGGACGCAAAGGAGAAACTCCATCATTGGAGCAACTGGTATCCAATACTCACTGCCCCAAGAGCCGCTGGTTTCACTTCTAAAAATCTACTCTAACGGCATAATCTGAAATGCGGAAAAAACCACAAGCACAAATGATCATTACAGTGATGCCTATCAAAGTAAAAAACTCTAAATAATGTAAATGCCCTGCCTGTGAGGGTTGGAGTGAATGATGAGGAAACAGAAAGTGGCAGAAACTAAGCGCCCTTTGTGCGAGAGCCACCTGAGTTTGAATCCTGCTCTAACACATGCTGTGCAGTGTGGCCAGACCGCTTCATATTCCCTTTTCTGAAGTTAGGCCTCTAGTTCTCTGAGCTACGGAGATAAACAAAGGTGAAAATACAAATTAAGACCTAGCCAGGACCTGGCCCGCTGCCACCCACAAGGCTAACTGCCTTCCACGTCTGCCTCCCGTTTCATCTGTGTGATTTAAATGCTCAGAAAATAGTCTAAGAAAAGGACTTTAAATACAGGAAAAAACCTGATCTTTAAAGATGTGCATCACACAACTGTGTGCAAGTGCTTGTGTCTGTGTGTCTACATGTAGTGACAGGTTTGGAAACGACGTGATGTTTATACCACAGCATATTAGACAACTCAACATAACACTGTTCTCTAAAGCAAAACAAAGCCTATTTATGAATGAAAATTTAATTGTATTTACATGGTTGATAATCTTAAATTGCATAGGACAATCTACAATAAAAAGTAAGTCTTGGGGTTCCTGTCCTGGCTCAGCGGTTAACGAACCTGACTAGTATCCATGAGGACGAGGCTTCTATCCCTGGCCTCGCTCAGTGGGTTAAGGATCCGGCGTTGCTGAGAACTGTGGTATAAGTCACAGACACGGCTCAGATCCCGCGTTGCTGTGGCTGTGGTGTAGGCCAGCAGCTGTAGCTCTGATTAGACCCCTAGACTGGGAACCTCCATATACCACAGGTGCGGCACTAAAAAGACAAAAGACAAAGAAAGGAAAGTAAGTCTTTGGCCTCCTAGATCGGTGGTCTTCTATTACTATTCTCTAAAGGCAACCACCATTATCAGTTTCTTGTGTTTCCTTCCATATTCTCCTGTACTTTATACCTATACAAATTATATACATAAACACACGTAAGTGAGATACCTCATTTTTCAGGAAACACAAATGAGTGCCTAGTCCAACCTGGCTCATGGTTCTTTACATTACATGCTCAAAGTAAATGAGCAGAGACAACACTTGAAAGTGAAGAAGTGGTTAGTTACAACAGATCCCTACGTTAGAGCACTACCTACCCAGTAAAGGTAACGTTTATGAAAAACTTAAACATGGAAAAATACCTAAATTTTGAGCAAACATGAAGTATAAAGTTGTATGCGAAATAATTTTTACCAAGTTAACACATGCCTTGGTAAGACTGAAAGAAAAGACTTGAAAATGTTTACATAAAAACATTTAAAGTGGCTCTCCTTTATGGGTTACGGCTATGTTCCCTTTTTATTTTTCTACCTTCTAAATGTTCATTAGACTGGGTATGCATTTCCTCTCTTACCTTGGAAAAATTTAGACACCAACATGATGAGATTCTGTATGAATTCTTCTTTTTTTTTTTATAATGGGTTTTTTCAGTGTGTGAAACGTGTATTGAGGGCCTTAGTGAACTTCGCCAACTGTCCAACGGCTACTTTACCTTCTCTAACAAAAACAGTGCTTCTGCAGCATCCGCGCATCTGTCAACCAGCATGTCCACATCCTCCTTGGTTAGCACTGGCTCCTTCAGCTGCTCCACCCAAGACCACATCAAACTGCACAGGATGAAAGGATCCCTTTCGCCACATATTCTTTCCCAAGCTCCATCTCGAGAATTTAGTTCTTTCTAAAAAGGAAGGAAGACAGACAGAGAAAAGAGGAGAGGACAGGACAAGAGAGGACAGGAGGGAGACAGAGAGAGACAAAGTGAGGGAGAGCGGAGGAGAGGAAGGCAGCGCGCGGTCTGACATCTGGTGACCCTCAGGCTGTCCAGGCGAGTGAAGTCTCGGGCTCTGGCTGTGAACTGGCTCCGCTTCCAGACCGCCCCCGCTTCCAGGTAGCACCTGTGACTGAGATGTTTAGTTTCTCTTAAGCCTCGGTTTCCCTTTGTGAAATTTGTTCCTGCCCCACAGTTGGCCTGACTAGCCTAGAGGGCTGTTGAAGCTCCTGGTTCAGAGAAGGTCTTAGTTACCCTGAGTTTTCCACTTCATTCATAAGCTACAGAAACAGTTCAAGAGGGTAACTTCCTTTCAAGGCTCCTTGGAACAAAATAGAAATATTTACTGCAATTAAGCGGAATGGTAGACAAAAAGGCATAAATGAGAGCACACCTGCAAACTAACCTAAGATAGGAAAAGTTTCTGACTAAAACTTCAAACTACTCCCCCCAAAAGTGTTAAGAAGTTGGTAAATGTGGTGTACATATTTCTTTCAAACTCCTTTTTAGAATCCCATGTAGAATTTAACACACAAACCCTGCGTTTTGAAATTTAACAGGGTAAAATAACTAGGAGGTCTTGCAAATACTGCAAATGCATAGATAATTTAAACAGATTTTAAAACTGCCTCACAGAGAGTGGGGGAGATACGAATTTTAATTTCTGACAGGCTTCAGATTTATGTTCTGGTAAATAAAATATATTTAGGAATAGGAACGAGAAGAATAATTGCCACCATTTATTTACTCACCTGTGCAATATTTACAGAACTTACAGTATGATAGGAATGGTAACCTAAGACTTATCCGTGATTCTTATGGCAACCCACCAAGGAGGCTCCTTTACAGATGAAGGTACTGGGGACTCAGGAGAGATGAAGTAACTGGCCCAGGAGGCAGCCCGAAGTGAGAGAGGGGCAAAAGAGGCATTACCAACCCGCGTCTGCTCAGCCCCAGTCTGTAATGTTTCTGCCATGCAACCAGGGCCCTCCCTCCGGCACCGGGTACCTCCTTGTTATCTCATAAATAAGCCAAAACTTTCAGTTGCGGGTAGTCCTTCGTATCTCATAGATCGTGTATCCATAAAAGCAGAGTGGCTTCTGTTCAGTTTTATGTTGGGCAGAAATGACACGACTCAAAGACCCTTTTAGTAAAATGACCATTATTTTCTGAAATCTTCCATCGGGCTGAGGAAAACCATCAGGGATGAGAGAAAGCATTAAACATAAGAACTGTATCTAGACTCTGCCGCATCTGGACCACACGACCTCAAGCTTATCACTTGACCCTTAGGACCCTTAGTTTCTCCGTCTGTGTCACTTAATTCATAAGAATTAACAAAGAATCTGTAAAAAATGTCATCTCACAGGATTACTGTGAAAAATCACATAAAATACCAGATGTGAAAGGACCTAGTAGAGGCACAGGTGGCGTCATGCTATTCAGATCATATTCATTTTACTTTTTCCAGAATTCAATGGATTTGTTCTATTAACTGAAAGACCCACAGTAAAATCTGGAAAGGAATAAAAGAGCAAAACTATCCAAATCATAGGGTTGTATCAGCCTCTAGAGATGCTTCTGTATATATTACGTGTTCAAGCAGTCTGGTCCACGGCGGGGCTGACCCGTGACGGGGCGGTGAGCTGAAAACCAGAGGTCCTGTGGCTAGCTACCGTGGCTCCCAGCAAAGCAGAGACTTGCCCACTGAGTGGAAGACTTGTTCAGTTTGGAGTAGGAAATAAAGAAAATACTTCACGTTGGAAGAAAGCAAGACGTTTGACTATTCATTAAGCAAAACACAACTCTTGAAGAAGAAAGCGTGTGTGTCGAGGGCGAGGCTCCACGCCTCCTCTTCCTGCCTCAGCCTCTGGAAGGTCTGGCCGCTTAGGAAGTGTACACGCCTGGCATGATTAATGGTAGAATATGCAAAAGCAGCTGCACAAATAATTCACGGTAGATGGAGGGCTAACGAGCCAAGACTGCACTGAGCCAAGCCTCCTCAGGACAGCCCTACATTTGGGAGGTTTACCTGTTTCTGAAAGCTTGGTTTCCAAGGCCTGCCTTCTCTCTAGACCAGACGCTCATTCTGGGCAGAGAGAGCACGGCTGATTCAAGACTGCCCTTCTACTGAAAGTACAACACAAAAAGGGGTTCAAATTAAAAACTTCACATACTATTTTCAGTAAAAGCCAAGAAGCAGACCCCGAGGACCCAGTCTCAGATAGAAATGAGGTGCTCTGTGGGTATCCTCATTTGCTTTCCAGTAATCCAATACCTGCCTGACTGGGGTGGACTGGGAAGTCTGAAGGAGGGAACGCTGAGCAGACAGCACCCACCACTCATCCTTCTGACCTTCCTGGACACGGGCTGACGAGTTTTGAGAAAGTATTGTCCGAGTTCCCGTCGTGGCGCAGCAGAAATGAATCCGACTAGGAACCATGAGGTTGTGAGTTCGATCCCTGGCATCGCTCAGTGGGTAAACGATACGGCATTGCCGTGAGCCGTGGTGTAAGTCGCAGATGCAGCTCAGATCTGGCATTGCTGTGGCTCTGGCGTAGGCTGGCAGCAACAGCACTGATTAGACCCCTAGCCTGGGAACTTCCATATGCCACAGGTGCGGCCCTAAAAAGACAAAAAGCCAAAAAAAAAAAGAAAAGAAAAAGATTTGTCTCTGATTTCATTTATGTCTCTTGCTGAGTGGTTCTCAAAGTGTGGTTCCCTGCCAGACCTTAGGTTAGAGAGGTGCTTTAAGTCATTTCCTACAGCTGTCTGCTGCGGTCTGTCCATCAGTCCCTCAGGCTCACAAACCCAGCAAGAAAGAAGGAAGCTACTGACATCAGTCAATACCGATGACTTGCTCAGTCACGCACCCTGCTGTGTATTAAGCACTAAGTGCTTTCTTTCACAGAGACTGAAATGAACCTACGCAACGGCCCTGTTTCTATGACAGCAAGCTGCTATTACAGTTAAAGTTCAAAAGTTAAGTATTATGCAAACATGTCTTCAAATTCCTGTAACAAACGAATCTGGGAAAATGCATTGTTTTGGCTCTGACATAAATATTTCCCATACATATATAATTAAATGAAATATAAATACCTGCCACATTTCTACCTTCCTTTTCACTTCCTCCTTTTCTGCAAACTCATTTAAATTTGCCAGGGCTTTGGCTGCCAGCACTCTCCTTGCTTCAGCACTCAGCTCAGACTGTAAAGCCATGTGTGGAGTGACTTCAGACAGATCTTTGCTGTTCCCTGCTTTGGGACTGGAACCACAGTCCACGGGGTGGTGGCAAGTCTCACCGTCCTTCACAGCAGAGTCCGAGCCACAGCCACGGTGAGTTTCACACCCACAGTGGGACACCTGCTGGTGAGAAGAGTTTGGTTCCCTCGGGCTATCTGCGAGGCTGGGCGAGACCGGCCCCCCGGGGCTGTATGAACCTGGCACACCTGAAGAGAAGGTTCTGCTTCGCTGTACTTCCTTCGGAACATTCGTCCTGTGAAAACCTGATGACCTGCCGTCTTTGAGCCCTTCCAGGCCTCCGAACTTAGCCTGATTCCAGAAGGAAAATGGACTGCGGATCAGTGTCTCCTTATTGAGGTCCAGCTGTGGAGACTGTGGGGAGTAACAGGGGGTTATGGGCTTCTGCTGCCTGGAGTTATGGCAAAGCAAGCCCTGGGCAGGCACTGTCCACGGAGTCCTCCCTTGCTCTAGAAGCGACTCGGCCCTTTTCAAATCCGAGTCACTGTAGCTGAGCCGCCTTTTCAGACAAGTCAGGGGCTGAAGGCACTCGGCGTTCCGCCTCTTCCAGAGAGGGTCAAACTCTTGCTCACTGGAAAGAGCCACACCCTGATCCGCCAATTCTGCTGCCACGGCGCTGGGCGTGAAAGAGTCCGAGGCGTCGCTGTCATGTCTCAGTAACTCTTTATCCAGCTGCCTGGTGACCACCTCAGAGACGGTCTTTTCAATTTCGGCAGAGAGACCAGGTACTGCCGCCGCCTCTTCTGTTACCACCGGCCTGTCCTCGGCTAAGGCCAGCAACAGTTTGCAAATGAGGTGGACAATTTTGGGTACGTGTTTAAGAAGTCGTGCCTCATACCCGTGAAGCAGATGCCGCTGGCGGATCAGATACTGCCCTAAGGTGACAGCGTGTGCCTTGGGGTCACAGCAAGAGAATACATTACGAAGAGGAATCAGAAACTGAGTAAATTCCCTCACGCACAGCAGCTGTCCTCGAGTTTGTATGGAATTAGGTCGCTTTGCTCGAACAAATATAATTGCTTGGTCAGCGGTCATTCTTGTTGCAAAAACCAAGTAACACGCTATTAAAACACCTAAACAGTGAAGAGAAGACTGACATGAGAAAAACTCCTATTTTTATCTATACTCTTTGACGACTTAACATTTGTATATATGTTAGGAAACCATACAAACACAGAAATATCTTATGGACGATGATAACTTTTAAACTTTTTGTATGGGAGTTCACCTGTTTACCTGTCTCTATGGCAACCCTCCTCATGACTCCCTTAGTCACTTCTGCACCCCCGGGCAGGCACAAGAACTGTGACCGTGAAGCGGAGTAGGTGCAGAGTCAGGAAGATAATGGGGTAAATTGTGTAGTTGGGGGAATGATGGAGTGTGGAGGGGGAGACAGCAGATGACAGAGTAAGCATGGAGTGGACGGGGCTGAGGGATGACGGAGTTAGCGTGGAGTGACGGGGATGACGGAGTAAGTGGTGAGTGACGGGGATGATGGAGTAAGCGGGGAGTGACGGGGATGACGGAGTAAGCGGGGAGTGACGGGGATGATGGAGTGTGGACGGGGGGGGGATGGCAGATGACAGAGTAAGTGTGGAGTGATGGTAGGGGCTGACGAATGACAGAGTTAGTGTGGAGTGGGGGGTTGATGGAGTAAGTGTGGACTGGGGGGGATGACAGATCACAGTAAGTGTGGAGTGGCAGTGGGGGCTGACGGATGACAGAATTAGCGTGGAGTGATGGGGATGATGGAATAAGTATGGTGTGAGGGGTGATGACTAAGTGTGAAGGGGGAATGACGTAATGAACTGATGACCTGGCCCATTTATCCTTATTATACTGAGCTCTAACATGGAAGAGAGACAATTCTGCTTTCCTCTTTGAAAGCTTTTAAAGATTTCTATCCAAACAATCCTTACATTCTGATTGGACTTCCAACCCCTGTTATCTTTTGCCATCAACTGGTGGCACCTTCCAGACTGGCATTTTTCCTACTTGGGCATTTTTATCTTTGGGGATTATTCACTTTCACAATCTCCTTTTTTCTTATAATTCTTCTTTAAGACTAAACTAATGCCTAAACTAACATGCATTTTTCTCTAGACATAACTATATTTTTCTATAAGCACTTAATATTAAGGAAAACAGCCTTCCTTTACAGCATAAACATTATCTATTCTTATTAATACCAAGTTAAAGTGAATAATAAAAGGTGATAATCTATCGTTCAATATAACAGTTAACTAACATCAAGTAAAAGGCAGATCAAAAGACATCTGAGTGATTCACCAAGTTTGTGAATCTTGTTATACATGAAAATCAGAACCCCTGAAAAATGCATGTTTTCCTAGTATGTGGTAAGGTCCAACATATCTTTCTCACTAGGACATGGCAGCTCTTTAGTGTAAGTATGAAATATCTGCAGAGCTATCAAGTGGACCCCCCCCCCCCAGAACAGTGAGATTCTGCCTCAATCACGAGAGCTCACAATCTGGAGCAAGACTGAGTCTCCACCCTGAAGATGCTCCTGGGCAGGTGTGAGACCCAGTGGCAGGTACATGGGTACACTGTGGACAGAGTTAAACTCAGATGTCTATTGAACTATGTGACAATGAAAAGTCCAGCTCTTTTTTTTTGCCCCAGTATCAGCACTGCATTGATATTCTGCCGAATTTTTAAGTAAAATCACTGATTTTCATATAGAATTCTACACATAGATAAGCCTCTTCTTTACAAAAAAAATCCCTATAGCAAAGAATTTTAATCACAGCCCTGCCACTTACTTGATGTAGCAAATTAACTTCCTTCAAAACTTACATTGTTGCTAAAGACTTAAAAAAGAGAACAGGTGAAGCACTGCTTGCTATTTTCATTACATTTTGGTTAAGGAAAATCACATTTTAAAAACATTATGTATTAAAAACAAAGTGATGATTTATTTTCTTCAAAGAATAAAATCAGAAAGGTCATTTAGTTAACTGTGAAAATCCACCTATTTACTGCTCAATATGATGAGGTTTTGATCCTAAGTCATTCAAAAATACTCTCATGGGAGTTCCCACTGTGGCTCAGCGGTAAGAACCCAACCAGTATCCATGAGGCTGCGGGTTTGATCCCTGCCTCACTCAGTGGGTTGGGGATCCGGTGTTGCCATGAGCTGTGGTGCGGGTCCAAACGTGGCTCAGACCTCACGTTGCAGTGGCTGTGTGTAGGCCGGCAGCTGCAGCTCTGATTCGTCCCCTAGCCTGGGAACTTCCATATGCCACAAGTGAGCCCTAAGGACGTAAAAAACAAAACAAAACAAAGCAAAAAACCCCAAATCGACTCTCATGAATATATGGTTACAGAAACTAACATATCTCAAGTATCTTTTACTGACTTGCTCCATTTGACTCCAAAGCTCTGATTGGATTCTGAAAAACCATCCTCTAGGATTAGGAGATATTTTTCCTTTTATGTATATATGTATATATATATATATGACAAAAGACAATAAAACCACCTCCTAGCATTTACCTGTTCGACCAAGCCCTGCGTGACAATGGATAGCTACTTTTCCTTCTTGTAAAGCAAACGTCATCACTTTCACCATATCTAAAATGGTGGTAAGGGACGCCACACCATAATCCTTCCATCCAAAATTGTAGAAATAAACTGGACAATGAAGAAGAAGAAGAAGAAAAAAAAATCAACCTACAGGAAAAAAATGATCTGCAAAAATATTTGAAGAAAGTGGGTGAATTCATGAAAAGTATAAAGCTGTAAGGCACACACGTCTCACTGGATGTGTGGGCCTGAAATAACAGGACTTTTACATTTCTATTGAGATTACTGTTAACATTTCTTACAAAGCACATTCTACGCTATTTATATTTCTGGCTGAAACTCAGCCAGAAAGAATTCAGGAAAAGCAGGATTGCAAATTAAACTCAATGATCTATGCCAAAATTATTCAACCATGAAGGAAAAGCACGCAACTCTATTTAAGCACAGAAATATGTCCAGGAGACTGATAAATGGCATAAGGCAGTATATACAGAGTTTCCTACCCAGTGTGATAAAAAAGCTAGATACTGGAGTTTCCTTCATGACACAGCAGAAACGAATCCAGCTAGAATCCATGAGGATAGGATGCAGGTTCTATCCCTGACCTTGCTCAGTGAGTTAAGGATCCAGCATTGCTGTAAGCTGTGGTGTAGGTTGCAGATGCAGCTCGGATCCCGCCATTGCTGTGGTGTAGGCCGGCATCTATAGCTCCGATTCAGCCCCTAGCCTGGGAACTTCCACATATCTCAGGTGCAGCCCTAAAATGCAAAAACAAAAACAAAAACAAAAAACAAAAACAACAATAAAAAAATCCTAGATACAAACTTTTTATAAACATGTTCTGGAGTTCCCGTCGTGGCTCAGTGGTTAACGAATCCGACTAGGAACCATGAGGTTGCAGGTTCGATCCCTGGCTTCACTCAGTGGGTTAAGGATTCGGCGTTGCCGTGAGCTGTGGTGTAGGTCGCAGATGCAGCTCAGATCCCGCGTGGCTGTGGTGTCGCCCGGTAGCTACACCTCCGATTAGACCCCTAGCCTGGGAACCTCTATATGCCCCGGTGCGGCCCTAGAAAAGATAAAAATAAATAAATAAAAACAAGCATTTAAAAAAACAAAACAAAACATGTTCTAAGAGTGGAATAATTTGGGAGTGCCCTGGTGGCTCAGTGGGTTAGGGATCTGGCATCGTCACTGCTGTGGCTTGGGTTGCTACTGTGGCATGGATTTCATCTCTGGCCCAGGAACTTCCACATGCCATGGGCGTGCCTCCCATCCCTCCAGAAAGAGTGAAACAAGTTGATCCTTTCAGCCTGGTGTGAATGACACCTATTCAATGGATTCTGTCCTAACGCTCCAGTGACTGAGGAGCTTCTGGGATTGTCACATTCAGAATCCCTGCGTCCTGGAGTTCCCGTCGTGGCGCAGTGGTTAACAAATCCGACTAAGAACCATGAGGTTGCGGGTTCGATCCCTGGCCTTGCTCAGTGGGTTAAGGATCTGGCGTTGCCGTGAGCTGTGGTGTAGGTCGCAGACGTGACTCGGATCCCGCGTTGCTGTGGGCTGTGGCGAAGGCCAGCAGTTACAGCTCCTGTTAGACCCCTAGCCTGGGAACCTCCACATGCTGCGGGTGCGGCCCTAAAATGACTGAAAAAAAAAAAAAAAGGCAGAATCCCTGCACCCTACCCAGGGGCACAGCTGTGCAGTACGTAAAAGCATGAGGGAGTCCTAGGTTCTAATCCCACCGCCATGTTACTCCATGTGATCCTGGGCAAGTCAGAGCTTGCTCGGTTTGTGTGGCCTCCTATGTGAAGCAAAACAACCATATTACACGACTGCTTTAAGGATTAAATGAGATGACATTCTGGCATACTATTTATGTTAATTGCACAAGCATTATTTCTACAAGGTCTCAAGATCCCTCTCACAGGAAAAAAGAAATCCTGTACTTTCAACAGCAATACCAGTCAAGAATGGTAGCATTATTTAAAGTCAAAGTTTGCTCATCTTCACCTTTTAGAAGCCCCACTACTATGCAGTAATTGTTTGTTCCCATCACTTTTTCTTTTTAGGCCCACTCCCTTGGCATATGAAAGTTCCTTCCCAGGCTAGGGGTTGAACAGGAGCTGTGAGCCAATGCCACAGCCACAGCAACACGGGATCTGAGCCATGTCTGCTCACAGCTCATGGCAATTCTGGATCCTCAACCCACTGAGTGAGTCCAGGGATCGAACCCGCATCCTCATGGATACTAGTTGAATTAATTTCTGCTGCACCCCAATGAGAACTCCTCTGCCACTTTTTTAACCTAAGAGCTGAGCACACAAAAAAAGTCTCTGAGCTCTGTCCTTGGTAACTCATGGAGAGGAAGGTCGAGGACTTACTGCCAGACTCCATGAAAGCTTCAGGAAGGTATGTGAAGCCACTTTCTTGTTCCAAAGGATTCCCACAGCTGGCATGCTCACCGGGACGCTGCAGGTTGATGATACTTTTTATACCATGGCTTAAAGGAAAAGAAAAAAAATCAGTCATATTGGGAGGTAGTACTAAAAAAAAATTAACCATTTTTTGGCATTAATAATCATTACTAAGTACTCTCAAAACCTGAATTATCTTATCTGAAATAAGCCCTTCACACTCCTATTGGTAAAATGAAAGCACGTTTCCGTCTGAAGTCAAAAGCAATGGAAGAGAAAACACGAGCTGGCTTATTAAGGTACGTACATGATGCAACGTTTACCTTTGGAACTGCTCGATGAGGCGGTACTTCTCGAGGAGCTCAGTGGATGGGCGTGCCATGGCCAGGATACTGTCAGTGACCCTACAGATGGGAGGAGGGACTGGTGAGATGCACGCACTCGAGAGCGTTCCAGTTCTAAGGATGGAGAAAGCAAGATTCCAAGCCCTTGCTTTTTTCTATGATCTCAAGGACTCTGTAAGAATCTCCTCATACAAAGCTGGCTTCAATTTTGCCTTATGATCAGGAATCTAAGAAGCCCTAACATCTTAAATTCCTGGCAGAAATTCCAGGACAGAACGTATTTATGGGTTCTAGTAAAATATTTTCAAGGCCTCTTATGATACTCTAGCAGACATGACAGAGAAACCTCAGCTGGCAGCAAAGATAACATCCTGGAACAGTTACTCAAAGGTTACTGAGTAAATGCAGAGGGCCAGCTGGGAGGCCTTTTTTAGTTACTCAGCAAGCTGTACCTCAGTTACCTAATGCGTTGGGTAGGGATGATAATAACGTCTGCCTCACGGGGTTGGTGTGAGAACTCCACATGATGTGAATGTAAAGTCTTCAGCACAAACCCTGGCATGTGGCTATGAATAAATGCTGAGTTACTGTAATTGAGCAACAGGCTTTGGAGTCAGTCAGGCCTGGTTTCAATGCTGGCTTTTCTATTTCCCAGCTGTGTAGCAAATTACTTAAGTCTCTCTGAACCTCAATTCTTTCATCAATAAAATGACGTTAACAATGCCTATTTAAAGAAAAATGACATCAACAATGCCTATTTAAAGAGTCTTATGGAGATAATAATTTGAAAGTGCCTAACACCATGCCTGGCCTATAGCCAAATGGATTCACCGAGTGTACAAATGGATAAAGGCCCAATAAATGGCTGTCACTCTCGTTAGGGCTCTGGCTTCATTCTGTTCTAATCAAATTTCTCATCAGTGGCCTGGTAAAAGACACATGAGGTGGACTATCAGAAGTTGTGGGTCACAAGAACCTGAGAGGAATAACAGATACATTAGATAAGCAGGTCAGAAAGATATCTCCTGGGAGTTCCCACTGCGGCTCAGAGGAAAGGAGCCCGACTGGAATCCATGAGGACGCGGGTTTGATCCCTGCCCTTTCTCAGTGAGGTGGGGATCCAGGGTTGCCATGGGCTGCACTGTGGGTTGCAGATGCGGCTCGGATCTGGCATTGCTGTGGCTGTGCTGTGAGCATGCAGCTGCAGCTCTGATTCCATCCCTAGCCTGGGAACTTCCATGTGCTGCATCTACAGCCCTTAAAAAGAAAAAAAAAAGAAAAGAAAGATATCTCCTGCTCGGGGCAATGTCTAAATTTTAACAGGAATCTTAAAGGTCTGGAATTCCCCAAATATAACAGTACATAGTATAAGAAGAGATACGATAGGAAAGCAGCAGAGGCAAGAAAAAATTCAGATGGCGTAGTCAACAATAAGACAAAAATACTAACATGACCTTAAGCTGCCTTACTAGGAATTTACTTGTCTGACCACACTCAGGAATAGTGTTTGCTTTTCCACATTCTTTAAGAGTGACAAACTAGAACATGATCTGTGGAGAACAAGAGAGACAGTGGATCCCACACTACATCACTATGTAAGTACCAAGCACATCCAATATAAAAAAATACAGGGTTGCAAGTCAGATAAGCTGGTTGACAAATATCTAATCTGTAAACGTATTCTTGCTGTATAAAGTGATTCACCAGCAGAATTCTTTAAACAGGGAATTCCTCTTAGTGCGTGCCAAATGTGATTTGGTTTGAATATCAGAATTTTTCAGAGGTATTAGTACATTGAAAAGATAAGCTTGAGTTTACTATTAAAAGCAGTATGACTCAATAATGAATGAAGTACATGCCGTAAACACTGTAAGCATCATATATCATCTACTAAACTGACAGCTAGTACCATCTTCTCTTGAGGTACACTAGAAGTGTATGTATTTGTATGAATACGTGTCCTTTGATACAGAATACAAGAACAACCACCAAAACAATGAGGCGAAAGCTTACCTGTACGAAACTGAAAAACTACATATGTACCTCACATTTTCTCAAATTGATAGCTCAGCATTTTATTTCTTTAAGATACTTTACATACAGCGTTTCACTTAAATGAAAAAAAAAAAAACCCTGTAAGTTTGGTTGTATTACTCCCATCTTATAGATGAGGAAACTGGTTCAGAGTGCCTGTGTGAGGAGGCAAGTGGCAAAGCCAGGGAGGTCAGGTCCTCTGACTTCAAAAACCCCGTATTTCTTCCTCTATAGCCCACCTCCTCCTGGCACCACCCACGTGCTCATCCCCTTTTCCTACCTGGCAGTAGGTGGGAACTACCAAAGACTGATAAAAATCACTTACCAGGACGAGTAAACGCCCTTAATGGCTTGCTCCCGCTCACTCCAGCGGGCTGCATTTTCATACTTGCAAGCTCTGCCCCCGCATGTCATGGAACAGGCCATATGCCCAGGAATGACATGCCGTAAACGCTCTCCAACTTTTGTATACTTCGGTGCTGGACGTCCTGAATTTCCTAGAACATACAAAGGGAAGACTCAAAATTCTCATCTCCAAACGGCAGAGCAACATGAGAAAGAGCTTCCATCTTAAGATTGCAGATGACAAAGCTGCTGCTAAACCCCTTCATTTTGTCGGGAACAAAACTGCTTCTCTTTCATGTAAGTGCCCCATTCCTTACTAGAGAAAAGGCTTCTGCACACAGTCATCTCCACATGTCACACTGCTAATGAAAAGGAACTTCTTCAAGGGAAAGAGTTTTGTGCAAACACTACGTTTTCAAGGAAAAAAACATAAAACAATTTTTATCTCACATTACACGTCCACTGGAACTCTCGGCGTAACAGATAATAAGTATAATGCAGAATTAATCGTCAAAATCCTACGAAGTATAAACACAGCGTAGTTTCTACACAGTTCTTATATTTAAGCGCAAAGATGTGGCAGTCTTTAAGAAGAGAAGGAGCTTTACTTTTTCTCTCAGGGCAAGGTGGGTTTCTCTCAGCACAGCTGACGGAGGACACCGCCACCATCACCTGGAGAGAGGACGAGGAGAGCATCTTGGCAGCAGAGCCGCGCCGCCCCTGCTGCAGCCGCACGATGGGGTCGGAGGCAGAGTGTCGTCGGCCCTGGAAAAAGGAGCTGAGGAATGGCACGGCAGAGAGCCTCCGGGGTGGATCCTGCATGGCGCTGGGCTGCCAGGGAGGAAGAGCTGGAGGCGAGGAGATGCCAGCACCAGCCTGCTCCATGATGAAGTTAGGCTGAGGCAGGAGCACCACTCCGCGTGATCGGACCGCCATTCCGGATAGGCTGACTTGTTTCCATAGTTACAAACAAAGAAACTACTGATTCCCACTCAGATCTGCACAAGCAAAATCTCATATGAATGGACTGTGTTTTTAACACATTGTTCAAACATAAAGAAAAATAGCATGTATTCTAAATAGATCATACCTAAAATGTGACTATTTTGTTTCTCAAACACACTTAAAAGCTCTGACTGCTCAAAGAATTACGTCTAACATATTGCACTGAATTTAGAAAAATGTCTTTTTCTGATGTAAATATACATATATTAAAAGATTTCAGTTTTGTCAGCCCCCTCACATCAATTCTCTGAACATTTTGAAAAAGATTCTCTTTCTACTCCTCTCTGGAACAGGGTACAAAAAAAGTTAACTGTAATAATGGGATATACTAGATACCTTTAACATTTTTCAAAACCAAAAGTACTCCCTATATTTTCTTTATAGCACTATTAAATATTTGGATGGAACAAAAGACATTTGTAGGGCTGACATATTAATCAAAAGATATTTATTTTCACATTTTTGTTTTCAGAATGTGAAAACTCGATTCTTGGTTATGCCTTTATTGGGTATAGCAGTCCTAACTACAATTCTCAAAAACTCAAAGGCACAATTCTGTGCCTTCTGTTGCTGACTGTGGGGAAAAGAGAAGCTTTAATAATGTTTTGGCAGAGGCAAAGGAAGAAAATTTACTAAGTATCACATTTTTTAAAGGAACTGGATGAGGGGGAGGTTGCAGCCTGAGAATAAAGAATATAAAGAACACAGAAACTGTAACAACCACCAATTGTCCGCCTCCTCCCTTGTTAATGTCAATCCTATACCCTAACCCCACCCCCGTGTCTCTCTCTGTCTCTCCAAATGGTATTTCAGCCACGTGCAGATGGAAACTTACTGTCACAGATAGGGTTTGTCTTGTTTTGTTCTGCTTTATTAACAATCAATGCTTTAAAGTATGCTCCTATTAAAACACATCCATCTCTCCATCCGGAAGTACTCTGTCAAATCACAAAGCAGCTCAATTTGGTGCCCAAAATCCTATGAGCGTAGCATCCCACTCCTATTATTTTGTATATAGCAACGGAAAATAAATTCTTTTAATGTAGCCAGTCCAGAAGGCACAGCTTTCATGGAGTTTCACAGGAGAGGAAAGGGCAGAACATGTGGTATGGAAGGCAAGTTGGAACCTGAGGGCAGGAAGCCCTAAATGCTCAATCTGAAGGGTGCAAGTATGCTACCTTGGGAAGAGCAAGTCTGACTCAAGTTTACGTCTCTGTCAACACCCTCTGCAAAGTCAAGGGCTGGAGGCCTGCTGGGACAGTGAATGCAGGAGTGGAGTCCTGGGTGCTGAAACTCTGAGCCTAAGTAAGCAGCAGTGAGATAAGTGAAGCTGATTAATATGGGCGTCTATGAGAAGATGCGAGAGAAAGCCCCATTTTGGCAAGCTCCATTCAAGACGGATGGCATGTTAAGCTGGCAGCTAGGAGGTCTCCACCAGCGAGTGGGCAATGCCTGATCTATGCAGCTATAGGGACATCCAGAGAGGAGGGTCCAAGTGACTCTGCTGTCGGTGGTCTTGAAAATGAGAATGAATGTGATGATGATAGGACCCGTCTGGACCAAGCTGAGGAAGGGAAGGTTTATCCATCATCTCAAGAATCATTTCTGCTGATCCCACTCCTGGGCATCTATTCAGAGAAAACCATGACTCGAAAAGACACGTGTACTCCAATGTTCACTGCAGCACTCTATACAATAGCCAAGTCATGGAAACAGCCTAAATGTCCATCAACAGAGGAGTGGATCAAGAAGATGTGGTACATACACACAATGGAATATTACTCAGCCATGAAAAGGACAGCAATAACAGCATATGCAGCAGCATGGATGGACCTAGAAATTATCATGCTAAGTGAAGTCAGACAATGAGACACCAACATCAAATGCTATCACTTACATGTGGAATCTAAAAAAAGGACACAATGAAGTTCTTTGCAGAATAGATACTGACTCACAAACTCTGGAAAACTTACAGATTCCAAATGAGACAGGCTGGGGAGTGGGAGATGCAGTGAGGGCTTGGGATGGAAATGCTATAAAAATTTGGTTGTGATGACTTGTACACCTATAAATGTAATAAAATTCATTAAGTAGTAAAACAAAAAGAATAATTTCTGCTGTTAAATCTTAAAAACTGGGCTGGCCTCAAATGAATATATAACCACTGAGTAGACTCAGTTACCAGACAGTCAAGAATGCTGAATCTGGGTATTTAGGAAAGCAGAGCCCAAGGCAAACAGAGATCCAAAAGGTGCCTGCAGCCTCCCTCCCAGCAAACCTTGCCTTGCTCGCTGGGGACACCCAGCAGTGCTAGTACATGCCGGGTGCTGTTCTGGTGCTGAACTGGAGCTCAAGGGCATGACAGGCTTGAGCAGAGGCCTCCATTCCCCACAGACAAATCAGAAACATCAGCCTCACTGTCTCACACGCCTTCTATTTCTTGGCAAAATGCCCAATTAATAGCCAAATCCATTTTTTAAAAATTAAGTTTTTATTTATGACAAATGGCTTCATAGTTGGGAAGAGTATCTTCCGTCCCATCCCTACACTCATTTCCTTCCAGGATTTGTCCACAGACATGTACATGTTCTACATATTTTTAGTCATGTTATAAACGATTTTCCTGCTTTTTCTAAGCAGCACAGAAAACATCTTCCCTTCTGCTTTGGTCTTCTCAAAATTTTTATTTAATGGATGCATAAGGATTATGACACATCAAGGTGAAGTATCATAATTTACCTAGTTATTCCTTAGTTAGTGGATAGGCTACTATTATTTCATTAAAAAAAAAAGATGTTATGTGTTTTCAGGACCAGAACCTTTTTTTTTAATTTTTTATTATTTTTTTCCCATTATACCCAGCTGTACAGTGTGGTGACAGGGTTACACATACATATATGGATTCATCACAAGTGGTTAGACATAGTTCCCAGGGCTGTACAGTAGGATCTCCTTGCTTTTCCAGCCCAGAGGCAACAGTCTACAACTATTAACCGCAGACCCCCTACCATCCCACTCCCTCCCCACCCTTTTGGCAACCACACGTCTGTTCTCCAAGTTCTTGATTTTCTTTTCTGTAGAAAGGTTCATTTGTGCAGTATATTAGATTCCAGTTATTAGTGATATCATATGGTATCTGTCTTTTATCACTTGGGGACCAGAACCTTTTTATTTCTATCTTTCCCTTCAGGAGACTCCTAGGGATGACATGACTAGTGAGCAAAATTAATTTTCAAAATTCTTATTTTGAGTCTTTACACGTCTGAACAACCAATTATGAAGAACCTGAAAGAAGGATTATTTTTAGCAACTCATCAAGGGTTTCTTCTGAGATCAGCAAGGAACAGAAAAAAAAAAAAAAAAACGAAGCCTTCTCTTTGGATAAAAGGAGCAACAGGACCATTTTAATTTCCATTTCATTTTTTATGTAAGATGGAAGCATTTTAGAGTAAGAGTCATTTTATGAAGGCATGTGCTTTCACTAGACACCTAAAAGGTAAGGAGCCTTTTGTTCTGGCAGCCACAGAAAAAGCCTACAGAGAAAGCCTCATTACCACGAGCTACTTTCACTTCTCTGTTCTGCTTTTCTCTTTCTTCCTTATAACTTGAGGCCACAAGAAACAACAAACACTACTGTTGTTTCTCCACTTACCTGCTAACAATTGATCCATATTTTCCTTCTCTGACAAAGTGAGAAAAAAGTGTCAGTTTCCTATATTCCATGAATGCAAACACATGGTGGACCCTGCCTCATTTCTGTTCCTACCCATCGTCTTCCAATTTTTCTTAGTTTTTCAAACAATCCTGGTCTATGTCATTGTTTCCAGGTCCTTCAATTCCCCTTCTTCAGAGAGCCCTCCCCCCGCCCCCTTCGCAGCTTATCCTCTAAGGAAAAAAAAAAAAAAAAAGCTGACTTTGTTTGCCATTTCCACACGTCACCTGTCTCATCCTGAATCTATTCAACTCTGGTCTCCGCCTCCACTATCCACTGAAAATTGATCTTTCTAAGGTCTCTGATGTCCTCCTTTATAGTTTTTGTCTTGTTTCGACTACCTGGCACATTCAACACAGCTGAACAATTTAGTTTTAATTTTTAAAAATTTTTGGAGAGGATTTCATCTTTTGAAGCAATCACACTTACAGGAAAGTTATAACCCAAAGAATATTTTTGTCTTGAACCGTTTGAAAATAAGCTGCAGACATAGTGCCCTACTACTCTAAATAACTTAAGTGTACATTTCCCATAAACATTCTCTAAAATTCCCTCAAATCATAAAATTATGACTGATACAATATTAGTTGCCCACTATTAAGACCTCACTTAAGCTTCATCAATTATCTCAATGCTACTTATGGTAAAAATCATATTAGAACCACAATCAGAACCACACATTGTATTTTAGTTGTCCTCTCGCTTATTTCACTTCAGGACAAGTTCCTCAGTCTTTCCTTGATACTGAAGGCTTGGACTTTTGGAGAGTATAGGCCAGTTATTTTGTAGAACATCTTTCAATTTTGAGTGTATTTCTGCTTCCTCATAATTACATCTGAGAAGCCCTGGTGTTTACTGGCAAAGAATGGTATTTAGAAATCAAGTCCAGGTGCCAGGTGTGCTCATTACTGTTAGAGTGCTGTTGCCAGCAAGCCCTCTCAGTGGACACAGCTAAAGAATAAGTGCATTTTATACACGTGTACACACACGCCACACACTTACATCCATGTTTATACGTATATGCATGCATATATACTGAAAACGGACAGTTCATCCTGGTATTACCCAATTCCAATTCAACAACACAGGGCTCCCCTAATGTCCCTCTTCCATAACTATAACTCCCTTCTCTGATGGTGAGGACCCTGTTACTACCTTTTACTTATCGGATGAGGCCCCTCTCTGTGACCAATCTTCCCTCAGTGCTGCTGCCCACCCCCAACCTGCAACCTAAGTGCATGGCTCTCTCCCTGCAACTGAACTCTAAACGTCTGTTGCCCCACCTGTGTGGACGTGTGGATGCCCGCTCACTCTGCCTGCGTGTTGCGACCCTGCGAGGGGTCACTCTGCCATGCAGAAACCCTCCTCACCTCACCTGAGCTCTGACACCTAGAGTACTCAGGTGACACCCAGGAATCAGGTGAGCCTCCCATGACGTCATCTTGCTCAGGAGTCATGCTGCCAGGTTGCCCCCTGTGCAGATCTGCTTCACCCCACTTGGCTTCCAGGGCTGCCGCCTGACCCATTCTCTGATGTGGATGCCTACTTTTTACGGCCCTGCCCGTGGCTTTTGGACTGTTCAGTTCAGGCAGGGAAGGAAAAGGAGGAAGAGAAAGCTCCTTCCGTTTTTTTACTTTCTTAAGGGAGGCAAAACATACGTAAGATAAAATTTACCATTTTGACCATTTTAAGCATTACATATATTCACACTGCTGTAAAACCATCACCACCATCTACCTCCGAAATTTCTTCATTTTCCCCAAATGAAACTCTACACCACTCAAACACTAAGTCCCCAAGTCTCTCTTGCCCTAATGCCTGGCACCCACTATTGTACATTATGTCTCTATGAACTTCACTATTCTAGGTACCTCATATAAGTGAAATCATATAATTATTTTTACCTTTTTGTGACTAGTTTATTTCACTTAGCATAATGTCTTCAAAGTTCATTGATCTTGTAGCATATGTCAGAATTTATTTCCTTTCTAAGGCTGAATATCTCTTTGCATATACAAACCACACTTTATCCATCAATCTATTCATGGACATTCAGGTTCTTTCCAGCTTTTGGTTATTGTGCCTGATGCTGTAAATATGGGTATATACAAAGCAATCTACATATTTAATGCAATCCCTATCAAATGATCCATGACATTTTTCAGAGAACTAGAACAAACAATCTGAAAATTTACATGGAACCACAGAAGACCCAGAATTGCCAAGGCAATCCTGAGGGGAAAAAAACAAAGCAGGAGGCTTAACTCTCCCAGACTTCAGACAATACTGTAAAGCTACAGTAATCGAGACAGTGTGGTACTGGTACAAAAACAGACATAGGGACCAATGGAACAGAATAGAGAACTCAGAAACAAACTCAGACGCTTATGGTCAATTAATCTCTGACAAAAGAGGCAAGAATATAAAATGGGAAAAAGTCTCTTAGGCAAGTGGTACTGGGAAAACTAGACGGCTGCATGTAAATCTATGAAACCAGAATACACTCTCACACCATGCACAAAAATAAACTCAAAATGGCTTAAAAACTTAAATATAAGATATCATAAAACTCCTAGAAGAGAACATAGGCAAAACATTCCTTGACATCAACTGTACAAATGTTATCTTAAGTTAGTCACCCAAGGCAATGCAAATAGAAACAAAAATAAACCAATGAGACCTAACCAAACTTACAAACTTTTACATAGCAAAGGAAACCATCAATGGAAAAGACAGCCTACGGAATGGGAGAAAATAGTTGCAAAAGATGCAACCGGACAAGGGCTTAATCTCCAAAATACACAAACAACTCAAACAACTCAACAGAAAAAACAAACGTACAACCCAACTGAAAAGTGGGCAGAAGACCTAAATAGATGCTTCTCCAGAGAAGATGTAAGGATGGCTAACAGGCATATGAGAAAATGCTCAACATCACTAATCATTAGAGAAATGCAAATCAAAACTACAAGGAGGTACCACCCCACACTGGTCAGAATGACTGTAATTAATAAGATTACAAATAACAAATGCTGGAGAGAGTGTGGAGAAAAGGGAACCCTCCTGCACTGTTGGTGGGAATGTAAATTGGTTACAACCACTACGGAAAACAGTATGGAGATTCCTCAGAAAACTAAATACAGAACTACCATATGATGCAGGAATCCTAACTTTCATTCAAAAAGATACATGGAGAGTTCCCATTGTAGCTCAGTGGTAACGAACCTGACTAGTATCCATGAGGACATGGGCTCAATCCCTGGCCTTGTTCAGAGTGTTAAGGATCCAGTGTCTCCATGAGCTGTGCTGTAGGTCACAGAGGCAGCTTGGATCCCAGTGTAGCTGTGGCTGTGGCGCAGGCCAGCAGCTGCAGCTCCTTTTTGGCACCTAAGCCTGGGAACCTCCATGTGCTGCATGTGCAGCCCTAAAAAGCAAACAAAACAAAACAAAGATATATGCACCCTATGCATCCTGCAGCACTATTCACAGTAGCCAAGACATGGAAACAACCTACATGTCCATTGAGAGATGAATGGATTAAGAAGATGTGGTACATATATACAATGGACTACTACTCAGGCATAAAAAAGAGCAAAATAATGCCATTTACAGCAACACGGATGAAACCAGAGAGTCTCACACTAAGTGAAGTCAGAAAGAGAAAGACAGATACCATATGATATCACTTTTATGTGGAATCCAAAATATGGCACAGATGAACCTATCTACAGAACAGAAACAGGCTTACTGACATGGATAACAGACTCGTGGTTGCTGAGACGACTGTGTGGTTTTTGTCTTTTGTTGATGTGGTGTATCACACTGATTTGCATTATGCTGTAGCATTCTTGTTACCCTGGGATGAATCTAACCTGATCATAGTGCATGATCCTTTTTATAGGTTATTGGATTTGGTCTGATGATATTTTGTTGAGGATTTTCACACCTATATTCATGAAAGACACTGACCTATAATTTTCCTTTTTGGGTAGTGTCTTTATCTGGTTTTGGTATCAAAGTTATGGTATCTTCATAGAATGACTTTAGGAGTGTTCTCTCCTCTTTAATATTCTGGAAGAGTTTGAGAAAGATAGGTGTAACTTCTACGTATGTTTGACAGAATTCCCCAGTGAAGCTATCTGGTCCTGGACTTTTTTTTTTTTTTGTCTTTTGTCTTATTAGGGCCATACCAGCGGCATAGAGCAGTTCCTAGACTAGGGGTCGAATTGGAGCTGTAGCCGCTGGCCTACACCACAGCCACAGCAACGCGGGATCCCAGCTGCGTCTGCAACCTACACCACAGCTCAGGGCAACGTGGGATCCTTAACCCACTTAGTAAGGCCAGGGATTGAACCTGCGTCCTCATGGATGCTAGTCAGATTCGTTTCCCCAAGCCATGATGGAAACTCCCTGGATTTTTTTTTTTCCTTTGGTCTTTTTGCCTTTTCTAGGGCCGCATTCACGGTATATGGAGGTTCCCAGACTAGGGAATCAGAGCTGTAGCCACCTGCCTATGCCACAGTCATGGCAACGCAGGATCCGAGCCGCGTCTGCAACCTTCTCCACAGCTCACGGCAATGCCAGATGCTTAACCCACTGAGCAAGGCCAGGGATCGATCGTACCCACAACCTCATGGTTCCTAGTCGGATTCGTTAACCACTGAGCCACGACAGGAACTCCTGGACCTTTTTTTTTGTAGGGAGTTATTTAGTTTTATTTTTTACTACAGATTCTATTTCACATCTGGTGATCGGTCTGCGCAAATTATCTATTTCTTCTTGACTCAGTTTTGGTGGGCTATACTTATCTAGAAACTTGTCCATTTCTTCTAGGTTGTCCAGTTTGTTGGCATATAACTGTTCATAATATTCACTTACAGTTTTTTATATTTATGTAGTATTGGTTATTTCTCCTCTTTCATTTATTTTATTTGGATCCTCTCTTTTATTTTTGGTGAGCCTGACCAAAGGTCCGTCAATTTTGTTTATCCTTTAAAAATAAGAGCTCTTGGTTTTATTGTTTTTTCTCTATTGTTTTCATATATATGAAATTGTTTTAAGTTGCTGGTCTCTCAACTGCAAATGCATCTACAGTATCCTGCATTTGTAACCTCCTCTTCTCAAGTGGCTGGTTCTGATATATTTGTTTGAGGATGATTTCCCACCTTTACTATATGACTTTTCTATTGTTTTTTTAAATCTCTATTTTACTTATTTCCTCTTTGAAATTCCTTCCTTCTGCTGACTTAGGTTTTGTTTGTTCTTTTCCAATTCTTTCAGGCAGCAGGTTAGGTTGTTGGCGATTTTTCACACACACACACACACACACATATATATATATATATATATATATATTTTTTTTTTTTTTTGAGGAAAGCTTGTTTTGCTATGAACTTCCCTCCAAGGACTGCTTTTGTACCATTGTGTTTTCACTGTCATTTGTCTTGAGGTATTTCTTAATTTCATCTCTGCTTTCATCTTTTTTTTTTGGCTTTTTGCCTTTTATGTAGAGCTGCACCCGCAGCATATGGAGGTTCCCAGGCTAGGGGTCTAACAGGAGCTGTAGCCGCCGGCCTTCGCCACAGCCACAGCAACGCGGGATCCGAGCCGCGTCTGCGACCTCCACCACAGCTCACGGCAACGCCGGATCCTTAACCCACTGAGCGAGGCCAGGGATCGAACCCGCAACCTCATGGTTTAGTCGGATTCGTTAACCACTGAGCCACGATGGGAACTCCTCCTTCAGCATTTTTATTACCTTCTTCTTGTATTGAGGGCTCTGACAGACTGGAGAGAGACTTTCATTGTTTGTTCAGGGGATTTCGCTTGTTCTTTTAATTGGGATTTGTTTCTCTGTTTTTATTTCTCTGACTCTGTGAATTTAGGAGAAACAGGGGTCTTGAAAGGCTGATTTTATGTGGGAGCATCCTTGTATCCTGGCCGTTATCGCCTTGATAGGGAGTGCGACTGGTGCGCTGGTGACCAGAGCGTGCGCTGGATGTTGGACAGGCCTCCTCCTTGTTCTGTGATGATCACAGCCCCACTGGGGGCAGGTCTGCTCCTCAGTTGTTGGAATAGAAGCCTCCAGATCTGTTCCTAAGCTGCAGTGTGAGGTAGGCAGGACTTCAGTCCCCCTGCTGGGAAAGGAGCCGCTGTGTATTCCCCCCTAGGAACTGTCCACTGAGACACGTGTTCTGTGACACTGACTGCTACCTGGTGTGTGTGCCCATAAAGTACACCACTGCTGGTGCTGCCCTTGGCCCCACCTCCACTGTGGGAGTGCCAATAACTGACTCAGATTTCAGCCCCACTCCACAAGTGTGTACCCACAAACCTTGCTGCTGACAGCACTGGACCCACCGTAGTTGTGGGAATGCCAGTCGTCTGCTCTAACGTTCCTCTGATGCTGTGCTGACAGTCACTGTGTAAACCTACTGAGAGCCATGCATCTGATGTGGGAGCACCAGTAACTGGTTCCAATTTCAGCCCACCTCTGTATGTGGACAACCTGCCAGCAACCGCACACTCTTAAACCATGTAACAGTGGAGCTGAACCTATTGTGAGCACACTGAGAATGAAGCTATATGGCAGGGCCATGTCCCTTACTTTGCATACGCTGGGACAATGGGGCTCCAAGGGTGGACTTGCACTCTGTCCTGTGCACACCCCCAGCTGCAGCCTGGAACACAAAAATTCCAGGCCCTTCAGGCTTTTTCTGCACAACCAAACCTGAGTTTCAGCAGTGAGCCACTGAGTACACCAGCAGACACATGACGGGCTGGGAAGTGCAGTGAGATGGCAAGGGCCATGTAGCTGAGCTGGTCTCTCTCTGCCTTGCCTGCCACAAGCTGGCTGTTGCACTTTCCGCTAAGCCTCTGAGGCTCCCTATATGTCCCATATACCTCCCAGCTGGTGAAGGAAGTTCTCAGGGTGGGGGAAGAATCTTCTTTCACAGCTCCCTCCTATGGGCGCAGGTCCTGTCACGATCCGGCCCCCTCATTTTTCTGGACACTAGCCAGTTACCTAGTAATCTTTCTTGCAGTTCTGGTTGTAAGACATCTTCTACTAGCATTCAGTGGGTATCTATGAGAATTATTCCAAATACAGATGTATTTTTGGGAGGAGGACATAAGCTCCATGTCATCCTACTTTGCTATCTTGAGTTCCTTCAGGTTCTTGACATTAAGTTAATTCTCATACATGGCATAAGGTAAGGGTCCAAACTCAGGCTTTTTTTTTTTTGTCATTTTATGGCTGCAACTGCAGCATGTAGAGGTTCCCAGGCTAGGGGTCTCATTGGAGCTACAGCTGCCAGCCTACACCAGAGCCACAGCAACGCAGGATCCGAGCCACATCTGCAACCTACACCACAGCTCATGGCAACACCAGATCCTTAACCCACTGAGCAAGGCCAGGGATTGAACCTGCAACCTCATGATTCCTAGTTGGATTTGTTTCCGCTGAGCCATGACAGGAACTCCCAAAATCAGGCTTTTTGAATGTACATATTTTTCTCACCACCAATTGAAAAGATTATCTTTTCCCCACTTGGCACTCCCATCAAAAATAATTTGACCACACATGCAAGGTTTTTTCCTCTAGGATTGCTATTCTGTTCCATTTGTTTATGTGTCTGTGTTTATGTCAGTACCACACTGTTTTGATTATTGGACCTCTGCAGTAAGTTTGGAAATAGAGAAACAAGTCCTTAAGTTTTCCTTTTCAAGATTACTTTGGCTATTTGGTGTTCCCTTGAGATTCTATGTGAATTTTGGAGTGAATTCTTCTACTTCTGCAAAAAGTGTCATTGGGACTTTGATAGGAATTGCACTGAATCTGTAGATCCTTTTTGGCTGTATTGACATCTTAACAATTCTTCCAGTCCATAAACACAAAGATCTGTTTATTTAGATCTTTGATTTCTTTCAGGAATGTTTTGTACTTTTCAACTATGCAAGCTCACCCCACCTCCACTGCAGCTCAGAGATTCCACGCTACGAAAGGCAAGCCATAAAAGGTTAAGAACAAACCTCAAAGGCTTACCACTGCTAGAACTTAACTGGATCAAGCTGTAGAGAAATATATGCTCCAGAGCTTTATCAAAAACAACAGAGTGAGAGAGTTCCTGTTGTGGCTCATTGGAAACGAATCTGACTAGCATCCATGAGGACACAAGTTCAATCCCTGGCCTTGCTCAGCGGGTTAAGGATCTGGCATTAATGACCTGTGGAGTAGTCGCAGATACAGTTCAGTTTTCGCATTGCTGTGGTGCAGGCCAGCAGGTAGCTCTGATTCGATCCTTAGCCTGGGAACCTCCATACGCCGTGGGTGTGGCCCTAGAAAGACAAAAGACAAAAAAAAAACAAAACAAAACCAAAACAACAGAGTGACCAACAGGCAATTAGAGGAAACTAACAGCTGGGTTTTATAACAAGGGAGATAGTAGCTTAACAGAAAGATTAGTTAAAAGTGTCATCCCACTGCCTAAAGCTGTGCCCTCTGAGGATTCAGACTCTGAAGAAAAGAGATTTCATTAAAATGGTATTGTGATGTCTCTAAACAAAAGACAAGTAAAAACAACAAAACAAGCCTGGAGAAGGGTGGGGGAAATCAGCATTTAGAAGAGTTGTTAGAAACTACCTGTGGGAGGACATAGATGTCAGATTTTCCAACAAAGTCTTTGAAGTAGCCATTATAAATATGGTTAAAGAACTAAAGGCAGGCATGCCTAAAGAAGTAAAGGAAGGTATGATGCTAACGTCTCATCAAACAGAAATTTCAAAAAAGAAATGGAAATTCAGAAGCCAAAAAGTACAATAATGAAAAACCCGCTAGAGGAACTCACCAGCAGATTTGAAGTGGCAGAAGGAAGAATTAGATTACCAGAAGAAAGACAGATAGAGATTATGCACTCTGAAGATGAGAGAGAATAAAGAATGAAGAAAAATGAGCAGAGCTTCTGAGAAACAGGAGACACTACTAAGTCTGTCAACACACACATAATGGATCTACCAGGAGGAGAGATGAGAAAAGAACAGAAAAATTATCAGAAGAAATAAGGGTTTAAAACTCTCCATATGTGGTGAAAAATATCAGCCTATGCATCCAAGAAGTTCAACAAATTCCAAGCAGGATACACAGAAGGAGGTTCACCAAGACACATCACAGTAAAAATACCGAAAGTCAAACACGAAGAGAAAAATGGTTCAAGTTCAAGGGAACCTCAGTACGATTTATATTAACCTCTCAATCAGAAACAATGAGACCAAAAAGCAAAGGGATGAGGTATTCCAAGTACTAAAAATGAAAAACTACCAACCAAAAAATGTATCGAGCAAGATTATCTTTCAAAACTGAAAGGGAAATAAAGACATTCCCAGGTAAATAAAAAACAGAATTTCTTGCTAGCAGACCCAGCTAACAAGAAACATGTATTGATAAAGTTCTCCAGGTTAAAGCAAGGGACCCCAGATATTAATGTCAATCCGCATTACAAAAAGAAAGGATACTGGTACATTAAAGACAGTAAAACATAAAAGACTACAACTACATAAAACAATAAAATTTGTTTTTCCTTTTCGTCTATTAAATAACTTAGAAAGGACTGCACAAAATAATATGTATCTAATTGTACCGTTGGGCGTATAAATATAGAAATGTAATACATATGATGATAACAGCACAAAAGAGTAGGCTGGAGGAGAGTTTTATTAAAGGTAAAAACATAAGATACCAATTAAAATCCACAAGAACAAACAAAGTCAAGAAGAGCAAAAAAAAAACAAGGTTACTATACCAAACTAGTATTCAAAGTACATAAAGAACTCTTACAACTCAACAATAAAAAAGGCAACCCAGTTTAAAAATGGGCAAAGGATTTGAATAGACATTTATTCCAAGGAGATACACTAACTGCAAATAAGCATGAAAAGACATTCAATATCATCAGTCAGAAGAAAAATGCAATCAAAATGACAATTCAGCAGTTTTCTCAGACTGTTAAACATGGATCCACCACATGACCTAGCAATTCTATTGCTAGGTATATATACTCAAGAGGAATTAAAAATATGTCCACAAAAAATATGCACACAAAAGTTTATAAATTTATTATTTATAGTAGCCAAAGGCAAAAACAACTCAGACATCAAGCCAAATGGATAAACAAAATGTGTATTCACACAATGGAACAGTGTCCAGCAATAAAAAGGATGAATTACTGATTCATGCTGCAACATGGATGAACCTTGAAGTTACGTAAGTGAAAGAAGGAAGACAAAAAAATCATGATGTAGGAGTTTCCGTCCTGGTGCAGTGCAAACAAATCTGACTAGGAACCTTGAGGCTGTGGGTTCCATCCCTGGCCTTGCTCAGTGGGTAAAGGATCCAGCGTTGCTGTGAGCTGTGATGTAGGTCGCAGAAGTGGCTTGGATCTGATGTTGCTGTGGCTGTAGCATAGGCCAGCAGCTGCAGGTTCAATTCAACCCCTCGCCTGGGAATCTCCATATGCCATGGGTGAGGCCCTAAAAGGACAAAAGACAAAAAAAAAAGAAAAAAAAATCATGTTGTATTATTCCATTTATATGAAATGTCATGAAGAGGCAAATCCAGAGCATCAGAAAGTAGATCAATGGTTGTCAAGTACTAGAGAGAAGGTGATTGATTAGAGGGAGGCAAAAATTGGAGGCAGACAAAACTGACAAATCTCTGGGGAGACTCATCAAGAAGAGAGAGAACCCAAATAAAATAAATGAAAAAGGAGAAATCTCAATGGATACAGCAGAAATACAAAAAAGCATAAGAGAATACGAGGAACAATTATATACCAACAAATTTGACAACCTGGAAGAAACGGACAACTTTCTAGAGACACACAGCCCACCAAAACTGAACCAAGAAGAAACAGATCATTTAAACAGACCAAACACTAGAAATGAAATTGAATGTGTAATAAAAATATTCACTACAAACAGAAGTACAGGACTAGATGGCTTCACAGGCAAATTCTACCAAACATACAAAGAACTTATACCCACTCTTCTTAAACTTTTCTAAAAGATTGAAGAAGTAACACTCCCATAGACTTTCTATGAAGCTTCCACCACTCTAACACCAAAACCAGACAAAGATATTACCAAAAAAGAAAATTATAGGCCATTACCTTTGAGTGAATATAGATGCAAAATTCTCAACAAAATTTTAGCCAACCAAATCTAACAACACATAAAAAATACCATACACCACAACCAAATGGGATTCATTCCAAGTTCACAAGGATGGTTCAACATATACAAATCAATCAACATCATATACCTCATTAACAAAAGAAACGTTAAAACCATACAATCATCTCAATAGATGCAAAAAAAACATTTGGTGAAATGTAATATCCATTCATAATAAAAACTCTTACCAAAGTGGGTATAGAGGAAACATATCTATATATTCCATTTATGACAATCCCACAACCAATGTAATATTTAACAGAGAAAAGCTAAAAGCCTTCCCACTAACATATGGAATAAGACAAGGATGTCCACTCTCACCACTTTTATTCAACATAGTATTGGAAGTCCTAGCCACAGCAATCAGACCAAAAAAAAAAAAAAGAAAGAAAGAAAAAATAAAAGGTATCCAAATTGGCAGAGAAAAGGTAAAACTGTCACTCTATGCAGATGACATGATATATAAACAGAAAACCCTAAAGACACCAGACAAAAATTATTCAAACTGATCAACAAATTCAGCAAAATAGCAGTTTACAAGATTAACATTCAGAAATTGTTTGTTCTTCTCTATACCAACAATGAAATATTAGAAAAGGAATATAAAAAATACTTCTAAAAATTGTACCCCTACAAATCAAATACCTAGGAATAAACCTGACCAAGGAGGTAAAAGATTTATGCGCTGAGAACTATAAAATATTAATAAAGGAAATTAAAGAGGATTTAAAGAAATGGAAAGATATCCCATGACCCTGGTTTGGAAGAATTAATATTGTTAAAATGGCCACACTGCACAAAGCAATGAACAGATTTAATGCAATCTCTATCAAATTTTCATGACATTTTTCACAGAACAAAAACAATTCAAAAACTTATATGGAACCATGGAAGAACCAAAACTGCCAAAACTATACTGAGGAAAAAACAAAAATAAGCAGAAGGCATAATTCTCCCAGACTTCAGAAATATTACAAAGCTACAATAATTAAGACAGTGTGGTATTAACATAAAAACAGACATGTATCCATGAAACAGAATAGAGAGCTCAGAAACAAACCCAGACACCCTCAGTTAATTAATCTTTGACAAAGGAGACAAGAATATAAAATGGGAAAAAGAGTCTCTTCAGCAAATGGTGTTGGAAAAACTGGACAGCCACATGTAAATCAATGAAACTAGAACATACCCTCACACCATGTACAAAAATAAACTCATAATGGCTTAAAGATTTAAAAATAAGACACCATAAAACTCCTAAAAGAGAACACAGGCAAAACATTCTTTGACATAAACCATACAAATGTTTTCTTAGTCAGTCTCTCAAGGCAACAGAAATAAAAACAAAAATAAACCAATGGGACCTAATCAAACTTACAAGCTTTTGTACAGCTGAGGAAACCATAAAAGAAATGAAAAGACAACCTATGGAATGGGAGAAAATAGCTGCAAATGACACAACTGACAAGGGCCTAATCTCCAAAATATGCAAACAACTCATACAGCTCAACAACAAGAAACCAAACGCCCAAACAATGGGCAGAAGACCCAAATAAACGTTTCTCCAAGGAAGACACACAGATGGCCAACAGGCACATTATCAGAGAAATGCAAATCAAGACTACAATGAGATGCCACCTCACATCACTGAGAATGGCCATCATTAATAAGTCTGTAATAATGCTGGAGAGGGTGTGGAGAAAAGGGAACCCTCCTACACTGCTGGTGGGAATATAAATTGGTACAACTATGGAAAACAGTATGGAGGTTCCTCAGAAAACTAAATACAGAACTACCATATGATCCAGCAATCCCACTCTTGGGCATATATCCAGACAAAACTTTAATTCAAGAAGATACATGCATATACATTCATTGCAGCACTATTCACAATGGCCAAGAAATGGAAACAACTTAAATGTCCATCAACAGATGAATGGACTGAGAAGATGTGGTACATAATACACACAATGGAATACTACTCAGCCATAAAAAAGAACAAAGTAATGCCTTTGTAGCAATATGGATGCAACCAGAAATGATCATATTAAGTGAAGTAAGTCATAAAGAGAAATACAAATAACATATGATGTCACTTATATGTGGAAAACAAATGCACTTATCTATAGAAGAGAAACAGACTCACAAACTGGAGAATAGACTTGTGGTTGCTAAGTGGGAGGGGGAGGGAGTGGGATGGACTGCAAGCTTGGGGTTAGTAGACACAAACTGTTACACTTAGAATGGTTAAGCAATGAGGTCCTACTGTATAGTACAGGAAACTATACTCAGTCTCTTGGGATAGACCATGATGGAAGATAATGTAAGAAAGGGAATGTTTATATACGTATGATTGGGTCACTCTGCTGTACAACAGAAATTGGCACAACACTGAAAATCAACTATACTTCAATAAAAACTTAAAAAGAAACTGGGACTGCTAATTTCTACTTGATGTGGTGAAAATGTTCTGGATTTAGATGGTGATGATAATTGCAAAGCCTTGTATATACACTAAAAACCAATTAATAGGAAGTTCCCGTTGTGGCTCAGTGGTAACGAGCTTGACTAGTATCTAAGAGGATGCAGGTTCGATCCCTGGCCTCGCTCAGTGGGTCAAGGATCTGGCACTGCTGTGAGCTGTGGTGTAGGTCGCAGACGAGGCTCGGATCCCACGTTGCTGTGGCCATGGTGTAGGTCAGCAGCTGTAGCTCCGATTCAACCCCTAGCCAGGGAATTTCCAAATTCTGCAGGGGCAGCCCTAAAAAAAGTTAAAAAACAAGCAAAAAAAAAAAACCCCACTGAATACATTAGAAGTGTGACTTGTATGGTGTGTGAAGGGGCATTTTTTCAAAAAAGAAATAGAAATGCCCAATAAGCACATGAGATCCTCAACTTCGCTAAGCATTAGGGAAATGCAAATCAAAACCACAATGAGATACCAATTCACACTCACTAGAGGTTGACTATGACCAGAAAGTCAGATAATAAAAAGTGTTGGTGAGAATGTGAAGACATGAGAGGCCCCATAAACTGCTGATGGGAATATAAAATGGCACAACCACTTCGGAAAACAATCTGGCAGTTCCTCGAATGAAAAAACAAAGAGCATCCAACCCAGAAATTCTACTTTAAGGTATACACTCAGGAAAAATAAAAACATGTGTCCACACAAAAACTTGTACATGTGTTCAAAGCAGTATTACCCATAAGAGCCAAAAAGTGGAAACAACACAAATGCTCATCAACTGATGAACGTGTTTTAAAAAACGTGGTGCTAAAGTTGGCATCCTGTCTTCCCCTATAATGTTCCCAGTATCAGTGGGGAGCTGAGCCTCCTACTCTACCTGGTATCCCTGAGACAGAAAGAAGTGGTGGTAGGTGGGATAGCTGGCACTATGCCTCCCACATGTCCACATGGAAATGAGCCCAAAATGGAAATGAGCTTCAATTGCATCCTACAGCAACAAAGTGGCATGAATCACCCTTAATTGCCCTCTTCCTAGTAGGCAGCTGATCTTTTTCCCAGGGACCTGGTCTTATACCCTGGCCCATTCAAAGGTAAAATGACAGGGAAGGGCAGTGCCCCACAAAGGTGTCAACAGAGTTGATGGGGGAGCTGAGATTCCACCTCAGTCATCTGCAAGGAGGCAGTGTAAGTGCTCCACTTTTGTTGGGGTGGTGTCAATACGGCTGAATGGGGAGCAGGGTGTACACACCCACCTGCTTCTCGAGCTACTCTTCAAGAGGGAGATGCCTACTAACATAAGAAGAAATAGGATTTTAAAAGTCTACAACACATTTAAAAAAATTACTTGTCATACCAAAACCAAGAAAATTACAACTTGAATGAGAAGAGACAATCAACAAACAAAGGGAGATTAACATTACTCTGAAGTCACCCAACGAGGATTTTAAAGAAGCTATCCTAAAAATAATTCAACGACTGCAAAAGCAAGTGAATAAACAGAAATTCTCAGCAAAGTAACAGAGGTTATAAAACAGAGAAACAAACAGGAAGTACAGAACTGAAAAATGCATAACCAACATTTAAAAACTCTCTGGCTGGGCTCAAGAGCACAGTGATAGAGAATACGATTAGTGACCTTGAGGACAGATCAACAGAAATCATACAATCTAAACAGAGAAAAAAAACAGACTTACAGAAGTGAACAGATTCTCAGGGGCCTGCAGGACTTAACAAAGGAGCTCGGAGTTCCCGCTGTGGTGCAATGGGATCAGCAGCATCTTGGGAGCACTGGGATGCAGGCTTGATCCCTGGCCTGGCACAGTGGGTTAAGGAACCAGCATTCCTGCAGCTGTGGCTTAGGTCACAACTGTGGCTTGCGTCTGATCCCTGGTCGGGGAACTCCTTATGTCACGGGATAGCCCAAAAAAGAAAAAAGAAAAAACAAACAAAAACAATCAAAAACTCTGCCACCACAAAGGAGCTAACATGTCTGTATCACTGAATCCCAGAGGAGAAAGAGACTAAAAAAAATATTTAAAGAAATAATGGTTAAAAATTTCCCAAATTTGAGGAAAGACATAAACTTACATGTTCAAGAAGCCGCATGAACCTTAAATAGGACATACCCAAGAAATCCAAGCCGCGCAGGTTTAGCTCTCAAAGGGCAACAAGAGGGATCCCTGCAGTGATGGAACTGTCTAGACCATAACACTGTCAGTATCCTGGCTATGACACTGCACTGTAGTTTTGTAAGATGTTACCACCGGTGGAAACTGAGTAAAGGGTAAATGGGATCTTTTGTATTTCTTACAATTGCAGGTGACCATACAATCATCTCCATATTTCAATTAAAATGTATATAAAATCAAGGGAAGGAGTTCCCCTTACGGCACAGCGGAAACGAATCCGACTAGGAACCATGAGGTTGCGGGTTCAATCCCTGGCCTTGCTCAGTGGGTTAAGGATCTGGTGTTGCCGTGAGCTGTGGTGTAGGTTGCAGACGTGGCTCGGATCACATGTTGCTGTGGCTGTGGTGTAGGCTGGCAGCTACAAGCTCCGATTGGACCCCTAGCCTGGGAACCTCCATGTGCCTCAGGTGCGGCCATAAATAAGACAAAAGTCAAAAAAAAAAAAA
The DNA here is from genome assembly GCA_004024745.2 of Catagonus wagneri. NCBI lineage: Eukaryota > Metazoa > Chordata > Mammalia > Artiodactyla > Tayassuidae > Catagonus > Catagonus wagneri. The sequence continues at coordinate 15,011,676 of PVHT021183646.1, forward strand.
TTCAAGGAATAAACAGCCACAAGGCAGGCCTAAGTGAGGGCCACTTAGCAGGGATCAGAGAAGGCAACTAAAAGAGCGTACAGCACGTAACCTGGCAGGGTGTAGGCCTCATGGGGAAAAAGAGCTAGGTTGGCTGATAGCTGGGCAGGCCTGGTAGACTGGTTATAAATAAGAAAACAAATTGAGGACAGTAAGAGACTGGCTTCTGGAGTTCCCACCGTACACCATCGTGTCAAGAACTGGATACTCACACAAGGATCTGTATCTAATCGTTTGTGACAGAACGTGATGGAAGGTAATATGAGAAAAGGAATGTATAAATATGTATGACTGGGTCACTTTGCTGTTCAGCAGAAATTGACAGAACACTGTAAATCAACTACAATAAAATTTTTTTTTCAAAAACCAGAAATACAGCAAGAAATCAATCATTTCCCTAAGGAGTCCTGGTTTCTCTGTGGATGCAGTCTCTCTGAGATGCAAGCTTGATTCCTGGCCTTATTCAGTGGGCTGAGGATCTGGCATTGCCACAAGCTGACCCCTACCCTGGGAACTTCCATATGCTGCAGGTGCAGCTACAAAAAGAAAAAAATAGAGCCAGACTTCTCATTCTTGGAGATGGGAATTATAAACATAAAAATTGGAAAAGCTAGAATAACAGTATCGAGTTGGATTAGAACAGGAAGTACCAAAAGGAAGTCACGGTTTTCAACATGTACAGATAGAAACAAAAATAAACATGCACGTAAAAATGGACAGGTGTGTGTGTGTGTGTGTGTGTGTGTGTGTGTATTAATATATACTTCCTAGCCTTGTCTCCTAGGGAGCTTGGGAATTCCAACATTCCAGTCGCAGTCAGCACATCCAATAGTTAAGTACATCCTGGTTTCTAAATACCACCCCTTCAATCTCAGCCCCCGATAAAAGAAACCAGGGCTCCTTGGGAAAGATGACTGATTTCAGGGCTGAGACAGGGAAAGTACAGTATGAGAATGGAAGCTCTTGCTGTCCTAAAAAGCAAGGAACACAGGAGTGGTGGGGATATGTCAAAAGGGCAGAGCTAAGGGGTTCTTCCTGGCCAAATATGATGGTATTGTATTTGAGCATCAAAACAAATGATAGCAAAAGATGATATTCCATTGAACAAAACAGCAACCTAAACTGAAACAAAGAAACAAGTGAACAAATAAATGGAAAGGGAAATTTCTTCCTGACAGTAAAATGCCAACTAGGAAATGCAGAAGGAATGACGGAATCAAAAAACCTCCACTTAGCTATCTATCACAGTAATAATTAAAAGCTGAAAATACTGGGTAAAAGCTGGGTGAGGACCAGGATATATACATGGCCTCAAAGCATCTCTCATGAAATATTAATTATGATGGGAGAAAGAACAATTTGTAATAGGTAATTCTTGGCAGATACTGCTTTACTGATGTGATCAAACTTAACATTTCCAGTTTCAAAGTAAAATGATATCTTGTGTCACTTGATAGGATACAGTATAAGAAAAGCATAGACTCACTTCTGTGATTTTTCTTTTTTTGGTCAAAAATGCATAAGCTCAATCTTATAATGAAACAGTAGACAAACCCCAAATGAGGAACGTATTGCAAAAGAACTGGCCTGTACTCTTCATAAAGTTCAAGAAGGACTACAGTCATCAAAAGAAACTGAAAAAAAAAAAAAGACAAGAATCCTTTTGCTATTAAAGGATATTATTGAGACAGGTGATAAAACCTGAATGGGGGCCTCTGGGTGAAAAATATATAGGAATTTTTTTGTAAGTTTGAAATTATTTCAAAATAAAAGAACTAACATCACAAAAAAAGAGACAATCAGACATCATGGGCATCCTGATAAAAGAAAAAAGCACCATCTATGTAACATTGTGCCAATAAAAAGAAATCTGACTAGACTCTACATCCCTCTATCAATTCTACTTATAGGAAATACCATGAGGATATAATCAGCATATACAGATTGTGGCAAACTCTATGAGGCAAAAAAACAAACAAAACAAAACAAAACAAAAACGTGGTTTCTTCAACAAACTATAAGGAACAAGAGAGGGGGGAAAGCCAAATTTAAAAGAGATATAAGACACATATTAACCAATGACAGTATATTAAACAATGCATTGCTGGATTTCTTTCTTTCTTTTATTTTTTTTTTGGTCTTTTTGCCTTATCTAGGGCCGCACCCGTGGCATGTGGAGGTTCCCAGGCTAGGGATCTAACAGGAGCTGTAGCCGCCGGCCTTTGCCACAGCCACAGCAATGCGGGATCCGAGCTGCGTCTGCAACCTACGCCACAGCTCACGGCAACGCCAGATCCTTAACCCACTGAGCAAGGCCAGGGATCGAACCTGCAACCTCGTGGTTCCTAGTTGGATTCGTTAACCACTGAGCCACGATGGGAACTCCTTGCCTTTGTTTTAGATAGCACTTCTTTCTAAAACTTCACACAGAAGCTTCCCGTAGATGGTAGCTATCAGATGTGTCAGTCCCTCTAGAGCCAGACACACTACGGACAGGGGAAGGAGGATCTACAAGGATCTGGAATCTAGAAAAGGTCGGGAGTGGGAGAACAGGTTTTCTTGACAAAAGAGAGCTCCCTCTGGTGGACTGGTTAGATTCCAACATGAGGCACAATCAACTGAGAACCAATTATGCCCAGCAAGTGCTTATTAACTCTGATACTTTTAGACCCTTACTTCCTTTACTTTTCCTTATATTACTTAATCCATACTCAGGAAAAACAAATACTTCAAAGTTCCCTACAGAGGAGCACTAAAGTGAACATGAGCAAAACCCAGAGCAGACAGTAAGAAAACCATGCAAGGGTACTGCCAAGAAAAATTATTCAGCATTTCGCTTGGCTAACTGCTAGCGGTAGCAATGAGAACAGTGGGGCCAAAGTCACAGGAAATCCGGAAACCTGCAACTGTAAGAGTAAGGATGAATGTGGCCGTAAGACTTGAGTCACAGAGCACCCTTCCTTTCAGGTACCTTGTAAAAATCAGTACAGTAGGGCAGTGACAAAGGAGAGGAAAAAAACAAACAAACAAACAAAAAGCAGAGGAGGAGGGCTTCTGAATGTGCTTTATAAGTGACTCTTGCAAATAACAAAAGAAGAAACAAGGGAAAGGTTGAGTCACAAGTAGGCATTTGTTTGAGGAGAGGAACAACTGGATAATTTCAGTCTAAGAGGATAATGCAGGCGACAAACATTGTTTCCAACATTCCTTCTTAAACGAGTAAGGAGAGAGGGGAGTCCCTGTCATGGCTCAGTGGTTAACGAATCCAACTAGGAACCATTAGGTTGCAGGTTCGATCCCTGGCCTTGCTCAGTGGGTTAAGGATCCAGCGTTGCCGTGAGCTGTGGTGTAGGTTGCAGACGCAGCTCGGATCCCGCATTGCTGTGGCTGTGGCGAAGGTCGGCGGCTACAGCTCCTGTTAGACCCCTAGCCTGGGTGTGGCCCTAGAAAAGACAGAAAAAAAAAAGAGCAAGGAAAGAGCGACTGAAATGGTGGAGCAGTAAGACCCTGAGCACATCTTCTCTTATAAACACACCCAAATTACAACTATCTGCGGAAAAAACGTGGGAGAAAAAGACTGGAACCTACCAGAAAAGATCTCCTACAACTACAGACAAAGAGGGAACCACAACAAGATGGGGAGGAGGGGTGGACTTGTGATATAATCAGATCCCATATGCCCAGGTGAACAACCCACAAACTGGAGAACAACTATATTGCGGGGAGAGTTCTGAGCCCCACACAGGAATCCTGGCCTGGAGGTCCTGCACTGGGAAGATGATTCGGCTTTGAAGGCCAGTGGGGCTTGAATTTTGGAAGCCCCACAGAAATGGGGAAATAGAGTCTTCACTCTTCAAGGACACACACGAAATCTCACATGCTGGAACCCAGGGCAAAAGCAGTAATTTGACAGGAGCTTAAACCTACCTGCTGGTCTTGGCAGGTCTCCTGGAAAGGTGGGGGCAACTGAGGCTCACCTGGGGAACAAAGACACTGGTGACAGCCTGACTTGAGAATATTCTGCTGGGTGAATACTGCTGCTGGTGGCTGCCACGGTGGCTGCTGAGTGCCAAAACCTGGCCCCACCCAAGAGCCTATAAGCTCCAGACCTAGAACACCTCAGCCCAAACAACTGAGCAGGGACACAGCCCCACCCATCATCCAGATAGGCTACCCGAAGAATTCTCGAGACCACAGCTGCTGTCAGAAATACTCCTAGATATGGCTTTGCCTACCAGGGCTGGGACGCAGCTCTACCCACCAGTGGGCAGGCACTGGCCCTTCCCTCCAGGAAGCCTGCACTAGCCTTCCCTCACCAGGAGGGAAGATATCAGGTACAAGAAAACTACAACCTCACAGCCTGTGGAAACAGGCAGCCCGCTGCAGGCTAGACCCTACCAGCCGGGCTTTGGGCCTGTCCACAAGGAGGCCAATGGAAGCTTCAGGATACCCCAGACCTCGTATACAACTGTGTCAGGAAGCACCCCGCCACCCTTACCATCAATAATCTGAAACAAGCTCTAGGATCCTTGAGCACTGCAGCCAGACCCCAGGAACTGGCTCTGCCTACCAGTAGGCCAGCACTAACGCCAGGACCCAGCTTCACCAACCAGTGGGCAGGCAATAGCCCCAGAGTCTTTGGGATCCTGACTCTGCCCACAGGGGCGCTAGCCCCTAGGGTTCTGCAGCCAGCCACCTTGTGGCTAGGCCCTGCTAAACAGCAGCCAGCAGCATCCACACAAGCAGGGCCTGGCAACCAACTGGGCTAGGGGCCAACCAAACCTACGTAACTACCCACAGAGTCAGCCCGTACAACAGAAGAACCCACACCGCCCCCTTAGGGGGACCCCTTAATACATACAGCTTGGATGATGAGAGGGAAGTGCACTTCTGGGACACATAGAAGGTCTCCCACAGAAAGCTACTTCTCCAAGGCTGAGAAACATTATGAACTTACTACATGCATAAAAATACAAATAGCAACTAAGACAAATTAGGCAGCAGAGAAACATTCTCCAAAAGAATACGATAAAACCCCAGAAGAACCAAGTGAAGTGGAAATAGGCAATCTATCTCAGAAAGAGAGCAGAGTAATGATCCTAAGGATGATGAAAGAACTCAGGAGAAGAATGGATGCACAGAGCGAGAAGTCAGAAGTTTTTAACAAAGAGAAAATATAAAGAACAACCAAACAGAAATGAAGAATATAATAAGTGAAACGAAAAAATAACTAGAATTCAATAGTAGACTAAATGATACAGAGAAACGGAGTGATGAAATCACTAATTCTGAACAGTTATTTGAAAAGAGAATGAAAAAAAAAATTAGGACAGTTTAAGAGACCCTGGGACAACATCAAGTGGACCAATACAGGCGTCAGAGCAGTCTCGGAAGTAGCTGAGAGAGAGAAAAAAAGGTCTGAGATCTTTGGAGACATACTAGTTAAAAGCTTCCAAGTTATTGGGAAAATAAATGATCACTGAAGTCCAGGAAGCAGAGTCTCACACAATACTAACCCAAAAAGGAACACACCAAGACTCACTGTAATCAAAATGGCAAAAATTAAAGAAAGAATATGAAAAGCAGCAAGGGAAAAGCAAGAAATAATATACAAGGGAACTCCCACAAGGCTATCAGTTGATTTTTCAGCAGAAACTCTACAGGCCAGAAGGGAGTGGCACAATATATTTAAAGTGATGAGAAGGAAAAACTTACAACCAAAAATACTCTACCCAGGAGTTCCCGTCGTGGCTCAGTGGTTAACGAATCTGACTAGGAACCATGAGGTTGCGGGTTCGATCCCTGGCCTCATTCAGTGGGTTAAGGATTCTGCGTTGCCATGAGCTGCAGTGTAGGTTGCAGATGCAGCTCAGATCTGGCATTGCTGTGGCTGTGGTGTAGACCGGCAACTGTAGCTCCGATTGGACCCCTAGCCTGGGAACCTCCATATGCCTTGGGTGCGGCCCTAAAACGACAAAAGACAAAAAATAAATAAATAAATAAATAAGGAGTTCCCATTGTGGCTCAGCAGTAATGAGCCCAAGTAGTATCCATAAAGATGCGAGTTCGATCCCTGACCTTGCTCAGGGGGGTTAAGGATCCGGCATTGCTGTGAGCTGTGCTGTAAGTTGCAGATGCAGCCTAGATCCCAAGCTGCTGTGGCTGTGGCAGAGGTTAACAGCTACAGCTCTAATTCGACCCCTAGCCTGGGAACTTCCATATGCCCTGGGTATGGCCCTAAAAAGACCAAAAAAAAAAAAAAGTTACTAAACAACCAGTGGATTACTGAACACATCAAAGAGGAAATCAAAAAATACCTAGAGACAAATAAAAAGGAAAACACCATGTTTTAAAACCTGCAGATCATAGCGAAAGCAGTTCTAAGAGGCAAGTTTATAGTGATACCAGCTTACCTCGGGAAATGAGAAAAATAGCAAATAAACAAGCTAACCTTACATCTCAAGGAAAAGAGAAACAAGAACAAACAAAACCTAGAGTTAGTAGAAAGAAAGAAATCATAGAGCTCAGAGCAGCAATAAAGACTTAAAAAATTTAAAAGATCAATGAAACTAAAAACTGGTTCTTTCAAAAGATAAATCAAAACTGACAAACTTTTAACCAGACTCAGCAAGAAAAAGAGAAGGCCCAAATCAATAACAGAAATGAAAAAATAGTTACAACCAATGCCACAGAAAACAAAAGATTATAACAGACTACTGTGAAAAAATATGTGCCAATAAAATGGACTACCTGGAAGAAATGTACAAATCCTTAGAAGGGTACACTCTCCCAAGACTGAACCAGGAAGAAATAGAAAATATGACAGACTGATTACCAGTAATGATATTCAGTCAGTAATTTAAAAATTCCCAACGAACAAAATTCCAGACCAGATGGCTCCACAGGTGAATTCTAACAAACACCTATTTTTCTGAAACTATTCCAAAAATTGCAAAGGAACACTTCCAAACTCATCCTACGAGGCCACCATCACCCTGTTACCAAAACCAGACAAAGATATCGCAAAAAAGAAACTTACAGGCCAATATCACTAATGAATACAGATGCAAAAATCCTCAACAAAATACTAGCAGTCCAAATCCAACAATACATTAAAAGGCTCATATACCATGATCAAGTAGGATTTATCCCAGGGAAACAAGGACTTTTTGATATCCACAAATCGATCAATGTGATATACCATATTAACAAACTAAAGAATAAAAACCATATGGTCTGGGGGTTCTTTTGCGGCACAGAGAACAAGAGAACCTTGGGTTGTCACTTCAGGATCCAGGTCACTGCAGCAGCTTGAATCGCTGCTGTGGTGTGGATCTGATCCCTGCCTGAGAACATGACACAGCCAAAAATTTTTTTTAAAAAACCGTATGATCATCTCACCAGATGGAAAAAAAAGCTTTTGATAAAATTCAACATTCATTTATGATAAAAACCTCAGAAAGTGGGCATAGAGGGAACCTACCTCAACATAATAAAGGCCATGCATATATGACAAACCCACAGCTAATATCACACTCAACAGTAAAAAGCTGAAAATATTTCCTCTAAGAAGATCAGGAATAAGACAAGGATGCCTACTCTTGACACTTTTGTTCACCATAGTTTTGAAAGTCCTAGCCACAGCAATCAGACAAGAAAACAAAAAGGAATCCCAAATGGAAAGGTAGAAGTAAAACTGTCATGGTTTGCAGATGACATAATACTATACACAGAAAATCCTAGGGACACCACCAGAAAACTACTAGAGCTCATCAATAAGCTTGGTAAAGTTGAGAATACAAAATTAATATACAGAAATATGTTGAATTTCCATCACTAACAATGAACTATCAGAAACTAAGGAAATAATTCCATTTACCACTTTATCCAAAAGAACAAAATACCTGGGAACACCACAATCTAAGGAGGCTAAAGACTTATACTCTGAAAACTATAAAACACTGATGAAAGAAACAAAGACAACACAGGCAGATGAAAAGATATACCATGTTCTTGGATTGGAAGAATCAACATGGTTAAAAAATGATCATACTACTCAAGGTAATCTACAGATTCAGTGCAATCCCTACCAAAATAGCAACAGCATTTTTCACAGAATGAAAACAAATTATTTTATTTATTTATTTGGCTGTGCCTGTGGCATACAGAAGTTCCCAGACCAGGGACTGAATCTGAGCGACACCAGTGATCCAAGCCACAGAGGTGATGACAATGCCAGATCTTTAAATTCTATGCCAGGAAACTCCCTAAATAATTTCAAAATTTGTATAGAAACACAAAAGACCCTGAATAGTCAAAACAATCTTGAGAAAGAAGAGCAGAGGTGAAGGAATGCCAATCCTTCACTTCAGACTATACTACAAAGCTACACAGTAATCAAAACAATATGGTGCTAGCACAAAAACAGACACACAGATAAAGAGAACACGACTGAGAGAGAGCACAGTATAAACCCAAGCACTATGATCAATTAATCTACTATAAAGGAGGCAAGAATATAACATGGAGAAAAGACAGTGACTTCGATAAGTAGTGCTGAGAAAACTGGACAGTTAAATGTAAAGAATGAAAAAAGAACATTCTCTAACACCACGTACAAAAATAAACTCAAAACTGATTAAAGACCTAAGTGTAAGACCAAAAACCACAAAACTCCTAGGAGAAAACATAGGCAGAAAATTCTTTGACATAAACCACAGTAGTATTTTTTTAGACTGTCTCTCAAAGCAAAGGAAATAAAAGCAAAAACAAACAGCTGGGCCTAATTAAACTTTTGCACAGCAAAGGAAACCATCAACAAAAGGAAGACAACTTGCTGTATGGGAGAAAATATTCACAAATGATATGACTAACAAGGGATTAATATACAACATATAGGAACAGCTCATATAACTCAAAACACACACACAAAAACCCAAACAACCTGATTAACAAATGGGCAGAAGAAACGAAAAGACATTTATTTGTCCAAAGAGGAAAAACGACGGCCAAGAGGCACATGAGAAAATGCTTAACACTGCTAAATATCAGGGAAATGCAAATCAAAACCACAATGCGATATCACCTCATACCTGCCAGAATGGCTATCAATAAAAAGAATACAAATAACAAATGTTGGCAAGGATATAGAGAAAAGAGAACCCTTGTACACTGTTGGTAGGACTATAAATTGGTGCTGCCACTGTGGAAAACAATACCGAGTTTTCTCAAAAAACTAAAAAGAGAACTACCACATGACTCAGCAATTCCACTCTTGGGTATATATCTGAAAGAAACAAAAATATTAACTCAAAAAGATACATGGACCCCAACGTTTATAGGAGCATTACTTACAAGCACCAAGATATGGAAGCAATCTAAGAGTCTAACAATAGATGAATGGTTAAAGAAGATGTGGTGTACACATATACAATGTAACATTACTCAGCCATAAAAAAAGAATAAACTTTTGCCATTTGCAACAACGTGAATGGACTTGGAGGGCATTATTCTAAGTGAAGTAAATCAGAGAAAGACAAAAATTACATGATATCTCTTATATGTGGAAACTATAAAACAACAAATTAGACGGGGATTAAGATGGTGGAATAGAAGGACTGGAGCTCAACTTCTCTCCCAAAAAACAACGACCAAATGCCGAGCAACCTTCAACCAAATGGACTGGAAACTTCCAAAGAAGATATTCTATTCCAGAAGACAAAGAGGAGACCACATCAGGAGGTAGGAGGGGCGATCACGCGATAGAAGCAAACTCGTACCTCCCAGGTGGGAAGCCCCACAGACTGGAAAGTAACTGTATCACAGAGACTCAGCTACAGGACTGAGAGTTCTGAGTCCAATGTCAAATCCCCATGCCTGGGGACCTGGCACAGGGAGAAAGAACCCCCAGAGCATCTGGCATTGAAGGCCAGCAGAGCTTGTGTGCAGAAGCTACACAGGACTGGGGGAAAGAGGAGACCCCATTCTTGAAAGGCACACACAGACTTTCACGTGCACTGGGTCTCAGGGCAAAGCAAAGTCTCCACAGGAATCCGGGTGGAACCTGACTGCAATTCTTGGAGGATCTCCTGGGAAAACAGGGGTGACTGTGTCTTGTTGTGGGGGAAGGGAATTGGAGGTGAAGCTCTCAGGAACATTCATCAGCCTCCATTTCTCTGGAGGTGGCCATTTCTGGGAAAATCTGGTCCCTCCCATCAGCACTGAGAAGCCTCAGGCCAAACAATAATCCAGGTGGGACCACAGCCCCACCCATCAGTAAACAGGATGCCAAAAACCCCCTTAGGCACATAGCCAGCCTCTAATCTCACACAGAGACAAAGCCCAACCCATCAGAGGGATAGGAATCAACCCCACCTACCAGTGGGCAGGCACCAGTCCCTCCCATTGGGAAGCCTACAGACCCCCCCCCAATACCAACTTTAGCCACAGGGGAGGCAAACACCTGAATTAAGAGAGGCTACAACTCTATTGTCTGCAAAAAGGACACCACACCAAAAACCTATAAAAATGAAAAGACAGAAAACTATAACTCAGATAAGTGAGAAAGAAAAAAGCCCAGAAAAAACAGCTCAGTGATGAGGAGATTATGAGCCCCCAGAAACAGACTTTAGATTGTTGATGCTGAAGATAATGCAAGACATTGGAAATAGACTGGAGGCAAAGATTGATAATTTACAGGAAACACTGAGCAAAGAAATACAAGATGTAAAAATTAAACAAGAAGACATGCAAAATACAATAACTGAAATAAAAAATTCATTAGAAGCAGCCAACAGTAGAGTACAGGAGGCAGAAGAATGAATCAGCGAGGTGGAGGACAGATTAGTGGGAATCACTAATGCAGAAGAGGAAAAGAGATAAAAGATTGAAACGAAGTGAGGAGAGTCTCAGAGGACTCTGGGATAATGTTAAATGCACCAACATCCGTATTATAGGGGTGTCAGAGGGAGAAGAGAGAGAGAGGGGACAGAAAAAATATTCGAAGAGATAATAGTGGAAAACTTCCCTAATGTGAGAAAGGAACCACTCATTCAAATCCTGGAAGCGCAACGAGTACCACATAAAATAAACCCAAAGAGGAATACCTTGAGACATATTAATCAAAATGACCAAAATTAAAGACAAAGAGAAAATATTGAAAGCAGCTAGGGAAAAGAAACAAATGACATACAAGGGAACCCCAATAAGGTTATCCACAGGTTTTTCATCTGAAACTCTGCAGGCCAGAAGGGAGTGGCATGATATATTAAATGTGATGAAAGGGAAAAACTTCCAGCCAAGATTACTTTATCCAGCAAGGCTCTCATTCAGATTTGAAGGAGTGATCAAAACCTTTACAGATAAGCAAAAGCTAAGAGACTTCTGCCAACACTAAACCAGCTTTACAACAAACAATAAAGGAACTTCTCTAGGCAGAAAAGAAAAGCCCACAACCAGAAACAAACACACCACAAATGACAAGGCTCACTAGTAAAGGCATATATACAGTAAAGATACTAAATCATCCATGCACAATTGTGCTACCAAAATCATAAATTGTGAGATGAGAGCATAAATGCAGAACACTGGAGACACACTTGCAGTTAAGAAACCAACAACTTAAAAGAATCTCATTTATATATAGACTTCTATATCAAAACTTCAGGGTAACTGCAAACCAAAAATCTACAATTGATACACAAATAAGAAAAATCAACTCAAAAACAACATTAAAGATAGTCATCAAACCACAAGGCGAGACAACAAGAGAATAAGGGAAGAAAAAAAAGAGCAAAAAAAACCCCCAAACAGTTAATACAATGGCAATAAGAATATACTTATCAATAACTACCTTAAATGTTAATGGACTGAATGCCCCAACCAAAAGACATAGACTAGCTGAATGGATACGAAAACGAGACCCATATAAATGCTGTCTTCAAGAGACCCACTTCACTTCTAAGGACACATACAAATAGAAAGTGAGAGGATGGAAGAAAATATTCCATGCAAACGGGAATCCAAAGACAGCCGGAGTAGCAATACTCCTATCAGACAAAATAGACTTTAAAATGAAGAACATTTTAAGAGACAAGGAAGGGCACTACATAATGATCAAAGGATCAATCCAAGGAGACATAACAATTTTAAAGATCTATGCACCCAACATACGATCACCACAATATATAAGGCAACTGCTAACAACCTTAAAAGGAGAAATCAACAAGAACACCATTATAGTGGGGGACTTTAACACCCCACTTACAGCAATGGATAGATCATCCAGACAGAAAATCAATAAGGAAACACAGGCCCTGAATGAAGCATTAGACCAGATGGACTTAATAGATATTTAAAGGACATTCCATCCAAAAACAACAGAATACACATTCTTCTCAAGTGCACATGGTACATTCTCTAAGATTGATCACATCCTGGGCTACAAATCAAGCCTCGGTAACTTTAAGAAAATTGAAATCATTTCAAGCATCTTCTCTGACCACAATGCTATATGACTGGAAATCAACAACAAGAAAAAAAATGGCGAAAAACACAAACATGTGGAGACTAAACAACATGCTACTAAACAACCAGTGGATCACTGAAGAAATCAAAGAGGAAATTAAAAACTACCTAGAAGCAAATGACAACAAAGACATGACACCCCAAAACCTCTGGGATGCAGCAAAAGCAGTTCTAAGAGGAAAGTTTATAGCAATACAAGCCTACCTCAGGAAACAAGGAAAAGCTCAAATAAACAATCTAACTTTACATCTAAAGCAGCTAGAGAGGGAAGAACAGACAAGACCTAAAGTTGGTAGAAGAAAAGAAATCATAAAGATCAGAGCAGAAATCAATGAAATCAAAACAAAGAAAATCATAGAAAAGATGAATGAAACAAAAGCTGGTTCTCTGAAAAGACCAACAACATTGATAAACTCTTAGCTAGAGTTATCAAGAAAAAAAGAGAAAGGACACAAATCAATAAAATTAGAAATGAAAAAAGGAGAATAACAACAGACATCACAGAAATACAAAGGGTCATGAGAGACTACTATACGCAACTATACTCCAATAAAATGGAAAACCTAGAAGAAACGGACACATTTTTAGAAATGTTCAATCTCCCAAGACTAAACCAAGATGAAATAGAAAATATGAATAGACCAATCACAAGTTCTGAAATTGAAACTGTGGTTAAAAAACGTCCAACAGACAAAAGTCCAGGACCAGATGGCTTCACAGGTGAGTTCTATCAAACATTTAGAAAAAAACTAACACCTATCCTCCTGAAACTCTTCCAAAAAATTGCAGAGGAAGGGACACTCCCAAACTCATTCTATGAGGCAACCATCACCCTGGTTACCACAGACAAAAGTCCAGGACCAGATGGCTTCACAGGTGAGTTCTATCAAACATTTAGATAAAACTAACACCTATCCTCCTGAAACTCTTCCAAAAAATTGCAGAGGAAGGGACACTCCCAAACTCATTCTATGAGGCAACCATCACCCTGATACCAAAACCAAAGATATCACAAAAAAAGAAAATGACAGGCCAATCTCACTGATGAACATAGATGCAAAAATCCTCAACTAAACACTAGCCAACCGAATCCAACAATACATTAAAAGGATTGTACATCATGATCAAGTGGCATTTATCCCAGAGATGCAAGGACTCCTCAATATTCACAAATCAATCATTAACAAACTGAAGAATAAAAACCGTATGATCCTCTCAATAGATACAGAAAAAGCCTCTGACAAAATCCAACACCCACTTCTGATAAAAACCCTTCAGGAAGTGGGCATGGGGGGACCCGCCTCAACATAATAAAGGCCATCTAGGACAAACCCAGAGCTAACATCATCCTCAATGGTGAAAAGCTGAAAGAATTCCCGCTGAGATCAGGGACAAGACAGGGATGTCCACTCTCGCCACTATAATTCAACATAGTTTTGGAAGTCCTTGCCACAGCAATCAGAGAAGTAAAAGAAATAAAAGGAATCCAAATTGGAAAGAAGTAAAATTATCACTATTTTCAGATGACATGATACTATACCTAGAGAATCCTAAAGACTCTACCAGAAAACTGTTAGAGCTCATCAATGAATCTGGCAAAGTCTCAGGATACAAAATTAATACACAGAAAGCTACTGCATTTCTATATACTAACAATGAAAGATCAGAAAGGGAAATCAGGGAAGCAATCCCGTTTACCATCACATCAGAAAAATAAAATAAAATACTTAGGAATAAACCTACCTGAAGAGACAAAACACCTGTACTCTGAAAACTGTAAGACCCTGATGAAAGAAATCAAGGATGACAAAAACAGATGGAAAGACATACCATGCTCTTGGGTTGGAAGAGTCAACATTATCAAAATGACTATGCTACCCAAGGCAATCTACAGATTCAATGCAATCCCTATCAAATTACCAAGGACATTTTTCACAGAACTAGAACAAAATATTTTAAAGTTTGTTTGGAAGCACAAAAAACTCAAAATAGTCAAAGACATCCTGACAAAGAAAAATGGAGCTGGAGGAATCAGGTTCCCTGACTTCAGACTATACTACGAAGCTACAGTCATCAAAACTGTATGGTACTGGCACAAAGATAGAAATATAGATCAGTCGAACAGGATAGAAAGCCCAGAATTAAACCCACACACTACAGTCAACTAATCTATGACAAAGGAGGCAAGAATATACATTGGAGAAAAGACAGCCTGTTCAATAAGTGGTGCTGGGAAAACTGACAGCCACATGTAAAAAAATGAAACCAGAACACTTCCTAACACCATGAACAAAAATAAACTCAAAATGGATGAAAGATCTAGATATAAGACCAGATATTATAAAACTCAGAGGAAAATATAGGCCAAAAATTCTTGGACATAAATGATAGCAACATCTTTGCAGATCCATCTGTCAGAATAAGGACAATAAAAAGAAAAATAAATAAATGGGACTTAATTAAACTTCAAAGTTTCTGCACAGCAAAGGAGATCCTAAACAAAATGAAAAGACAACCCACAGAATGGGAGAAAATATTTGCAAAAGGATCGACGGACAAGGGATTAATCTCCAAAATTTACAAACACCTCCTATAGCTCAATACCAAAAAAACAAACAACCCCATCAAAAAATGGGCAGCAGATCTCAAAAGACAATTCTCCAAAGAAAACATACAGATGGCCAAAAAAACACATGAAAAGATGTTCAACATCACTACTTATTAGAGAAATGGAAATCAAAACCACTATGAGGTACCACCTTACACCGGCCACAATGGCCATCATCAAAAAGTCTACAAACAGTAAGTGCTGGAGCGGGTGTGGACAAAAAGGATCCCTATTACACTGCCGGTGGGAACGCAAATTGGTGCAACCACTGTGGAAAACAGTATGGAGATTCCTCAGAAAACTAAAAATAGAATTACCATTTGGTCCGGCAATCCCACTCCTGGGCACCTATCCAGAGGAAACCATGACTCGAAAAGACACATGTACTCCAGTGTTCATTGCAGCACTCTATGCAATAGCCAGGTCATGGAAACAACCTAAATGCCCATCCACAGAGGAGTGGATAGGGAAGATGTGGTACATATATACACAACGGAATATTACTCAGCCATTAAAAGGAAAGAAATAACAGCATTTATAGCAACATGATAGACCTAGAAATTACCATGCAAAGTGAAACCAGTCAGACAATTAGACAGCAACATCCAATGCTACTGCTTACATGTGGAAACTAAAATGACACAATGAACTTCTTTGCAGAACAGATAATGACTCACAGACTTTGGAAAACTTATGGTTTCCAAATAAGACAGTCTGGGGGATGGGGGGATGCACTGAGGGTTTGGGATGGAAATGCTATCAAACTGACTTGTGATGATTTTTGTACACCTATAATTGTAATAAAATTCATTAAGCAATGGAAAAAAAATAAAAGTCTCTATCCTAAAATAAAAAAAAAAAAATTAGTGAAAGAAGCAGACTCAGATATATAGAGAACAAACTGGTGGCTACCAGTGGGGTGGAGGGGCATGCAATATAGGGGCAAGGGAGTAGGAGGTACAAACTAACGGGTGTAAGACAGGCTCAAGGATATATTGTACCACACAAGGAATATAGGCAATATTTTCTAATAACTGTAAATGAAAAGTAACCTTCAAAAGTTGTCTAAGAGGACTTCCCTTGTGGCCTACAGCATAACTACATGGCCTTGTCACTTCCATGGCTCTGGTTCAATCCCTGGCCCTGGAACTTTCACATGCCACGTGTGAAATTAAAAAAAAAGGAAAGAAAAAGTCTCAAAAGTTACATAAAAATTTTAAGGAAAAATAAAGAGCTAAGGTCATTAGCCAGAATTTTTTTTTTTTTTTGCTATGCCCATGATATGTGCAAGTTCCAGGGCCAGGGATCAAACCTGTGCCATAGCAGGGACTCAAGCCACCGCAATGACAATGCTCGATTTGCAACCTGCTGTACAAAAGGGAACTCCACTACTCAGAATTTTAAGAGGCCAAAATGGTAAGGGAGAAATAAACAAAAGGCCTTAACTAGTACCTGCAACTTGGGATTCCAATATGAAAAACCAGGCCTTTCACGTCCATTTATAGAGCTCTATTAAATTCCAGTTTGCACAGAGACAGATGGCTTATTAAAGAACTATTACCTTTCATGTTTGCAGCATACCCACTGTTATTCACCAAAGCAGAATATGGTTGTTCATTTTGAGGCAAGACTCCTGCAGCCATGGTACTCTGTTGAGGGGGAAAAAAAAGATTGTTTCTTGAAAGGCTGCCTATGCAATATTCATTTGCTAACCACCTATGATTTGTTAGACTTCACTGTCTAATACAACATTCATTAGCTACATGGTTACTGAGTACTTAAAATGTGGCTAGTACAGATTTGAGATTTGCTATAGACATAATATATAAGATTTTGAAGACCTGTACAAAAGAATGCAAAATATCTGATTTCTTATATTAATTTGACATTGAATTATTTTTGATATACTGGGTTAAATACATCATTAAAATTATTTTTCTGATTTCTTTTTTTTTACGGCCACACCTGCAACCTATGGAAGTTTTCAGGCTAGGGGTCAAATTGGAGCTGCAGCTGCTGGCCTATGTATGCCACAGTCACAACAATGCTGGATCCTAGCCACATCCGTGACCTATGCTTAAGCAAATGGCAAAGCTGGATCCTTAACTCACTAAGCAAGGCCAGGGATCAAACCCACATCCTCACAGGCACTATGTTGGATTCTTAACCCACTGAGCCACAACAGGCACTCCTGATTTTTTTTATCTTGAATGTTGCTAAAATAAAATCTAAATTTGAATATGTGGCTCATATATTCTAGTGGATGAGTGCTATGCTAGGCAGTAAGGACATTATAGAGAAAAATAAGACACATTCTCCTTTACGCATTTAACAGACAGCTGGGAAGAGAAGATATTGACACAAATTAATATGTGCTAAGCATCACAAGGCAAGCTTGGACAAGCAGGAGGGCTGTCCAGCTGGAGGGCAGGTGCAAAGCTTGAAGAAGTCTGTACTAGAACTGGGCTCAAGGAGTAAAACTGCGGACACGAAAGTATACTAGGCAAATGAACAGAACCCCTTAATATTTACTCATCCCATCAAGTTAGGGTTAACTGAATTTATGACTTTAATCTATAAGTAACAGTCTTTATCTAGCTCATGCTCATATGATTCTAAGTGATCTGCGTGATCACTGTGTTGCTATAGTTTCCAAAAGCAAGTTGTCACCTTTCTTAAGCTCTTATTACCTGTTGGATCGTGCAATAAGAAAAACACATATTGGTCTCTGCTCCGTGATTCCTGACACAGGACAACTAGACTGTTGTAAATTCCTAAGTGATAAGAGCCCTTGGAGTCTCTTTTGCTTTAGTCCCTTTTTCTTTTTTTTTAGGGCTGCACTTGCAGAATATGGACGCTCCCAAGCTAGGAGTCAAACTGGAGCTACAGCTGCCGGTCTACACCACAGCTACAGCAACACCAGATCTGATCTGCATGTGCGACCCACAGCCTCATAGCTGCTAGCTGGGTTCTTAACCCACTGAGCCACAAGAGGAACTCCACCTTTTGTTCTGGTTCTAGTGAGGCAACCCTAAGTCTAGATGGGCTACTACTGCATGGCTCCTTGATGGGGGCTGGTCACCAAAAAAAACCGAGCTATTTTAGAAGTCTGGAATTGTCTAGAGGGAGAGAGTTCATTGTGACAAAACAGAAAATCATACACGAGGAGTTTCCCGTCATGGCACAGTGGTTAATGGATCCGACTAGGAACCATGAAGTTGCGGGTTCGATCCCTGGCTTCGGTCAGTGGGTTAAGGATCTGGCGTTGCCATGAGCTGTGGTGTAGGTCACAGATGCGGCTCGGATCCTGCATTGCTGTGGCTGTGGCGTAGGTCCATGGCTCCAATTAAACCCCTAGCCTGGGAATCTCCACATGCTGCAGGTGCAGCCCTAAAAAGCAAAAACAAAAAAACAAAAAAACAAAAAAACACAATATTAAAGTTTTTTCTAAATAAAGATTTTAATATTTTTCTCTGAAAAGGTATGTTTACAGCTCAGACATCAGAGACTGGAGGGGTTAAACACTATAATTTTTATTACCTTATTAAAGTGCTATGTATTTTTTAAAAACTCTAAAAAATTGAAATTTTTTGTACCGATAAATTAACAGCAGTAAATACAGCCTTAATTGATATTTTTCCTTGGAATATTTATTTTTGTGAAGAAAGTCACTTCACAAATTTCAATGATCCTTCAAGAATTTCAAGCTGACTAAAATTTTATTTCGAAAACCAAGTTTTATATTCTCAACAGGTATAAAATTTTAATCCAAAGTCCTACTTGATGAAACTGTTTACCTTCAAAAGAAATAAAGTTAAAATCACAGGAGTATTCTAACAAGAAAGGAAAAATTCCTTCAATATTAATATAACAAATCTGATAGTAACACAAAATTTTATAACGTGCGTAACATTTCAAACGGATGTTACATAAAGACAATAAGTCAATGGACTCATGGAACAAGCTGTCCCAGGTAGCTAACGAAAACTTAACTTGAAAGAATACCCATCAGTATTCTGTAATAGCCTATATGGGAAAAGAATCTGAAAAGGAATGGATATATGTATGTGTATAACCGAATCTCTCTGCTGTACACCTGAAACTGACACAACATTGTAAATCAACTATATGTAACTGAGCAGGGCCCTGCAGGGCTCCTGAGAACCAAAAGCCTTTTTGCGTCCCCCATTTCTTTTTAGGAAATAGGCCTCATTTAGCTCGACCTTCCCTGAGTTCCAAGGGGCAGGTTCAAACAGTTGCTCATCACGGGGAACTGAGTGGATGCAGCCTTGGGGCAGGGTCCCCGTTCCTCCTCCAGGAATACAGACAACAATACCAAAGCTCTTCTGCAGAACTAAAATCCCCAACAAGTGGAAGAAGGATCACCAGCTTTGAAAAACAATGAAAGCTTGCATCTACCCTGATCCCAATCTGTGGCCCTATTTTTCACTCCCAAACTATAAAACCACCTCCCGATCTTTCCCAAGGGGGACACAGTCTTTAGGGCAATAGCCTGCTGTGACTGTCCTTTGCCTGACAAAGCAAAAAAGCTTTTCCCTTCCTTCACCCAAAACTCTATCTTCAAGTTTCTATTCGGCAACAGTGGACCGAGGCCGAGTTCTGACAACATACATAGTCCAAAATAAAATAAAAACTAAATCAAAAAATTAAAAATCATTTATGCAAAAAGAATATCCATTTAGATGCACAGTAAACATTTTTATCATATTACTTTTCATAAATCTGTATCTTTAAAACGTATTTGGACAAAAAAACAATTATCACCATTTTAGAACGATGGAATTTTAGAGCAGTCAGTTCTAGCCCTGGCTGCTTTGTAGATAAGGAGTTATGAACCAGGTCCCAGGTGATCCAGCAGGTGGTGACAAGATGGAATCAGCTGTCACCTTCTCTGTGAAGCCTTCCCTGGTGTCACCCTGAGCTCTTCAGCTGTAGTGTAATGAAATGCTACCACTGCACTAGCTCCCTTGCACATCATGGGGTCTTGCCAGAAGCCATGATTTGCTCACCTCTGTCTCCAGAGAAGGGGAGCGTCTGGTTTAAGGGAAACATTCACTGCTCATCTGTTCGGCTGAAAGGCGCATTGCCAGACCAAGTTTCATGGGCCTATCTGTATCCTGTCTATCTCTGAATCCCCAACACCTAATGCCCAGTGAAAACATGGCTTTAAAGTGTTGCATTCATTTTATCCTTTTGGGTGGTAAAGAGTACAAATATGATTGTGGACTTCCTTAAGGTTTTCTTTTTTTACTAGCCCCTCAGAAACTCACAAGTCCTCTAGTAGAATTCTAACCCACAAGAACATGCTCTCCACAATCTCTCTGAACCTTAGCAGTGACATCACCATGCAGCTCCTGTACTTGGAAAACTCGTTACAATGTGGCCAGTCTGTAATTTGTGCCCATTGGTCCTATTTCTGCGCTTTCGGACCACACAGAATAATAAAACCTTTCTTCCACATTCTAAAGCTTGCTGGTGACCCTGTTCTCCTCTTAATCCTGAATTACGTCTTCCAGGAATATCCACCGGCAGTTCCCCCCACCTTTCTCATGCAATAGTTCCACACCTCACAGACCTGGATGCCCTTTTATATTTATACTCTATAATTATTCATAATCTAATACTCAGAGCCGAAATCTATCCTCCAGGTGAGGTGTAACCATCAAAAATTAGAACAAAAACAGTTATCTGCCCTGTCTGCACAGTGTGTGTGGCTTACTATCCGCTTGAATGTTTTCAGCAGTCTCAAGACACATCAGGATGGAATAGTTTAAAAAAAAAATTGGCTAAAGATGACTTGTAGTATATTTTTAGGTTAAACAAGAGACACTCGGTACAGATAATTAAATATACATAAAACTTTAAAGTGAAATAAATGGCATGGTCTCCTTACTACTATCTCCCAGCCTAAGTTTTACTCCCAGAAGTAAACAATGTAAACACTGGTTTTAGCTTTTTCTGGGGGTAGTTAATATATTTACACCTCTGTTTACTATTTTTATCATTTTAAAAACATTTTATTGAATTTCTGGAATAAATAATGAGGAAATCGGCTCATTTTCTCTACCTACCTCCTACCATGCCAAACCTTTCTGCATTTTATATATTAAATTCTTTTGATTATCTTTGTAATTTGAAATAACATCATTTAACCATTTCTCAATCTATCAGCTTTACACAGTCTCTTGATTCCCTACCTTGTAAAATAAGAAAATTACTTTCCCTGTACTATTCCATCCACTTCCAAGTCCTGTCAACTATATTTTTCCTTTTTTTTTTTTTTTTTTGTCTTTTGGCCTTATCTAGGGCCGCACCCGCGGCATATGGAGGTTTCCAGGCCAGGGGTCCAACAGGAGCTGTAGCTGCCGGCCTTCGCCACAGCCACAGCAACAAGGGATCCAAGGCGCATCTGCAACCTACACCATAGCTCACGGCAACGCTGGATCCTTAACCCACTGAGCAAGGCCAGGGATCGAACCCGTAACCTCATGGTTCCTAGTCGGATTCGTTAACCACTGAGCCACGATGGGAACTCCAACTATCTTTTCTTGAAAGATTTTTAATTTTGAAGCTTTAGCTTTGTCTATAATTAAGTTTCCCAGGCTTTGTCCATAGGCTTATCTAATATGTGAGATAAAATACATTACATTAGATATTACATACCGGTATACACACATGTATAATGTGTATATACATAACCTAAAAAAAATTTTTTTTTACCAAGTGCTATGCTTGGATTCACATAAAAAAAAGTACAATCCTGAGCTCTCACTGTGGCCCAATGGGATCAGCAGCGTCTCTGCAGCGCCAGGACACAGGTCCGATCCCTGGCCCAGCACAGTGGGTTAAAGGATCCAGTGCTGCCAACAGATGTGGCATAAATGTGGCATCAGTCTCAACGGAAGCTCAGAGCTGATCCCTGGCCCAGGAACTCCATATGCAGCAGGGCAACCAAGAGGAAAAAAAACAAAAAAAACCATTTTTCTGGGAAAAAAAGTACTATCTTCTGTCACAAAACCTGTGTTGCTCAAAGTAAAACATTTGAAGTACCCAGTGTCACATGGATTACCTTATGTTTCATTAGCTGCTTAAAACAAGGGCAGATTTTGTTTTGCTGCCAATTTAAGATACTGTACTCCTTCCTTCCTTCTTTCTTTCCCTCTTTCCCTCCTTCCTTCCTTCCTGGCCAAAGCTGTGGCATACGGAAGTTCCTGAGCCAGGGACTGAATCTGAGCCACAGCTGCAACACAGCTGTGAGAATGCAGGATGCTTTAACGCACTGTGCCAGCCAGGGATCGAACCTGGGTCTCTGCAGCGACCTGAACCATTGAAGTTGGATTCTTAATCCACTGTCCCACAGCAGGAACACCGAGATGTATTTCTCATACAGATTTCCACTCGGTTTTTAATTGCCTTTTTCTTGCTCATAAAAGTAACATAAATCTTGGGGGTTCCTGTTGTGGCGCAGCGGAAAGGAATCTGGCTAGGAACCATGAGGTTGTGGTTCGATCCCTGGCCTCGCTCAGTGGGTTAAGGATCTGGTGTTGCTGCGCGCTGTGGTGTAGGTCACAGACGTGGCTCAGATCCTGCATTGCTGTGGCTGTGGTGTAGGCTGGCAGCTGTAGCTGTTAGACCCCGAGCCTGGGAACCTCCATATGCCAGGTGTGGCCCTAAAAAAAAAAAAAGGTAACATAAATCTTGATCATATCCCTAAGATCTTTCAAAATCTTAATCATACTATCGTAATCATACCATATACTTGCTTTTTGAAAATATTTTTTTCCAAGCCCTTTGGCTTCCTATATTAATGTGGATGGAAAAGCTTCATAGGCCCAGTATACAGTTATTAACCTGGGATTTCTTCTAATTGCACCCCTCAGCTGAGGCCACTATTCCTTGGATTCTGTTTTGGCTTTGATCTATACTCAAGTAATTTTTTCATGAAAGGTGAGTGGAAGGTAAACTTTTTAAGTTCTTTCATTCTGAAAATACAATTTTACCCTCATACTCAGTTGATAATTTGGCTGCTTACAGAATTCTAGGTTGAAAGCCAAGCCGTGTAAGCATTTGAAGGTATTGTTCTACTGTGTTTTAACAACATATTGTTGATGAGAAGTCTGGATGCCAATCTGTATACTGGAAGCAGGTCCTTTTCATTCACTTTGATTAGTTCTTGCTGGGCCCTTTCAATATGTACACTGATGTCTCCTTCAGAAGCTAAAACTGTGCACCATGTATCATAATTTACATTAAGCACTTTATTTGACAAAATCCATGTCATTCTTATAGAATCAGTCTATGAAGTATATATTATTACTATCATCTCCATTTTCTCAGGTATAAAACCTTGTCTGAGATCACAGATTTTTAGTGATAGAGTTGGGACATGAATCCAGCCTGCACGCTCCTAATACCAATCCACCAGCCCTACAGAAATTAGGGCTGACCGAATTACACCATTTATGAAGAGGTGACTCTTTCCTCTCTTCCTCATCAATGCAGGAGTTTTACACCTTTTTAACAGAATCATCTCATTACTGCTTTACTTCGCATTTCTTTAGTGAGGCAAAGTAGTTTTTCAGAGGCTTTTTTCAGAAAAGTGAATTTCCCACATCTCTTTAAAAATAGCTTACCATGTGTTAAATATGTTAACGGTGTGTTTGCCTAGCAGTCTTACTCTGTCTTGTAGTCCAGCCTCTAAGATTTTCCCTTCGGCTTTTCTGGCTCTAGCGCCACAATAAAGAAAGCTTTCCCCAATATAATATGTAAATCCCAATTTAATGTCTCGCATTTTGGGGTGATAAATGTTCCTTGTTTGCAGGCTGACAGTACGATTGCTAAAACATAAGTTAATCTACAGAATTAAAGATGGTCCATCCTCAAAGAATATGGCACGTATAGTAATGGGACTTCATAAAAGTCTCCTTTAATAGTAGTAAAAAAAAAACTAGCCTTTTCTATTAATTACCTACATTCGTAAAGCTTAAATATACATTTTTACCAACAACATGACCACATGCTTTATATGAAAAAGTAATTCTAACCTAGAAAAAACAGTGAAGAATGGAAAGTTTTCTTTAAAGGTGTCAGTACCCCGAGCTACTAAATATGCTTCGAGATAAATTACCAATTTTCAAAGACCAAAATATATAATAAACATTATAAATTTGAGAAACCGAGTATTTCAAGACCTTTTGAAGTCTGCAGCTTTGACGTCAACTCCAAAGAAATTAAAACAAAAACAAAACAAAACCCCCAAATCAAAAAACAACCCAATCAAAAAAAAAAAAACAGAGAGGGGAGTTCCCATCGTGGCTCAGTGGTTAACGAATCTGACTACGAACCATGAGGTTGCGGGTTCGATCCCTGGCCTTGCTCAGTGGGTTAAGGATCCGGGGTTGCCGTGAGCTGTGGTGCAGGTTGCAGACACGGCTCGGATCCCGCTTTGATGTGGCTGTGGCGTAGACCAGCAGCTACAGCTCTGATTCGACCCCTAGCCTGAGAACCTCCATATGCCGCCCTGAGCGCGGCCCTAGAAAAGAGAAAAAAAGCAAAAAGAAAAACAAACAAACAAAAAACCGGGTAAGACCTAAAAAAACCCCTTAAGATTAAAAGAGAAAATCAGCTCTATTTGTATCCTCAGGGCCATTAAATGCATTCAGTGCTGATTCCTTTTCATTTCCGCAGTTGCTGACGACTTGCTATCATTTAAAGTTTAGCACTGGAATTCCAAGTGGCTCAGTGGGTTAAAGGTCTGGTGTTGTCATGCAGTGGCTCAGGTCACTGCTGTGGCATGGGTTTGATCTCTGGCCCAGGAACTTCTGCGAGCTGCAGGTATGGCCAAAAAAAAAAAAAAAAAAAAAAGTCTAGTAGCCTCAGTTCCACTGCTTTACAAATAGAAATAGCTTTTCTGTTTACCTGAACATCTGTCATATTTTTTTTTCCTGTTTGATCTTACTTAATCCTTCTGTCCTCCTCAAGGACATCTCCATTACTTTACAGCAGTTCCAGAGCCACTTTCATTTCAGGCTAATTTAGCCCACTGCTTAAGGCCACATCTTTCTGAGGTTTCTACCCGCTGCCCTGGGTATCACGAGGCCTTTCTTCTCTGGCTGGCGGGAACCTGAACTATTTCCAGCCCCCTCTGAGAGCCATGGAAACCGTTCGGCCTATGCCTTCCTGTGTCTTTCCCTAGTCTTGGGTGGTCTGCAGAGATGAGCACTCAGCCAAACACCTTAGGCCAGTAAAGACTTGAGCGTCCTCTGCACCTTTCTAGAGCCTTTCCGCATGCTGCTTCCTTCTCTCTGGTGCCCTGCGCTGCAAATCCTGGCCACCCTGGCTCTCTACGCATCTCCTAGAAGGCTCTGTTTAGGTACTCCTGCACTGCAGGGAGGCGGCTGGTACGATCTCAGGCCCACCGTGTTTGTTTCTTCTTTCACAAATCACAATCCTAAGCTGCCTGCTTTCCAAAGTCCAAAACTCATTTTTAAATATATTTGGTCTGTTAGTTGTTTCAGGCAGGAGGGTGATTCTGGTCTGTTTTTTCATCCTGGTTGGAAGCAGAAAGCCCCTTGGCCCTCTTCAAATACCTCCAATCCGGGGAACTCTGAGAGACTGCGCACTGTGCATCGGTTTTGCGTAAAAACACTAATTGGCAGCCCAACTGTATAGAGTTGCTAACCAATTATATACAGCTCAGCTAGGTTAAACTATACCATACACTCACAAGTTGTGTTTAAATTTTGACTTTGTTCATTGACTACTGTATGAGCCATTTTGAGCTTCAATTTTATTTTCCATAAAATGAGGACTATTATATAAACTTTCTTAAGATGCTATGAATAAGGAAAGAGATCGTGTGTATGCCTGTGTGTTTCTAGCACAATCTCGGGTACATAGGTAGTCAATAAATGCTTGCAAACCAATACTTGCAATCTCTTTGCTTCCTTCTCTTCTAGGTCTGTATTCACTTCATTTTTCTGGGTTTTTTTTTTTTTTTGGCTTTTGTCATTTTTAGGGCCCCACCCATGGCATATGGAGATTCCCAGGCTGGGGGTCTAATCAGAGCTGTAGCTGCTGCCCTGCGCCACAGCCACAGCAATGCAGGATCCTAGCCGCATCGCAACCTACGCTACAGCTGAGGGCAACACCGGATCCTTAACCCACTGAGCAAGGCCAGGGATCTAACCTGCAACCCTCATGGTTCCTAGCTGGATTCGTTAGTCCCTGTGCCATGACAGGAACTCCTGTTATTTTTTTAAGTATTTCTAAAGCATTCCCTTCTTTATCAACAGAACAGTTCTGCTAGTAGTTAGCAATGACTGAGCTTCTCAAGACTTACGAAACCATTATCTCCAACCACAACTGAATCTGTTTCATGTGCCTGGTTGTAGAGACAGGAAAAAAAGGGCTCTGAATAGTAATCCTATCATTTCACTGCACAATCATTTATTACTTAATTTAATTACCTGTTGCTAATGACAGATGTTTTTCTCTCTATCCAACGGTTTGCTTTTATCCCCAAAAGTCCCTCAAAATGGCTCTACTATTTAGGATTAATCATACACTCACTACTTAAAACTCAGAACAGCAATGGCCTATTACTCATACTTTAAGATGAATCATCACAAAGAGTCTGACCTAAAGAATGCTCTACTTCATAAAAAGAAAGTCATTTCGCACAAGGGACTGGGTTCTGAGGTGGACTGAGGAGTTTTAGGGTCACTACTTTCCTTCTATCTTCCAGATAGACAGTGATCTGCCAAAATCTACCTGTGTTTTTTTGGGGAGAGAATTTGTGAGGATTGCATTAAGAAGTGCCTGGGAGATTAGAACCGCGATATACTCCTTCCCAGACTCTCAAAGAACTAGCACTCCAACTTGCATCAGAATCATCCTGGGTGCTTATGGAAAAGACAGATTCCTTGGTCCACCCTCAAAATGTCTGAGTTGGTAATTCCATGAGAAGTGTAACAATCTATATTATCAATTTACCCTCTGGCGCATTCTAAGAGGCCCTGTGCCCACACTTACAGACGTACAGTCGATATGATTAGCTTCCGCGTGTTAATCGGGATGGAGGAATTTGAGACTGGAAAATTTAAATTTGCATGGGGAAAAACAGAGATGGAACCCCAAGTCTATGAGTGAACCTATGAAATCTATGTTAATATTTTTATGTTCATGAACAATATAACTAAATCAGATAAGCTTGATCCATGCCAAGCAGTGTTCTAAATGCTCTATAACTTTACAACTCATACAAGCCTCATAACAATACTATTAGGTAAGCACTAGCATCATTCCTGCTTTATTTCATTAATTAATTGATTAATTTAGTTTTTTTTAGGGCCATACCCATGGCATACGGAGGTTCCCAGGCTAGGGGTCCAACAGGAGCTGTAGCCACTGGCCTACACCACAGGCACAGAAACGCCAGAAGCACCAGATCCAAGCTGTGTCTGCGACCCACACCACAGCTCTCGGCAACACTGGATCCTAAAAACACTGAGCGAGGCCATGGATCGAACCTGTGTCCTCGTGGATACTAGTCAGGTTCATTTCTGCTGAGCCACAACGGGAACTCTTATTCCCATTTTTAAAAAAAATAGCTTATTTTTAAGGGTAGCTTTAGGGCCACAGTTCACAGCAAAACTGAGTGGAAGGTACAAATATTTCCCATAAACCCCCACACGCACAGCTGCACCTATTATCAATATCCCCCACCAAAGTGGTACATTTGTTATAAGAGATGAACCTACACTGACACATCATAATTACCCAGAGTCCGTAGCTTATCTTTGGGTTCATTCTTGGTACCTAAGATAAGCTATGGTACCAAGTTCATCTTGGATAGGGCATCTGGACAAAAGGATGAGAAGTATCTACCATTATAGTATCATACAGAGTATTTTTCACTATCCTAAAAATCCTCTGTGCTCCACTTAGTTATGCTCCCACCCCACCCAACAAACCACTGATCTTCTGATTTTCTCTTTTCCAATGTCATACAGTTGGAATCTTACATAATGTAGCCTTTTCAGACTGGCTACTTTCACTTAGTGATATATAATTAAGGTCCTCCATGTCTTTTCATGGCTTGATAGCTCATTTCTTTTTAGTGCCGAGTAATATTCCACTCTCTGGATGCACCACAGTTTATTCACTCACCTACTGAAGGGCAACTTGGTTGCTTCTCAGTTTTGATCCTTACAAATAAAGCCGCTATAAATATCGGTCTGCAGGTTTTTGTGTGGACGTAAGTTTTTCAGCTCCTTCGGGTAAACGCAGAGGAGCATGATTGCTGCATGGGGTGGTAAGAACATGTTTCATTTGTACCTTATATCTGTTTTACAGATTAGGAAACTAAGGCAAAGAAAAGTCAAATAATTTGCCTAAAGCAACAGCTATTACTTGAACTGGGGTTTGAGCTGGGATTGGATTTTACACGGTTCAACTCTAGAGTCTGTACTCAACCACTATACATACAACCCAATAATAAAGACCTCACACTAGGGTATGTAAGCTGGTACAACCACTATGGAAAACAGTATGGAGGTACCTTAGAAAACTATCTATAGAACTACCATATGACCCAGCAATCCCACTCTTGGGCATATATCCAGACAAAAATTTCCTGGAGAAAGACACCTTCACACGCATGTTCACTGCAGCACTATTCACAATAGCCAAGACATGGAAACGACCCAAATGTCCATCGACAGATGATTGGATTAGGAAGATGTGGTATATATACATGATGGAATACTACTCAGCCATAAAAAAGGATAAAATAATGTCATTTGCAGCAACATTAATGGAATTAGAGACCCTCATAATGAGTGAAGCAAGCCAGAAGGAGAAAGACAGATGCCATATGATATCTCTTATAACTAGAATCTAATATACTGCACAAATGAACCTTTCTACAGAAAAGAAAATCACGAACTTGGGGAAGAGACCTGTGGTTGCCAAGGGGGTGGGGAAGGGGTGGGAGGGAACGGGATTGACTATTGCCTTGGTGATGGAAAAGCAAGGAGATCCAGCTGTATAGCACTGGGAACTATGTCTAATCACATGTGACAAATCCATATATGTACATGTAACCGGGTCACCACGCGGTGACGTTGGAAAATTTGACAGAAATCTGTAAAGCTGCTATAATGCAAAAAAAAAAAAAAAAAAAGATCTCACACTAAATAAATGGAACATCATTGTTACTCACCCACATTACGCATCATAACCCAGTCACACTGGATTCTGTACCACCCATAATTCTTTCACTCTCAAGAAACGTTTCAGATTTTCTTTCCACAGCAAGATTTTCCAGATTTGTTTTGTTCTGTGCAATTTGCTGATCCTTCATCCAAATCGTCATTCATTGCTGCCCCAAAGACAAATATCAAGAACACAGCCCTTTTACACATTTTTGGCTCCTCCCTCCCAAAGGAAACAGAAATGCATCTGGTTTCTAAACATAAGGTTTTAAGATCCAAACATATTTTCAAAAGAGTTGCTGGCACTTACTAGCTTTGTGATCTTAAGCACGCTCAGACTCAGCACCTGCTCTGCAGTAGTTATGAAGACTACCTGAGACTGAGCACACAGACCTAATTCCATCCCTGATCCATAATTCAGTCTGTTCTCAATACAGTGGACAGAGTGATCTTGTCAACTTCAGATGGGTCACATCACCCTTCTCTTCCAAACCCTTCTAGCCACGCTGTTTACAATTTAAACCAGCCCCTCTCCCCACGTCACTTTTCTCCTCAGGACTTAGGAAGAAGACACATCTAGCACATTACATAATTTACTTATTTATCAGCTGCCTTTCTCTACTGAAATGTAAGCTCCAGAAACGCATATATTTTTGTCTGCTTTGTCAGCTAACTGCTGTGTCTCCAAAGCCCGGAATAGGGCCAGACATGTAGTAGGTGCCCAAAGATCTGCTGAAGAAATACATGAATATATGTTCAATGAAAAGTAGCTGCCGCCCAACCACCACCATTTAATCTCTCTAAACCTCAGGCTTTTCATCTGTAAAGGAGGAATGGTGCTTATCTCAATATTACTGCTAAGAGCCTATCAATTACACGACAGCACCACTAGCAAGGAACGGCATTCTGCTTACCTTAGTTTTCCTGATCACAGTTATATCTTCAACTTCTTGTTGCTCTTTAACCTGACAGATCTGTGTTCCCTCTAACTCCCTGAGGGTGTAGGTGTTTTTCCTTCAGCCAAATATGCGTGGTGACAATAAATTCAACCCTCAGTCCAAATTTTCTCTCCTTTGGAGCCTTCCCTAGTACCAATAACACATGTTAGTCACATTCCCTCATCGTGAGGGGCTGACCGAAGATTCATCTAGTAGCTCGAATGCTGTAAAACACAGCTTCCTAATACCGTGGTAGCATATTGTCCTTAAAAGATTTCAGGCATTCCTCATGACTTCTTACGTAGTAAAACAAAACAAAGACAGGCTTCTTTCAAGGTGTTAAGCCCTCACTTCTGAATCTGCAACCTCAGAACTATAT
This sequence comes from Catagonus wagneri, assembly GCA_004024745.2. Lineage (NCBI taxonomy): Eukaryota > Metazoa > Chordata > Mammalia > Artiodactyla > Tayassuidae > Catagonus > Catagonus wagneri. Next base: position 15,042,402 of record PVHT021183646.1, read on the forward strand.
AAAATCCATTTTCTCCTCAAATCGCCTCCAGAGAGCAGGCAACGTTTAAAAAACGTCTTTCATTTCAAACACCTACAGCCCTTCTAGCTAGGTAAGTCCTCGGGGAAAGACGTAAGGACTGACTGCTTTGAATATAGGTTATGTCTGGCAGTTTGCTATGAACTTCACTGGCTTCTGTGATCTCAGGCCTTAAGTACACCTTAGGGAGGGTCCTGGCTCTCAGGAGACTCATCACAGATCAGGGAAAAACAACGTGACGGCAGGATTCTTGCGATTTCATCATTTAAAGAAACATGCTATTTGGTTCAGACTCTTCAGAAAATACTTTACGATAGAGCAGACTGGTAAAATGTTAACAATAGGTGAAGCTAGTTTTCACAGCCAAGGTTTCCAAACTCCCCAGCCTTTTCTCACAAACAACCATGCCTGCCTGGTTCTTACCACGAGTTTGAACTAACCCTCACATGAACATCACCACCACTGATACTTCTTAACTCATAAAGAGGTCAACAATTCCCAAGTCAATATCCATCAGAATCACCTGGAGGGCTTTCTTAGAAGCCCAAGCTGCTGGGTCCCGCCCCCAGAATTCCACTCAGTAGGTCTAGGTAGGGCTGAGAATCTGCATTTTTAACTATTTTCCAGTGATGCTGAGTGCTCTGAGAACCGCTACATTAGATTAAGAAATTTGGATTTATCTAACAGCAGGTATTCTACACGTTACTGTGAAGGTGTGTCTCCTATGTTCTATTTAGCTGTCGGCCAGTAAAACTTTCTTTTTACAGCACCTGAGCCAATCTTCACTGTGTCCCGAAATACATTAAGAAGTCCTATGGGGGTTTCTGTCCTGGCTCAGCAGAAACAAACCTGACTAGTATCCATGAGGATGCAGGTTCGATCCCTGGCATCGCTCAGTGGGTTAAGGATCCAGCATTGCTGTGAGCTGTGGTGCAGGGTGCAGACATGGTTCAGATCCCACGTTGCTGTGGCTGTGGTGGAGGCTGGCAGCTGTAGTTCCAATCTGACCCCTAGGCTAGGAACCTCCATATGCCGCAGGTGTGGCCCTAAAAAGACAAAAAGACAGAAAAAAAAAAGTCCGATATCATAAACCAGATCTAGGAAGAGCTTCATATTCCTGAGTGAAACCTGGGTATGAATGTTCCTACCAAAGCCCTATTTTAAACCAAACACATCACCTGGAATCTGAGCATAGCTATGCGGGTGGTATCAGCAAGAAGAAAAACTCTCTGTATCAGCCCCTTTTTAGTCAAGCACCACATACCATATTATTCTGGACACCGTAATTTGGATTCCTAACAGATGCTTATTATCTGAATATTCTTTTTAGCAAGTATATAAATACTGTGGATACATATATAATTACATTCACCTTTAAATACATATATTGTGATACATTGCTTAGAATTTTTAAAATAAATTACAACTAGTTCAACATGAAAAGCTTAGAATACGAGGTGAAACAGAGTTTATTATTCATTTTACTATCCCCATATATTTACAGACTACAAAGGCTAACAAGATTTTACACCTTAATTACTAAACTACTTTTCAAGGAAAAAAACTATTCTGTGAAACTTAATTCAAATACTTGGGTGATAAACTTGAATGACTTAAAACACAGGCAGGTGTGTAGCTCCTGGGACACCAAAGACTTAGCTTATCTTCTATGGCAAGATACAGATAATGCCTGGTTTAAGCAGTGGATTGAATTAATAAACCCAGCTTCCCTTTTCTCCTAAGACCCTGGTGAGAAGAACTTTTAAAAATGAATTAAACCCACAGAGCAAGGCACAAGAGAAGATTTCAATGGATTTGGGAGGAAAGAAAGCAGATGGAAGGACAGAGGCAACTAAAACTGAGTGGAAGAAGTTGCAGCCCAAAACATGACCGTGAAGAGGGTACATAACAGATGGCCGTGCCTCACTGGAAGAGACGGAAGACAATGAAATGACCGTCTTCAAAGTGTTGAAAGAAATACACAGCCAACCAACAATTCTATATCCAGCTAAACTCTCCTTGAAAAATGAAGGAGAAATTAAGACATCTCCAGATTTAAAAACTATCAAAAACCAAAAAACTGACATGGGAGGATTCGTTGCTAGCAGACCTGCCTTACATGAAATACTAAAGGGAATCAATCCCTCAGGCTGAAATAAAGTACATTACATGGTAACATATCCACACAAAGAAGTAAGAAGCACCACCCAAAATGAACTAAATAGGAATTATGAAAAACACACACATTTAATTCTTTAAATATAACTCTTTCCTTGACCTGTTTAAAAGACACTTGCATGATACAATAATTATAAAAATAAGTTGATAAGCATGTAGTGAATAAAAGTATAATTTGGTTACAATAATAGCACGTAAGAGAGAGAAGGAAATGGAGATATACTGGAGAAAAGTTTTTGTGTACTACTGAAATCAAACTACAATTAATCCAATTACTCTAAATGGGCCTGTTTTAAGATGGTAGTTGTAATCCTAGGCTAAGTGCTAAGAAAATAACTAAAAATAAATATAAGAGAAAAAAAGGAAATTGGAAGGGCATAATAAAAAAATATCTAAACAAAGGAAGGAAAGAAAGAATCAAAGAATAAAGGAATGCAAAAGACGTAGGGCACATAAAAATAAGAAAAAGAGAAGTTTCTGTTGTAGCTCAGTGGGTTGAGAACCTCACATATCATCCTTGGGGATGCAGGTTCAATCCCCAGCCTCGCTCAGTGGGTTAAGGATCTGGCACTGCCACAAGATGCAGTGTAGGTCACAGGTGTGGCTCAGATCCAGTGTTGCTGTGGCTGTGGTGAACACAGCTGCAGCTCTGATTTTACCCTAGCCTGGGAACTTCCATATACCACAGGCTCAGCCTTATAAAGAAAAAAAAAAAATGAGAGAAAAAGAGAGTTATAAATCTTAATTTATAAGTAATTTTATTACATGTAAATGGATTACATACCCTAATCAAAATTCAGAGATTGGCAGAATGGGCTTAAAAATTATCCAGCTAAACATATACATACATATATATGATCTACATGAGGAAAACTACAAAACTCTAATGAACAAAATCAAAGGAGAACTGAAAAATGGAAAAATATTTCATGTTCATTGATAGGAAGATTTCGTAGTCTCAAGATGTCAGTTCTTTCCAACTTGATCTATATATTCAAGGCAATCTCAGCCAAAATATCCCAGCAAGTAATTTTATGAACATCAATAAGCTGATTCTAGAGTTTACAGGAATGGCTAAAGATCTAGAATAGCCAACACAATACTGAAAGAGAAGAACAAAGCTGGAGAACTGACACTACTTGACTTTAAGATTTACTGTAAGGATACAGTAATCAAGACAATGTGGTACTGACAAAAGAACAGTCATATAGATCAATGGACCAAACAGAGAACTCAGAAACAGACCCACATAAATACAGTGAACTGATCTTTGACAAAGGAGTAGAAGCTATACAATGCAGTAAAACTTTCTCTTCAACAAATGGTGCTTGAATAGCAGGACATCCATATACAAAAAAGGAAAAACAAAGAATCTAGATGTAGACCCTAGATTCATCACAAAAATTAACTCAAGATTGACAATAGGTCCAAATTTAAAATGCAAACTATAAAACTTCTAGAATATAGGAGAAAAAAACTTGGATATGGTAATGCCTTTTGAGATACAACACCAAAGGCACAATTCATGAAAAAAAAAAACAACCAGTAAGCTGGACTTAATTAAAATTAAAAACATACTCTGTGAAAGACAATGTCAAGAGAAAGAGAAGACAAGCCAGATTGGGAAAAAACATTTGCACAAGAGACATCTGGTAATGGACTGCTATGCAACACATAAAAACAACCCTTAAAATTCAACAAGAGAAAAAACAACCTAAAAAATGGGCCAAAAAACTTAACAGAGACCTCGTCAAAGAAAACATATAGCACCTAAGCATATGAGAAAGGAGCTCCCCATTGTATGTCATCAGGGAAATGCAAATTAAAATAATAAGGAGGAGTTCCCGTTGTGGCTCAGTGGTTAACAAATCCGACTAGGAACCATGAGGTTGTGGGTTTGATCCCTGGCATTGGGTCAAGGATCCAGGGCTGCTGAGAGCTGTAGTGTAGGCTGCAGACACAGCTCGGATCCCGCGTGGCTGTGGCTGTGGCGTAGGCCGGCAGCTACAGCTCCTGTTAGACCCCTAGCCTGGGAACCTCCATATGCTGCGACTGCGGCCCTAGAAAAGGCAAAAAGACAAAAAAACAAACAAACAAACAAAAAACAATAAGGAGATATCATTACACACCTGACAGAATAGCCAAAATCTGGAACACTGTTAACACCAAGTGCTGGCAACAATGACAACGTGGAGCAATGGGAACTCTTGCACATTGCCAGTAGGAATGCAAAATAATACGGTTGCTTTGGAAGAGTTTTGTGGTTTCTTACAAAACTAAACCTGTTACTACACAATACAACAATTGTGCTCCTTAGCTTTTTTTCCCAAAGGAGTTAAAAACTATGTCTACACAAAAACCTGTACAGATTTTAACAGCTGCTTCACTTATAAAACCTGGGAGCCACAAGATGCCCTTTAATAAGTGAATGAATAAATAAACTGCAGTACATCCAGATAAAGCAATACTATTCTGCACTAAAAAGATAGGTGCCATCAAGCCATGAAAAGACCTGCAGGAATCGTAAATGAATATCACTAAGTGAAAGAAATCAGTCTGAAAGGGCTACATACTGTATCATTCTAACTATGTGACATTCTGTAAAAAAGCAAAACTATGAAGACAGTAACAAGATCAGTGGTTGCTGGGGATGGGTAGGCAAAGAGGAATGTATAGGCTTAGCAAGAGGATTTTTGGGGAAATGAAAATACTCTCTGCTATTATAATGATAACTATGTCATTACACATTTGTCCAAAGCCATAAAGTGTACAACAACAGAAATGAACCCTAGAGTTCCTTGTGGCACAGCAGGTTAAGGATCTGGCGTTGTCACTGTGGCAGCCCAGGTCCCTGCTGTGGTGCAGGTTCAATCCCTGGTCCAGGAACTTCCATATGCCATGGGGTACAACAAAATTAAAAAAAAAAAAAAAAAAGAATGAACCCCAAGCTAAGCTATGCTTTGCTGACTATGGTGTCTCAATGTAGATTCATCCACTGTAACAAGTGTGGTGTGTAATGCTGATAATGGGTGATACACGTGTTGGGGCAGGGGACCTATGGGAAATCTCTGTACTTTCCTCCAATTTTGCTGTCAACTTAAAACTGATCTAAAAATATTAGTCTTAAAAATATGGATCCAGAAAACATAAAACAAAAAAGTACGAACAGGATTCCATCAAAAAAAAAAAAAAACACCAACTGTATGCTATTTGCAAAACACATTAGATTCCATGACACAAACAGGCTGAAAACAAAAGGATGGTAGCAGTAGCAAAAATAGAACTGAGATGGCTGTATTAACATCACACAAAATTCTGTAAGGCAAAAACTGTTCCTTGAGACAAAAGAAAGATATTAATAGCAGAAGTGATTCATCAAGAATATGTAGTTCCAACAATACATTAAAAGGATTGTACACCATGATCAAGTGGGATTTATCCCAGGGATGCAAGGATTCTTCAATATCCGCAAATCAATCAGTGTGATACACCACGTTAACAAACTGAAGAATAAAAACCATATGATCCTCTCCATAGATGCAGAAAAAGCCTTTGACAAAATCCAACACCCATTTCT
>PVHT021183646.1:15049174-15065142 GCA_004024745.2 Catagonus wagneri
CTAGTAGCCTAGCCAGTGAAAGATTCGGCACCAGCACTGCTGTGGCTTGGGTCACTGCTATGCCATTGTTCCAAGCCCTTGGTGGGGGACTTCTACAGGCTGTGGGCACTGCCAAAAAAATAAAAATAAAAAAGACTGAAAGCAAGGCAGAACGTCAACAAAACACAGAAGACTTGAAGAATACCATAAACCACCTTGCTGTAGCAGCTATCTACAGAACACTCCAGGTCCAAAAAGAACAGAATACATGTTCTTCTCAAATGCACATGAAACATTTTCCATGACAGACCATGTGTTAGATGATAAGGCAAACCTCCTGGGAGTTCCTGTTTTGGCTCAGTGGAAACGAATCTGACTAGCATTCACAAGGATGTGGGTTCAATCCCTGGCCTCTCTCAGTGGGTTAAGAATCCGTTGTTCCCATGAGCTATTGTGTAGGTCGCAGACGTGGTTCAGATCCCGAGTTTCTGTGGCTGTGGTATAGGCCAGTGGTTACAGCTCTGATTCGACCCTTAGCTTGGGAACCTCCATATGCCATGGGTGCGGCCCTAAAAAAAAAAAAAAACCAAAACCCCTCAATAAATTAAAAAAATAATTAAGTCATGTAAAGTACGTTCTTTGACCACAATGAAATTAAATTTGAAATCAGAAAAAAATGTGGAAAAATTACAAATACAAAAAAGTTAAGCAATATTGCTTAAGTAACCAATGGATCAAGGAAGAAAACACAATGGAAAACATAAAGTACTTTGGGATGAAATGAAAAACACACTAAAAAATATCAAAACTTATGATACACAGATATCACTTAAAGAGAAATTTATAGCTACAAACAAATACACTAAAAAAAGGAGAAAGAACTCAAATCAACAATCTTCTACCTTAAGTAACTGGAAAAAGAAGAGTAAGATAAATCCAAAGCAAGGAGAAGGTAGGAAATGAGAAAGATTAAAGTGGAAAAAATGAAATAGAGAAAAAACAGAGAGAGAATCAATGAGCCCAAAAGTTGGTTCTTTAAAAAAAAAAAAATCAAGAAAATAGACATTTATTTATTTATTTATTTATTTTTGTCTTTTTGCCTTTATCTAGAGCCGCACCCGCGGCATATGGAGGTTCCCAGGCTAGGGGTCTAACAGGAGCTGTAGCTGTCGGCCTTCACCACAGCCACAGCAACACGGGATCTGAGCCGCGTCCGCAACCTACACCACAGCTCACAGCAACGCCGGATCCTTAACCCACTGAGCAAGGCCAGGGATCGAACCTGCAACCTCATGGTTCTTAGTCCGATTCGTTAACCACTGAGCCATGAAGGGAACTCCAACAAACTTTTAGGTAGACTGCACCCCCTGAAAAAGAGAAGACTCAAATTACTAAATTAGTAATAAAAAATGGGACATTATACATTACATGCTACATATAACATGTATTTATCATATATATATTACTTTACAGAAATAAAAAAATTTATAAGAGAATATTAGAGGAGTTCCCATCATGGCGCAGCAGAAACGAATCTGACTAGGAACCATGAGGTTGCGGGTTCAATCCCTGGCCTCGTCCAGTGGGATTAGGATACGGAGTCACCGTGAGCTGTGGTGTAGGTTGCAGATGTGGCTTGGATCCAGCGTTGCTGTGGCTGTGGCATAAGCCGGCAACTGCAGCTCCAATTTGACCCCTAGCCATGAAACCTCCAGATGTCAGGGGTGCGGCCCTAAAAAGTAAAAAAAAAAAAAAAAAATCTCAAGAGAATATTAGAAAGAAAAACACACCAACAAATATGTGAGAAACGTGAAAAAAACTGCTAGAAAGACACAAACTACCAAGAACATCTTTGAAAAGAAACAGAAAATCTGGGAGAACATCAGCAGCATGATGAAATGAGACACTCCTTTTATATCTCCCCTTCTATCCACAGCCCGGAAAACATCCATAACTTAACAAGGGCCCTTCTGCCCAACCCAAGGAGATGCTGGAGAATACCTCACAGCGATAAACCAAAAGGTGGGTGGACTGTAATACACAGAGGAAGCAGACCTGAGGGAACACTGAAGGTGGTGACTACAGCGGCCACAGCTAAGCCCACAGACTCAGAAAACCTGATAGCAGCAAAGGAGGTGGTACACACAACTCTGACTCTGAGCAGCTGTGGCACCCATGGCAGCAGTGGTACCAGGACCCAGAACGCCATCCTCTCAGTCACTGAGGTGCCCACGACTCTGGCCCACTGCCACCATACCTACAACAGCGGAGCCCGCAATCCTTACAAAGGCAGCCACAGCAGAGGTGTCTGCACGACCCTGACTCCTCACCTCCGCACTTAGTGATGGAGCTTTTGACTCAGGGAATTCTGGATGCAGCAAAAAAGCCCACCACCCAGTGGCCCAGAAGCTGATGCCATTGACCCTGAGGGCACAAGGAGCGATAATGAAGGCATGGGGCAACATCTAACAGAAGCATGGGGTGGAAAGTGTCAACCCTTAAATAAAACCAGTGACAGCTCAGGTAACAGAAAGCAAAAACCCATGCTATAGTGCCACCTACCGGAAAACAAAAGAATACCCTCTAATTTCTTATCTGTTAAGATATTAGAACCAAGTAGAAAGAGTATTTGTTACTTCAAATGCACTGGCAGAGAAACAACTCACAGAGCACCATAAAGAACCACAGTAACACCATATTACAAAAATAAAATGAAAATTTCCCCCAAACCAATTGAAAATCACGGAATATTGTCATCTAAATAATAGAGGATTCGGAGTTCCCGTCGTGACTCAGTGGTTAACGAATCCGACTAGGAACCATGAGGTTTCGGGTTCAATCCCTGGCCTTGCTCAGTGGGTTAAGGATCCGGCGTTGCCGTGAGCTGTGGTGGAGGTCGCAGACGTGGCTCAGATACCGCACTGCTATGGCTGTGGTGTAGGCCGGACACTACAGTGCCGATTAGATCCCTTGCCTGGGAACTTCCACATGCTGCAGGTACGGCCCTAAAAAGACCAAAAAAAAAAAAAAAAAAGGTAAGTAACAGAGGATTCAAAATAGCTGTCATGAAGAAACTCAAGAAACCACAAAAAAACTCAGAAAGACAGTTCAATTAGCTCAGGAATAAAATTAATGAACAGAAAGAATACTTTATCAAAGAGATTAAAACTCTCAAAAAGAACCAAACAAATTCTGGAGCTGAAGAATTCAATACATGAGACAAAGCATGTATTAATTAGAAAAGCACTGGAAGAAAGCAGACTATATACCACAGAAACACAAAGGATTATAGGAGAACATTATGAACAGCTGTATGACAACAAACTGGATAATCCAGAAGAAACAGATTCTTAGATTTTTATAACTTTCCACAACTGAATCGTGAAGATAGAGATTGAAACGGTAATTTAAAAACCTCCCCAAAATAAAAAGTCCAGGACCAGCTTGACAGGTGAATTCTATCAAACACTCAAAGATTCGATATCTATCCTTATCAAACTCTTCCAAAAAACTGAAAAGGAAGAAGGAATGCTTTCCAATTCACTTCATGAGGCCAATATCATCCTGATACCCAAACCAGACAAAGACAACACAGAAAAAAGAAAGTTATAGCCAATACCTCTGATGAACAAAGATGCAAATATCCTCAACAAAATATCAGCAAACTGAATACAGACGTACGTTTAAAGGATAACACACCATAATTAAGTGGGATTTGTTCCAGGCAGGCAAGGATGGATCCTCAAATCAGTCACCATGATATATATCACATTAACAAAATGGGTAAAAGAAAATACGATCATATATTGGAGTTCCTGTCATAGCTCAGCAGAAACAAGTCTGACTAGCATCCATGAGGACACGGGTTCGATCCTTGGACTCATTCAGTGGGTTAAGGATTTGGTGATGCTGTGAGCTGTGGTGTAGGTCACAGATGCAGCTCAGATCTGGAGTTGCTATGGCTATGGTGTAGGCCAGAGGCTACAGTTCTGATTCAACCCCTAGCCTGGGAATCTCCATATGATGCAAGTGCGGCTCTAAAAAAAAACAAAAAAAAGAGAGAGAGAGACAACTAAAAATGCTCTGTGGTCTCTGAAAAAGTGTACAGTCAAGTGTTGGCTCATTCTGGAGTGGTGCATTAAAAAAAAAGGAAGAAAATATGATCTCAGTACATGCAGAAAAAGCACTGACAAGATTCTAACACCCATCTGTGATAAAAACTCCACAAAGTAAGCATAGAAGGAACATACCTCAAAGTAATAAAAACCATATATGACAAATCCACAGCTAACATCACACTAAATGGTGAAAAACTGAAAGCTATCCCATTAAAATCAGGACCAGGACAAAGACGCCACTCCTGCCACTCTTCTTCATCATAATATTGAAAGCTCTACAAAGAGCAATTAGATAAGAAAAGAAATAAAAGGTATCCAAGTTGGAAAACAATAAGTTGTAATTGCCTGCAAATGACAGGATTTTATATATTAAAAACCCTAAAGACACCACCAGAAAACAGAAATAACAAACAGAAAAGTTACAGAATATAAAAACCTACAACAATCTGTCCTGTTTTTAATACACTAACACTGAGTAGCAGGAAGAGAGATTAAGAAAACACCCCCCCCCTTTATAATCATAACAAAAAGAACAAAAAAACCTAGGAATAAATTTAACCAAGGAGGTGAAAGACCTGTACATTGGAAACTCTAACATACTGCTGAAAGAAAGTGAAGAGCCAAATAGATGGAAAGACAGTCTGTGCTCTTGTGTTGGAAGAATTAACATTGCTCAAATGCCCCTACTACTTACAGCAATTTCCAGGTTTAATGCAATCCCTATCAAAAATCCCAAGGACGTTTTTCACAGAAACAGAACAAAAACTTCTAAAATGTATATGGAACCACAAAAGACCTCTGAACAGCCAAAATAAGCCTAAGGAAAAAAAAAAAAGCTGGAGATATCACACTCCCTGATTTCAAATATTACAAAGTCGAGTAACAAAACAGCATGTTATTGGCAGAAAAAGTTACACAGGTCCATGGGAGAGAACTGAGAGTAAGAAATAAACTCATACATATATAGACAGCTAATTTATGACAAAGGAGCAAAGAACATGTAATGGAGAAAGGGCCTAATATTTTTAATAGATGGTGATGGAAGACTGGTCACAAGCAAAATACATACATACATAAATAAATAAATAAATAAATAAATACTGTACCACTATTTCACATCACTGACAAAAATCAACTCAGGTAGATTAAAGATTTTAATGCTAAGACCTGAAACCATAAAACTCCTAGAAGAAAATACAGGCAATATGTTCTTTGATACTGGTCTCAGTGTCTTTCTAGCTGTCTCCTCAGGCAAGAGAAACAAAAGCAAAAATAAACAGGACTCCATCCAGCTAAAAAGCTCCTGCACAGCAAAGGAAAATGTTAACAAAACAAAAGGACAACTTACCAAATGGGAGAAGATATTTGTAAGTCATACATCCAATAACGGATTAATATCCAAAATATATATAGAACTTCATAGAACTCAACAACAAAAAAATAAATGACCCTCTTTATTCATTTATTTATCTTCATTTTTGGTTGCCCCACGGCATATGGCGCTCCCAGGCCAGGGATCAGATCTGAGCCACAGTCTCGACTTAAGCCACAGCTGTGGCAACACCAGATCCTTTAACTCACTGTGCCAGGCTGGGGATCAAACCTGCGTCCCATCACTCCCAAGAGGCTGCTGATCCTGTTGCACCACAGTGGGAGCTCCAAATGACCCTATTTTAAAACGAGCAAACAAGCTTCAGAAAGAAGACATACAGAGAGTCAACAGGCACATGGATGGATGTTAACAGCAGTAATTATTAGGGAAATGCAAATCAAAATCACAGTGAGATTTTAACTCCCACTTGTCAGACTTAATAAGTTTATTATCAAAAAGGCAAGAAATGAGTTTTAACAAAGATATGGAGAAAAGGGAACCCTCCTACACTACTGGTGTGTATGCAACTGGGTGTAGCCACTAGAGAAAACAGTAAGGAGATTCCTCGAAACAATTAAGAATAGAACTACCACACGATCCAGCTGGCCTTCTTCTGGGTATTTATCCAAAGAATACAAAACACTCACTCCAAGAGATACTGGCACCCCTGTGGCATTATTTACAAGAGTCATGATATGAAGGTAAGCTCACTGCAAATCACCTGATGAATGGATATATATACACATATATGCACGTGTGTGTACATACAGGCATTAGAATATTATTCAGCCATCCCACATAAATGACAGCAACATCTCTGATCCACCTGTTAGAGTAAGGATGATAAAAAGAAAAATAAACAAATGGGACTTAATTAAACTCAAAAGTTTCTGCACAGCAAAGGAAAACCTAAACAAAATGAAAAGGCAACCCACAAAGTGGGAGAAAATATGTGCAAATGACTCGACTGACAAGGGATTCATCTCCAAAATTTACAAACACCTCTTACAGCTCAACACCAAAAAAACAACCCCATCAAAAAATGGGCAGCAGATCTAAACAGACAATTCTCCCAAGACATACAGATGGCCAAAAAAACACATGAAAAGATGTTCAACATCACTCGTTATTACAGAAATGCAAATCAAGACCACTATGAGGTACCAACTTACACCGGCCAGAATGGCCATCATCAAAAAGTGTACAAACAATAAGTGCTGGAGAGGGTGTGGACAAAAAGGAACCCTATTACACTGCTGGTGGGAATGCAAATTGGTGCAACCACTGTGGAAAACAGTATGGAGATTTCTCAGAAAACTAAAAATAGAATTACCATTTCGTCCAGCAATCCCACTCCTGGGCATCTATCCAGAGAAATCCTTGACTCAAAAAAACACATGTACTCCAGCGTTCACTGCAGCACTCTATGATAGCCAAGTCATGGAAACAACCTAAATGCCCATGGACAGAGGAATGGAAGGGGAAGATGTGTACATATACACAATGGAATATTACTCAGCCATTAAGAGAGATGAAATAACAGCACTTATAGCAACATGGATGGACCTAGAAATTATCATGCGAAGTGAAACCAGTCAGACAATGAGACATCAACATCAAATGCTACCATTTACATGTGAAATCTAAAAAGAGGACATAATGAACTTCTTTGCAGAACAGATAATGACTCACAGACTTTGGAAAACTTATGGTTTCCAAATGAGACAAGTTGGGGGGTGGGAGGATGCACTGAGGGTTTGGGATGGACATGCTATAAAATTTGGTTGTGATGATTTTTGTACACCTGTAATTGTAATAAAATTCATTAAGTAATTTAAAAAATAAAAAAATAAACTGTTCTAAAAAGTAAAAAAAAAAAGAATAGTATTCAGCCATAAAGAAAAACAGATCTTGCCATTTCCAACATGGAAGGACCCTGAAAGTATTATTTCAAGTGAAAGAGAACAGATAAAGAAAGACAAATTCCATATACTTTCATTCATGTAGAATATAAACAACAAATTAAAAAATATACTTGAATAATGGAGTCCCACTGTGGCACAATGGGATCGGCAGTGTCTGCAGCACCAGGACGAAGGTTCAATCCCTGGCCCAGCACAGTGGGTTAAAGGCTCAGGTCTGATCCCCAGCTTGGGAACTCCATATGATGTGGGACGGCCAAGCCAAGCAACAACAAACACATAGATACAGAGAACAGAGCAGTGGTTACCAGAAGGAAAGGGGCAGGAGGGTAAAATGGGTAAAGGGATCAACTACATGGTGACAAGTGGAAACTATCAAAAAAACAAAAGACGAGGAACTGAACACAATTCACTCCCTAAGTACAGTATTACACTGATAATAAACTGAGAAAAACATCACAGGAAGATAACAGGCCAGTATCTCTTCTGAATATAGAGGAGAAAAAAAAATCCTCAAAGAATATTAGCAAACCTAATCCAACAACATACAGAAAAATATATACACCATCATCAAGTTGTATTTATCTGAGGAATGTGAGCCTGGTGTGATACTCAGAATCAATGAAATACCTCCTATGGGTGGAATAAAATTAAAAAAAAAACACATTATTTCAACAGAACATAAAAAGCATTTGACCAAAACCAACATCCTTTCAAGATTAAAAACACTCAAAAAACTAGCATTACAAGGGATTTCCTCATACAGAGAAAGGGCATTTAGGAAAAACCCACAACTAACATCGTAAGTAAGTGAAAGACCAAGGGCTTTCTCCTAAGACCAGAAACAAGATGAGTGGTACTCTCACCACTTCTGTTCAACAACGTCATGGGCGCTCCAGTCAGTATAATAAGGCAAGGAAAAGAATAAAAGACTTCCAAATTGGAAAGGAGCAAATAAAACAATCTCTGTTTGCAGACGATGTGATGTTATATTTGGAAAAATTTAAGGAATCCACTAGAATAACACACCTATTAGAACTAATAAGCAAGTTCAGCAAGTTCACAGGGTACAAGATTAATATACAAAAACTGTCTTTCTCGGGAGGTCCCATTGTGGCTCAGAGGGTTCAGAACCTGACTAGTATCCATGAGGATCCGGGTTCAATCCCTGGTCTTGCTCAGTGGGTTTGCAGATCCAGTGTTGCTGCAAGCTGCGGTACAGCTAGGATCCTGCATTGCTGTGGCTGTGTCGTAGCCTGGCAGCTGCAGCTCCAATTTGACCCCTAGCCTAGGAACTTCCATAAGCCTCAGGTGTGGCAGTAAAAAGACAAAAAACAAAAACCTGTATTTCTTTATGCTTAAAATAAATATAAAATTTAATTCTATAAGGTCTATAAGAAAAAAAATAGGAGTTCCCGTCGTGGTGCAGCAGAAACGAATCCAACTGGTATCCATGAGGATGTGGGTTCGATCCCTGGCCTTACTCAGTGGATTAAAGATCCAGCATTGCTATGAGCTGTGGTATAGGTTACAGACGTGGCTTGGATCCTGTGTTGCTGTGGCTGTGGTGTAGGCTGGCAGCTGTGGCTCTGATTCGACCCCTAGCCTGGGAACTTCCATATGCCCAGGTGCCTCCCCTTCTCCCCCCCCCCAAAAAAAAAGTTAAAATAAAATAGGCTAGAATAGAATAAAACAGAATAGAACAAAATAAATAAGAAAAAAATATTCTTTTCAGGTTGAGGCAGTTCCGCTCTATTCCTAACTTTAAGAGTTTTTAAAATAATGAGTCAGTGTTGAATTGTGTCCAATACTTTCTCTGCATCAACTGATATAACTGTGTGACTTCTGTCTTGTTAACCTGTTAATATGGTGAGTTCCATTAACTAATTTTCATATATTAAACCAGCCTTGCATCCTCTTTCAGCACTGCTTTAGGTGCTACAAGTTTTTGATATGTTGAAATTTCATTCAATTCAATGTATTTCCCCCACTGAGACAAGTATGTCTCATCTCACCACTTTTACTCAATACAGCACGGAGGCAAAATTACCTTCATTCAGAGGTGATGTATCCTCTATATAGAACATCTGATGCAATTTATAAAAAACTCCACTAGGAATAAGTCAACTTAAGGTTACAGTGTATATAAGTAGCACTCAAAAACTAATATTTTTATACCATAACCATAAATAACAAAACTAAAAGTAGAAAACATTTATAATAGTATCAAAAAGTATGAAATATTTAGGGCTACATCTGATGTATACTGAAAACTGTAAAACACTACTGCGAAAATAAAAGAGGACTTAAAAAAATAGCAAGATCTACTGTTAGTTCAGAAGACTGATATCACTTTGCCCCATAATGATCTACAGATCTATCACAATCTCAACCCAAATTTCATGAGCTTTTTATTTTTTTTGGTATAAAATGGCAAACCAATGTCAGAACTTAAATGGAAATGCAAAGCATCTATCATAGCTAAAACAACTTTGAAAAAGAAAAGTTGTCAGTCT
This sequence comes from Catagonus wagneri, assembly GCA_004024745.2. Lineage (NCBI taxonomy): Eukaryota > Metazoa > Chordata > Mammalia > Artiodactyla > Tayassuidae > Catagonus > Catagonus wagneri. Next base: position 15,059,082 of record PVHT021183646.1, read on the forward strand.
AATACTACCCAATTTCAACCGACAGAAATAAAAACAGTGAGGTAGTAACTTAAAACCAGATAAATGGAGCAATACAACAGAAAAGGATGTCCTGAAATACACTCACATGGACTGGACAACTGACTTTTGACAGATACAAAGGCTATGAAGTAGGAAAAGTATGCTCTTTCAACAAAGTGTACGAATGCAATCAAATGTCCATATGTAAAAACCAGGGACCTTTAATGACCTCTCACCACAAATATCAAAATCGGTAATGCACCCAAATGAAAGAACTGACAATATAAACTCTATAAACATGAGGGAAAAACTGCTAAAACTGAAAGGAGAAACAGACAAATCCCCTATAGCTGGCCCTCTACGTCCACAGGTTCCCTGTTTGTGGATTAAACCAACCACAGATGGAAAATATTTGGAAAAAAAATTCCAGAAAGCTCCAAAAAACAAAACTTGAACTTGCAGCACACCTGAACTATTTACATACCCTTTTCCTTGCGACCAATGACATAGTATCTGCATCCTATTAGGCATTGTAAGTAATCAAGAGACGATTTAAAGTACATGGGAGGATGTGCATAGGTTATACACAGATACTACACTATTTCATATAAGAGACTTGAATATCCGTGGAGTTTGGAATCCAAGGCTGGAAGGGGTGTGGGTCCTGGAACCAGTTCACTCTGGCTAAGCAGGAGGACTATCATTTACATTTGGAGGCTTCAATACTCTTTTCCAAGTAGTTGACAGATCAAGTAGGCTGAAAATCAGTAAGAATTCAGAAGACCTGGCATTCTCACGGTGGCACAGTGGGTTAAGAATCCAACTGCAGTGGCTCGGGTCACTGAGGAGTTGGGGGTTCAATCCCTGGCCCAGCACAATGGCTTAAGGATCCAGCATTGCTACAGCCGTGGCACAGGTCAAAACTGCAGCTTGGATTTGATTCTTGGCCAAGGAACTTCTATAAGTTGGAGGTACGGACATTTAGAAAAAAAAAAAAAAGAATACAGATGACCGGAACAGCACTATCAATCAACTTGATCTAACTGATATTTATAGAACACTCCATCCAACCACAAAAGCACCCACAGAACATTCACCTAGATAAACCACATTATGTACAAAAAACACAATTTAACGAACATAAAAGAACAAAAGCCTTACAAAGTATGTTCTCAGGGCATATTAGAAAACTGAAAATCAGTAATAGAAGACAGCTAGCCAACTCAAAATATTTGGAAATTAAACAACACAGCTCTAAATTATACATGGGTTAAGAAGTCTCTTTGAGAAATGTAAATCAAATAAAAATGAAAATACAGGAGTTCCCGTTGTGGCACAGCGGAAATGAATCCGACTAGACACCATGAAGTTGCAGGTTTGATCCCTGGCCTCGCTCAGTGGGTTAATGATCCAGCGTTGCCGTGAGCTGTAGTGTAGGTTGCAGACATGGCTCAGATCCCACGTCACTGTGGCCATGGTGAAGGCCGGCAGCTGTAGCTCCGATTGGACCCCTAGCCTGGGAACCTCCATATGCTGTAGGTGCGGCTCTAAAAAAAGCAAAAAACAAACAAACAAAAAAAAAACTTGACTTACACAATGTGAATATATTTATTGCTTTTCTTTCTTTTTTTATTTTTTTTAATGGCCGTACCTGCAGCATATGGAAGCTCCCAGAGTAGGGTCCAATCAGAGCTGCAGCTGCCCACCTACACAGCCTACACCACAGCCACTTTGCTGCAACTTGTGGCAATGCCAGATTCTTAACCCACTGAGTGAGGCCAGGGATCGAACTTGCATCCTCACAGACAGTATGTTGGGTCTTAACCCACTGAGCCACAATAGGAACTCCTTTGAGAATATATATAACATCAGTGAACTGTACACTTAAAATAGTTAAGATATAAATTTTATGTTATGTGTATTTTGCTACAATTAAAAATAATTTTAAGACCACATCAAAATAACAGTGCTTACAGAGAATTTATAGTATTAAATATGTATTTCAGAAAAGAAGATCTGAAGTCAATAACCTAAGCTTCCAACGTAGGAAGCTAGATAAAGAAAATGAATTAAACCTAGAATAGAAGGAATGAAATGATAAATCTCGTCAAACTAACCAAGAAAAAAAAAAGGGAGTTTCCACTGTGGCACAGTGGAAACAAATCTGACTAGTATCTATGAGGATTCGGGCTCAATTCCCAGCCTTGTTCAGTGGGTGGGAGATCCAGCGTTGCCATGAGCCGTGGTATAGGTCATGAACGTGGCTCGCCAGATCTGGCGAGGCCAGCAGCTGCAGCTGCAGTTCGACCCTTAGCTTGGGAACTTCCATATGCCACAGGTGTAGCCCTAAAATACAAAAGAAAAAAAAAAAAAAGAGGAGACGACAAATTGCCAATATCAGGAATAAAACAGAGGTTATCACTACTAATCCCAAAGACATGAAAAGATAATAAGGGAATACTACAAATAAGTCTGTGTCCATAACTTTGGTAATTTGGATAAAATGAACCAATCCTTGAAGAGCACAAATACCAAAATTAAATTAGTAGAACACCTTCGACCCTGCAAAAACAAACAAACACAAAAAAACCCCACAAGGCTTAGATGGTTTCACTGGTGAATTTTACTAAGTGCTTAAGGAAGAAATAAAATTACATTCACAATCTCATCCAGAAAACAGGAGAGATCACTTCCCATTGATTTTGTAAGGACGGCTTCAACCTATTCTGAAAGCAAATAAATATACAGTTGACCTGTGAACAATGTGGGGGCTCAGGGTGCTGAGCTTCCATGTAGCTGACAGATCTGCTTATACAACTTTCCCATCAGCCCTTGGTATCCACAGTTTCACATCCAGGGAATTGACCAACCAGTGTTCATGCTGCATTGCAGTATGTATTTACTGAAAAAAAAAAATCTTGTATAAGTGGACCCACACAGCTCAAACCCATGCTATTCAAGGGTCAATGGTATTACAAAAAAGAAAACTATAAAACAGTATCTTCCATGAATTTAGGTATAAATATACTAACAAACTGCAGCAATATAAAGAAAGGCTAATACATCATGATCACATGAGGGTTCATTTCAAAACTGCAAGGCTGGTTTAAATTAATGGAATTCATATTTATACACTGAACCAAAAAAAATCACGATATTAATACATAAAACAGAAACAAAGTTCAACATCCACTCATAATAAAAGCTCTCAAAACCAAGAAAAGAAGGAAACTTCAGTAACCTAATAAAGATTGTTTTTTTAAAAAATCACAGCTAACATCATCCTCAATATGAAGGTGTTAAGATTTTCCTTAAGAACAGGAACAAGGCAAGGATGTCCTCTCTCACAACTTCTAACTCAACTTCACACCAAAAGCCCTAGCTAGTGTACGCAGATAAGGAAAAGAAATGAAAGGTCTGCAGAGAAGAAAGGAAGAAATAGGTAAAACAGACAACATAATTGTCAACGCAGAAAACTCCAAAGAATCAAATCTACCAAATAACTCCTGTACATAACAAGTGAGCTTATCAGGGTCAAAAGGTACATAATCAATACAGAACAACTGTTAAAAAAAAAAAAAACCCTGGGCTTTCCTATATACCAGCAATGGATACCTGGAATTTGAACTTTAAAAAATTATACACTTATTATAACATGCCCCCAAATAAGGTCCTTAAGTATAAATAAAACAAAATATGTACAGGATCTGAATACACAAAGCTAGAAATCACTAATGAAAGAAATCAAAGAAAATCTAAATAAATATGTCTCAACGTTGTATAGACAGCAATCCTCTGTAGCCTAATGCAATTCCTATTGAAATCCCAGTTAGGTTTTTTGTAGCGATATATAAGCTTATTCCAAAATTTTATGGGAGTTCCCACTACAGCACAATGGAAACAATCTGATCAGTATCCATGAGGATGAGGGTTTGATCCCTGACCTCGTTCAGAGGGTCGGAGATCCGGCGTTGCCATGACTGTGGTATAGGTTACAGGTGTGGCTCAGATCCTGCATTGCTGTGGAGGTGGTGTAAGTCCACAGCTGTAACTCCGATTCGACACCCAGCCTGGGAACTTCCATATGCCTCAGGTGCGGCCCTAAAAAGCAAAAATAAAAAATAACATAAAATTTTATGAAAAGGTAAAGGTACCAGCATAACCCATTCAATTCTGGAAACAACAAAAGTAGGAGGATTTATATTACCTAATTTCAAGACTCACTGGTATAGTAATGAACACAGAGCATGGAAAGAACAGACACATCAATTTTTGACAAAGGTGCAAAGGCAATTCAATGGGAAAGGAACAGTCTTTTCCACAAATAATGCTAGACATTGGAAGTACACGTGCAACAAAATGAACCTCACATCTTACAAAGAAAATTAACTGAAAATGGATCACAGACTTAAATGCAAAATGCAGAAACGAAAACAACATAGGGGAAAATCTGCACGACTGGGTTTGTGATGAGTTTTTAAGTACAATACCAAATGCAAAACTCATAAAAGAAAAATTTTAAGTTGGACAATCAAAATCAAAAGCTTTTGCTTTACAAAAGACATTACAAAACAATGAAAAGATAAAGGACATGTTTCAAGCAAATACTAAGACTTTTAAGGCTGAATAATAAGAAAATAACTCAGTTTTTTAAATGGGCAAAATAAGAGGGAGATGGCAAGGAAAGAGAGCAGGAGTGAGAATGACATCAAGACTGTCAAGAACAAACCTCTGGCTAGACTCATCAAGAAGAGGAGAGAAAAAACCCAAATAAACAATATAAGAAATGAAAAAGGAGAAATTACAACAGATATTACAGAAACACAAAAAACCATGACAGAATACTATAAACAATTATATGCCACCAAATTTGATAATCTAGAAGAAATGGACAAATTTTTAGAGACCTACACCCTCCCAAAACTGAATCAAGAAGAAATAAATCAACTGAACAGACCAATCACTAGAAATGAAACTGAGTATGTCATCAAAACACCCCCTACAAATAAAAGTCCAGGACCAGATGGCTTCACAGGTGAATTCTACCAAACATACAAAGAGGAACTCAGACCCATCCTCCTTAAGCTTTTCCAAACAGTTGAAGAAGAAGGAACACTTCCAAAGACATTCTATGATGCCAACATCATCTTAATTCCAAAACCAGACAAAGACACTACAAGAAAAGAGAACTATAGGCCAATATTTTTGATGAATATAGATGCAAAATTCTCAACAAAATTTTAGCCAACCGAATCCAATAGCATATCAAAAAGATCGTACACCATGATCAGGTGGGATTCATCCCAGGTGCACAAGGATGGTTAACTGTACACAAATCAATCAACATCATACACCACATTAACAAAAGAAAAGTTAAAAACCACATGATTATCTCAATAGATGCAGAAAAAGCATTTGATAAAGTCCAACATCCATTCATGATCAAAACTCTTACCAAAGTGGGAATACAGGGAACATTCCTTAACATAATAAAGGCCATATATGAAAAACCCATGGCAAGCATAATATTCAATGGAGAAAAGCTGAAAGCCTTCCCACTAAAATCTGGAACAAGACAAGGATTCCCACTCTCGCCACTATTGTTCAACATAGAATTAGAAGTCCTAGCTACAGCAATCAGACAAACAGAAGAAATAAAAGGCATCCAAAAAGGAAGAGAAGAGGTAAAACTGTCACTGTATGCAGATGACATGATACTATATAGAGAAAACCCCAAAGACTCAGCTCCAAAATTACTTGAACTGATCAACAAATTCAGCAAAGTAGCAGGATATAAGGTTAATCTTCAGAAATCAATTGCATTTTAAAATAGCACCCCCAAAAATCAAATACCTGGGAATAAACCTGACCAAGGAGGTAAAAGACTTATATGCAGAGAACTACAAAACATTAATCAAGGAGATCAAAGAAGATACAAAGAAATGGAAAGATATTCCATGCTCATGGGCCGGAAAAATTAATATTGTAAAAATGGCGATACTACCCAAAGCAATCTACAGATTCAATGCAATCCCTATCAAATTACCCATGACATTCTTCA
>PVHT021183646.1:15066142-15126183 GCA_004024745.2 Catagonus wagneri
ATACAAAGAAATGGAAAGATATTCCATGCTCATGGGCCGGAAAAATTAATATTGTAAAAATGGCGATACTACCCAAAGCAATCTACAGATTCAATGCAATCCCTATCAAATTACCCATGACATTCTTCACAGAACTAGAACAAACAATCCAAAAATTTATATGGAACTACAAAAGACCCAGAATTGCCAAAGCAATCCTCAGGAACAAAAACCAAGCAGGAGGCATAACTCTCCCAGACTTCAGGCAATATCACAGGGCCACAGTAATCAAGACAGTGTGGTACTGGTACCATAACAGACATATGGACCAATGGAACAGAATAGAGACCCCAGAAATAAACCCAGACACCTATGCCCAATTGATCTTTGACAAAGGAGGCAAGAACTTCAAATGGGAAAAAGAAAGTCTTTTCAGTAAGTACCGCTGGGAAACTTGAACAGCTGCATGCAAATCAATGAAACTAGAACACACTCTCACACCATGCACAAAAATAAACTCTAAATGGCTTAAAGACTTAAATATAAGACAAGACACCAGTAAACTCCTGCAAGAAAACATTGGCAACATTCTTGGACATCAACCTTACAAATGTTTTCTCAAGTCAGTCTCCCAAAGCAACAGAAATCAGAGCAAAGATAAACCAATGGGACCTAATCAAGCTGACAAGACTTTGCACAGCAAGGGAAACCAAAAAGAAAATGAAAAGACAACTTACAGAATGGGAGAAAATTGTTTCAAATGATGCAACTGACAAGGGCTTAATCTCTAAAATATACAAACAACTGATGCAGCTCAACCACAAAAAAGCCAACAACCCCACTGAAAAATGGGCAAAGGACCTGAATAGATATTTCTCCAAAGAAGATATACAGATGGCCAACAAGCACATGAAAAAAATGCTCAACATCATTGATGAGTAGAGAAATGCAAATCAAAACTATCATGAGCTACCACCTCATACCAGTCAGAATGGCCATTATTAACATGTCCACAAACAACAATTGCTGGAGGGGGTGTGGAGAAAAGGGAACCCTCCTGCACTGTTGGTGGGAATGTAAGCTGGTGCAACCACTATGGAAGACAGTGTGGAGGTACCTTAGAAAACTATACAAAGAACTACCATCTGACCCAGTAGTCCCACTCTTGGGCATATATCCAGACAAAAATTTCCTTAAAAAAGACACCTGCACACGCATGTTCACTGCAGCACTATTCACAATAACCAAGACATGGAAACAACCCAAATGTCCATCGACAGATGACTGGATTAGGAAGATGTGGTATATATACACGATGGAATACTATTCAGCCATAAAAAAGGGTAAAATAATGTCATTCGCAGCAACGTGGATGGAATTAGAAACCCTCATACTGAGTGAAGCAAGTCAGAAGGAGAAAGACAGATGGCATATGAAATCTCATATAACTGGAGTCTAAAACACTGCACAAATGAACGTCTCAACAGAAAAGAAAATCACGAACATGGGGAACAGACTTGTGGTTGCCAAGGGGGTGGGGGAGGGGTGGGAGGGAATGGGGTTAACTAGTGTTTCCTTGATGGAAAAACAAGGAGATCCAGCTGTATGGTATAGGGAACTATGTCTAATCACATGTGACAAATCCATATATGTACATGTAACCGGGTCACCACGCGGTGCAGCTGGAAAATTTGATAGAAATCTGTAAACCAGCTATAATACAAAAATAAAAAATAAATTTAAATAATTAAATAAATAAAATTTTTAAATCCGGAAGAAAAAAAAAAGACTGGCAAGAAGTTAAAAAAAAAAAAGTTATTTTTAAGTACCCAGCATTCTCACTGCAGTGGCTCGGGTTGCTGCTGTGATTCAGGCGCAATCCCTGGACTGTAAACTTCCACATGACAAAGACGTGGTCAAAAAAATTCTTTTAAGTCCAAAATTTTACATAAAGAAATACAGTTCAATCTTCACCAATGTGAGGAATTTTCAAATTTTATTAGTCTATCAATGAGGTCCTACCACTGAGCCAAGTACTAATCAACTAGGAAACAAGACTGAAAGTTACAAACTAAAAGCATAATCATCCTACAATCTCTTTAGAGCAATCCAGGCTATTAACGGCATTCACATTTTTAAAATCCACAAATAATTAGAACTCTGTTTTCCCTGTTTTGAAGTATCATTTGCAAAGGATGGAAAAGAAGAAAACTACCTAAACGAGACTACTCCCTTGTGCACCTGGAAACACAGTCACAGAAGAAAACCTCCCCCGTGGTCCCACTTATCATCTGCTTTCAATGAGCTTTTGCTCAAAGGAAAGAAAACACCAAACTAGAGTCAGCTGATTCTATTCAGCCTTTTACTGACAAAATTAAAGCAGGTTAAGTCGGACGCATGCTAGGAGCATTGCTGAACGGACTTAAAGACGGAGGAAATGTGGAAATTACATGGGCTGAGAACAATACAATAGAACATGAAAATAACTGTCACACTGGGAGCATCATTGGGTGGATTGTGGTTTTCAACTTTTTTCATGGTGTTTCAAAAATATTAACTGTAAAACAGATGGCTTGAGTTTGCTTGTTATTTTAGGAGGATCAGAACGGAGGAGAGAAGCTCTAGGAAGGAAGGAAGGAAGGAAGGAAGGAAGGAAGGAAGGAAGGAAGGGAGGGAGGGAGGGAGGGGAGGGGAGCAAAACTGTCAGCACTTTCTCAAACTGAGAGCTGTGCAAGGTGCTATCTCATAAACCTTGGCTTCTCCCAAAAAAGGATTTCCTCCCAAAGCTTGGTTGATCACCTGTCTGCAAGAGGAGTTGGAATCAAGGCTCTAGAAGGGGAATTTTGAATCCCTTGGGTACAACCTGATGAGGACATGGGGACTGAGCAGGAAATTATACTACAGCAGTTGTTCTCAAAATGGTCCCTGGATCACCCAAATAGAATTACCTAGGAAACTGTTAAAATGCAATTCCCAGGCCCAGTCCCAGAGACGGAACTCACATTTCTGGAGCGAGCGGTTGGGAATCTTCATTCTTAAAAAGCCACAAAGTAAAATTCTTGGGCACAAAGAGGCTGGGACACAATGGACCAGAAGCTGAGAGGTAACATGACGAATGAGTGGGTTTGTAGCCACAGAGACTTGGGTTTAAATTCCAGTTCTTCGGTTTAATAGCTCTGATGGCAGGAAGTCACCTAAACCCTCTGACCCCCTCAACTTTCTCCTTACAGAAAGGGGAATGACAGTTTGCTTTGGAGACCAAGGAAAATTATGTGTGTACCTGTGTGGTGTCACAAAACTTTTCTAATACATAGTTACACGGCCTCTGATTTTCTTCCAACTCAGTCTATGAATGCCAGCTTAATCTTTTAATATATACAACTATCACAGAAACGTTTATCTCTTCCCTTAAAGCAGTGTTTCTCATCTTTTTTTCCCCATTTTCCCCAGGAGCCTTTTTAGACATTTTCTCTTCTAATCCCCCAGCTCCCAATAACATTTTAACGCCACAGATAGTGGGCGCATCTGCTGGTGTTCTGTGGCCCTTTGGAAGGCCACAAACCGCTGTAGGGAGACCTGTTTGCGCCCCCCCCCCGCCCCCCAGAGAAGCACTACTGCCCATGTTGAGAATGTCCGTCCTACAGAGAGATGACTTGGTCAAGAGCACCCCACAAATTAGGAGCAGAATCAGGTCAACATCAAGAGTCACAAAGTGATGGTCTGGCACGAGCCCATCAACAACTTGTGTGTTTACTTATTTACTTCTAATTAGTTACTAACATTGAGAAACCTGGAGCTGCTACCGGAGAATGCCCACATTCGGCTTCTAGAGATCAGTCCGGGTCCTGGGCGGGGGCCGGCAGGAGCCCAGGGCGGTCCCTCGCACCCCGGCCCTGCAGCTCCGAAACCCAGGCCAATCCCCCTCCCTGAGGTGTCCTCCAACACTCACCACGTGAGGAACCGGACGTTAAAAATGCAGTTGTAGTCGCTGGCGCAGCTGTGTTAACTGCAGGTCGCGCACCTCTATCCCGGCTCCGCATCCAGAGCCCTCGCAGCCGGAGGGCGGGCCGCTTTGCAGCCTCCGCCGCCGGCCCCGCCCCATTCGCTCCCAGCCCGCAGGGCCCCGCTGATCCCAGCCCCATCCGAACGCCGCAGGCCGCGGTTCGCCAGAGTGCGCCAGAGCCTCCACCGCCCGTACACCGCCGCCCCAACGGGACAGGAAACGCTACGGCCCCCCGCAGCCTGCTGCCCGACCAGCCGCCCGAGAAGCCCACCACTCACCGCCGCCAGGCGCCCGGGGCTGGAGCGAAGCTCCTCGGCTGTCCTGACGCGCCCCCGCCGCCTCGCTCCGCACCAATCGCCGCCGCGCACTTCCGCACGTGACGCGAGCTGGCCAATGGAAGCACGAGGCGGCCCGTGACGCGGCTGGCTGCTCCCGGCTCCTTCAAAGTGGGCTGCTGGCGGAGGGTCGAGTGGGCTGTGGCTGCGCTAGCTGGCGGCTCGGCAGCTAGAGGCGGCTGGGGGTCTGAGAGTGTTGGGTGGTCTCCGGCTCGGTTGTGCATGGCTGCGTGTAACCGAAGTCCGGCTCTGACTCCGGTTGCTCTCCGCTGGCCACACCGGAGTTCGGTAGGAGAAGGATTTCAAGACGCCCGGTAGCTGTGATCCAGGGATAAAAAGCCAGTGGGTGCTGTTGCTGCAGCTGCTGTTAATAACCTCCAGTCCCCGGGGAGAGACCTTAACGTAGCCAAGACTCTGCTTCCTGGTACAAAGAGCTGACGGAGAAGGCAGAGAACCTGTGCCTCACTTCTAGCTCCAAGTCTCAAAATCCTAATTTACAGAAGAATATAGCTTCTAGGGAATGTGGGAAGCGTAGTTGCCACATCCCCAGCCAAAACGCAGATGGAATGGAAGTACTGAATACCAATTCACACTATCCACCATGGCAGAGATGCCGCTAAATGGCCTGGTGAAGGAGAAAAAATCAGGTCTCACTTTGATCCTCCGTCCTACCCAGGGATACCCTGATAAGTGTGCAGAAGCTGGGCTTGCACTTGGTGCGCTTAATTTTTGATCCCTTGGAATCAAAAGCGCATGATTAAAAAAAAATGAATGTTACTACATATAAACCCTAATTTTAAGTACTTTTATGTCTCTGGCCAAATAATATTGGCTTCCTAATCAAAATATTGAGGAAGGAAGGAGAAAAAATGAATGGAAAATTAGATATCAAACGTATTCCTGTGAGTCTGATTCATTCTTAAAGAATAAAATGGGGAGTTTGAGAGTAGAAAGTTTTTGGATGGTGAAAGCCAAACAGACCTCACATGCTGACATAAAATTTCACTCCTTTTACAGCCACCTAGGAGTAAAAGTTTCATTGCGCTCATGATAAGGAACAATATTGTTGATACAGCTTTGTGGGTGGTATGGAATAAAAACAGAGCTTTGTTCTTAAATTCTTGTAGGGCCACTAATAGAGGCACTTGCAAGAGAACTCAACTTATTTTCAATAACTGATATTATCTCTGGCAACACTTTAAAAATAATGTTTTTTTTTAAGGAATAAAAAGGTTACAAGTTAGGTTACATTAAAATGATAGTTTTTTAAGCATTTCTGTGTTTTTTGATACTCGCTCTTTTTTTAAGTTCCTCCGTTTTTTGCTTCCCAGGTTTGAATCCCTGAAAATTGATGATTGATTAGAGCTAGCTCAGTAGATCGCTTTATGACTCAGAGCACTAAAAAAGAAAATTTGGGGAGTTCCTGCTGTGCCACAGTGGGATCAGCAGCATCTCTGCAGCTTCAGGATGAAGGTTCGATCCTGAGCCCAGCACAGTGGGTTAAAGGATCTGGCTGCAGTGTAGGTAGCAACTGTGGCTCAGATCTAATCCCAGGCCAGGAACTCCATTTGCCACCAAAAAGGAAGGAAGGAAGGAAGGGAGGAAGGAAGGAAGAAAATTTTGATAAAAATATGAATGTTTAAGCCATTTTTCTAACCTGTTACCAAACGCATTCTTTAGTTAACATTAAAATAATTTATTCCATGGCACCACCTCCAGTTACGTTCTCCTCAGTAAAACATCTTAGGAGTTCCTGTCGTGGCGCAGCAGAAATGAATCCGACTAGGAACCATGAGGCTGCAGGTTCGATCCCTGGCATCACGCAGTGGGTTAAGGATCCGGCGTTGGTGTGAGCTGTGGTGTAGGCTGCAGACACGGCTCGGATCCCGCGTTGCTGTGGCTGTGGCATAGGCCGGTGGCTACAGCTCCTGTTAGACCCCTAGCCTGGGAACCTCCATATGCCACAGGTGTGACCCTAAAAAGATTAAAAAAAACAAAAGGTAATACATCTTAGCCTCTGTTTGTCTCTCTGAATCCATCTACTGTAAGGGAGATAAACTGACAATTACTCTTGAACAGTAAGTGTTACTCTTATTGAAGAACTTGTCCTGTTAGTCTAGCTCGAATATTCCATTACTGGGTAGAATGAATGCTCTGGCATAGCAGTTATTCAAGCTGTGATTTTTGTTTCCTTACAATCACTAGCAACTGCATTTGAAATAAGCCGTAATGCAATTGTCTCAATTTAATATGAGCTATTTTTAGCGGTGCAAAAGCTCAGATTGCAGTTTTTTTCACTTCATCCCTTAGTCTAAGATAGGTATGTTTAATCATATCCGCAGATTACCTTAATGAAAAAAAGCATTAATTATCTTTAAATAAATGAACTTCAATATGTTCCAAGGTCCCCCCAACATGTTGCATCATTATGACACAAAATGACACTATTGGAGTTCCCATTATGGCTCAGCAGAACCTGATTTGTATTAGTGAGGATTCAGGTTTGATCTCTGGCCTCAGTCAGTGATTAAAGGATCCAGCTTTACCACAGCTCTGGCGTTGCTGTGGCTGTGGTGCAGGCTGGCAGCTGCAGCTCTGATTCGACCCCACGCCTGGGAACTTCCCTATGCCACAGACGTGGCCCTAAAAAGAAAAGGAGTTCCCATTGTGGCGCAGCAGAAATGAATCCAACTAGTAACCATGAGGTTGCTGGTTCAATCCCTGGCTTTGCTCAGTGGGTTAAGGATCTGCCGTTGCCGTGAGCTACGGTGTAGTTTGCAGACGCGGCTCGGATCCTGTGTTGCTGTGGCCGCTGTGGCTCCAATTGGACCCCTGGCCTGGGAACCTCCTCCACAGGCGCAGTCCTAAAAAGCAAAATACATAAAATAAAAGAAAAAGAAAGAAAAAAAGACACCATCATAAATGCACTCTCCTCCCAAGGTTTTGAATTTTTTTCTTTGAAAATGGGAATACATTTATCTTTAATTATAAAATACATGTTCATTGAAAAAAATTTTCAGGGAGTTCCCATTGTGGCTCAGAGGAAAGGAATCCGACTAGGGACCTTGAGGTTGTGGGTTCAATCCCTGGCCTCGCTCAGTGGGTTAAGGATCCAGCGTTGCTGTGGTGTAGGTCGCAGACACAGCTCGGATCTTGTGTTGCTCTGTCTGTGGTGTAAGCCAGCAGCTGTAGCTCCATATTTGACCTCTAGCCTGGGAACTTCCATATGCCTCGGGTGCGGCCTTAAAAAAGCCAAAAAAAAAAAGAAAGAAAAAGAAAAATTTCAAGAAAGACAGCAAAGTATGAAGACTACTTTCTATAATATGTAAAAGTGGTTTATATTACCCAAGACATTTATCTACAAATATTTATTCAAACCTAAGTCTAATTTTTAAAAAGATTGTATCACATACTGTTACATAACCTATTTTTTACTTAACATAGACAGCTTTGCATGACAAATTACCACAAACTTACTGACTTAAAAAGAACACATATTTATTATCTCACCATTTTTGTTGCCAGGCTGCAATCAGGTATCGGCCAAGGTTGCAGACTTATCAGAGGCTTGGCCAGGGAAGGATCTGCATCTAAGATCCCTCAGTTTATTGGCAGGATTAATTTCCCTGCGGTTCTAGACAGAGGCTCCCATTTTCTTGCTGCTGCCAGCAGTGGGTTGCTCTCAGCTCCTAGAGGCCACCCTTAGTTCCTCACCCGTGGTTTTTTCCATTGACCCACTGACAACCTGGCAGCTTCTTCAAAGCCAGCAAAGGAGAGAGAATCATTATCATTCTATTGGTATCATTTGAATGGTATCCGTACAGCATAATATTCCACTGTACAGATGTCACATAATGCAACTGCCATCTATAGACATAAGGTTATTTAAAATTTTTTCTTTATTATAAACAATGCTACAAAATACCTTATGCCTTCTCCAGTTATTTTCTAAGGATAATTCTCAGGAGTGGAATTGCGGAGTCAAATGGTATGCATTTTTAAAACTATTGACGTGCTGCCAAATAGCCATCCAGAAAAATAATCCCACCATACTTCCAGAAAGAACGTGTGAGGGTTCTGGTCTATGCACATACTTGCCAACACTGGCCTTGTCTATAAATTTAAGCTTTGCCAGTATAATGGTGAAAAATTATATTTCATTGTTTTAATTTGTATTTCTTTGGTGAGGTCAAACATGTTTATCTGTTTACTGGACGTTGTATTTTGTGAATTTTCTTTTCCTGACTTTTGCCCACTTTGCAGTTGTGAAACACTGTCTGTTAAGTGCTCTTGGTGGATTGCAAATATTTTTCCTGATATGTTTGTTAATATTTTGAGGACTTTGCCATGTAAAGGTTTTAAGGCTTTTTCAGAAACCAATTCACTTTCTTAATGCTTTTTGCCTTTGATGTCATGCTTAGAAATATCATTCCCACTTCAGAAGTGTAAACACTTTCACACATTTGTGGTTCTAAAATACTTACAGCTTTTTTCTTTTTGGGGGGCCTCACCTGCAGCATAAGAAGATTCCCAGGCTAGAGGCTGAATCGGAGCTGTAGCTGCCGGCCTTTGCCACAGCCACAGCAACGCAGGATCCGAGCCACATCTGCGACCTACACCACCATTCACAGTAATGCTGGTTCCTTAACCCACTGAGCGAGGCCAGGGATCAAACCTGCTACCTCATGGAGGCTAATCAGATTCATTTCCACTGAGGCATGACAGGAACTCCTTTTTTTTTTTTATGTATAGTTTTATATCTCATTTAAATTTTAATTGTTCTGGAGTTATTGTGTTGTAAGATTGATTAATTGGTTTACTAACAACCATGACAAGCGTGTGATTTTTTTTTTCTTTGAGTTATTCTAGGTGGGCAACTCTAGAGCTGTTTTAAAAATGACTTACTTGTTTCTGTAGATTTATGGAAAATAGAGAACAAATTAGCCCTGTGGAATCTTTTCTTCATCATGTGCTTCTCTGAGTATTTTTGTTTCCAGGGTTTTCTTCCGCCGAAATTTTATGGTACTACGTCACTTGTGCTGTAATAACATTATATAAGAGGACATACTTAGTGGTGATATTGACAACAGGGAATAAATTAAGAGGACCTGGGACAAGGACCAAACCACAAAAGCCCTTAATTAAGTGAGCAGGATGATTTTGCCACAACACAATTACTTTCAAGAGCAATAATGTTGAGGCCAAGGCCACTGAGGCTTCTGTTGAGAAAGTGGAGTCATTCCTCACTACAAGTGGGAAACCAAAGGCAGTCAGGGAGCAGTGGGGAGCCAAGCTGGAGCTCAGGCCTGGCTGGAGTATAAAGTAAGTCTCTCGGTTACACTGTCCTGCCCCTAGTGAATTCAGAGAAGACTGACGCAAAAAGAAATTTCGGTAACCAATGTCAGTTGTGACTCAGTGGTAACGAACTCAGCTAGTATCCATGAGGATGCAGGTTCAAAACCTGGCCCCACTCAGTGGGTTAAGGATCCGGCGTTGCCCTGAGCTGTGGTGTCGGTCACAGACGCGGCTCGGATCCCGCGTGGCTGTGACTGTGGCGAAGGGGGGCGGCTACAGCTCCTGTTAGACCCCTAGCCTGGGAACCTCCATATGCCGCGGGTGTGGGCCTAAAAAAGAAATTTTGGTGACCAGAAAGCCATAGCAGCTTCTGTGAGCTTCAATGGCTCTTAAAGGAATTTGTGAAATGAAGAAGCAAAAGCAGGTATGAGATTCAAATGCTGTGACTGTTTGCCTGTGATTCTGTGATACCCAGAACAGCGCAGAGTCCGGCTCCGTGTAGATTCTCAGTCCATGTTTTTTTTTTGTCTTTTTGCCTTATCTAGGGATCCGAGCTGCGTCTGCAACCTACACCACAGCTCATGGCAACGCCGGATCCTTAACCCACTGAGCGAGGCCAGGGATCGAAACCCCAACCTCATGGTTCTTAGTCGGATTCGTTAACCACTGAGCCACGACGTGGACTCCGGTTCTTAGTCCATGTTAATTTCCTCTCCCTCCCCGCCCCCCAGCCATCCTCTTCTGGTTTCCACTCCTATCACTTAGCACATGATATTGGCATGTTGTTAAGCACAGCGTTGTTTATGGAATAAGTGGTGGCACAGTTGGAGAAATAAATGTACAGGAATTCAAGAGGGAATTTAGTTACACCCCAACAATCACAGCAGCCAGCGTATGAAGTGCCTGTTTCTCTACTAAATGCTTTGCACACTTAGTTCATTTAATCTTCATGATAGTCCCGTGATACAAATATTATTGTAATTCCAATTTCACAGGTGAAGAAACAGGAGCTCAGAGAGGAGCCAAAGTCATCCAACTAAGTGGAGGAATTAAGGTTGAAAACCCAGAGCATTCTCATTACAAAGCCCAAGTGGTTTTCCAGTGTTCCTTTATAGCTCTAAAAAGTTCACAAATCACCACGGCAAGAAGACTCTAACCACTGTAGAGGCATGAGCTCACCCACGGCATTTCATACGGGTGTTTTTCCTCCAAAATAGACAAAACCCGCACCCAAAGATTGTGCAAGATCACACTAGCCAGAGAGAGCTCATTGGCCTTCCAAATACTTTCAGCTCAGCTCCCGGGAGAAGAAAGACAACAGAGGGTCAATGTGCTGTTCACTTCCTCAGCTGCATGGCTATTTCTAGAGACATTTAACTTGACAAAAGCTGGTTGGAATTTCTAGTGGTTGTGGGAGCTGGCACATTCAAGTTTAGCCTAAGCCTTAACAGCTGCTTTTTAAATCTATTCAAAAGGCAGCCACCAGGCTAATAGAGTGGGAGACAGTTAACTAGAAAGTGATGGGTGGGAAATAGATCTGGGTCCAGCTCACTGCTTATTATTATTATTATTATTATTAATTATTATTTTGTCTTTTTAGGACCACACCTTCAGCATATGGAGGTTCCCAAGCTAGGGGTCTAATCGGAGCTATAGCTGCCAGCCTACACCACAGCAACGCCAGATCTGAGCCGCGTCTGTGACCTACACCACAGCTCACGGCAACGCCAGATCCTTAACCCACTGAGTGATGCCAGGGATCGAACCCACAACCTCACAGTTCCTAGTCGGATTCGTTTCCGCTGCGCCACGACGGGAACTCCCCTATCATTACTATTATTAATTTGTTCATTCCGCAAATGCTTTTTGAAATATCTGCAATGCACCAGACTCTGTGCTCTGTTCTATGTATTCAGCAAGAAAGGGCTGCAGGAGATCATCACAAAAGGATTTCTTCTGCTGAAGGGGAAGGCCTATTATTTGCAATCATCGTTCTTAAGCAAGTTACATCTAGGTCTGTGAGCTGCTTTCTCAGAAAACAAGCCACCTTGAAGGAAGAGAAAATGAGGTCCTGACAGATGTGGGTGCTGACTTACTTTCAGTGTTTCTTTCAGAGAATAGAGAACCTTGCCGCTCGGTGCTCTAAACTAGGAGTTATGATTAGATGTTGTCATAGCTCACAGTCTCTGTGCTAAGGAATGTTCGAGAGTGGGGAGGGATAGGCAAGCTGTCTTTGCTGCAAAAACACTGCCCTGAAGTCACCTCTGCTGTGTCTCCCTCCTTTGGAGTCAAACCCCGACGTGACCAGACGAGCCATGTCAGCTTGGGGGTCCAGGACTGTCTGATCATTTGAAGAAATCCCAGCTTTAGCCAAAGGCTAGAGTTGTCCAGATACATCCAAATACAGCTTAGCAGAGTTCCCATTGCGGCTCGGTAGAAACAAACCTGACAAGTGTCCACGAGGACTCGGGTTTGATTCCTGGTCTCGCTCAGTGAGGGTGTTAAAGGATCCGGTGTTGCTGTGAGCTGCAGTGCAGGTGGCAGATGCAGCTCGGATCCCACATTGCTGTGGCTGTGGTGTAGGTCAGCAGTTGCAGCTCCGATTCAGCCTCTAGCCTGGGAACTTCCACATGCCGCGGGTGCGCCCCCACCCCAATTTTTTTTTTTTTTTTGAAAATTACATTGTAGCATTGTCCTGGGTGGGAAGAAAAGGCTGTTTAAAATCTTGTAACTCCTGTCCATTTCTTTTTTTCTCTTTTTTCTTTCTTTTGTCATTTTAGAGCCGCACCCATGGCATGTGGAGGTTCCCAGGCTAGGGGTCTAACAGGAGCTGTAGCCGCCGGCCTTCGCCACAGCCACAGCAACGCGGGATCTGAGCGGCGTCTGCGACCTACACCACAGCTCACGGCGACGCCGGAGCCGTAACCCACTGAGCGAGGCCAGGGATCGAACCCTCAACCTCATGGTTCCTAGTCGGATTCGTTTCCACTGAGCCATGACGGGGACTCCTCCTGTCCATTTCTTGATGCCCTCAACTTCCATGTCCTTGTAGCTAAGAGTAAGGCTCACACTGCAGAGGGGGAAGTCCCTGTTTTTGGCAGCTCTGAAGAGACATGCTTTCCTCTGTTAGGAATTTCGAGTCTAGTGATGCAACACATTTGTACATATTACTTTGAAGGGACCCTTCCAGGTTATGCCTTGAAGCCACTTTCATATCCATATTCTCATTAACCCTTACAAAAACTTTGTGGGCTATTTGTTATTTTCATCTTACCAATGAAGAAATATTGGCTCAATCAAATGTAATACGTCCAGCCCCACCGATGTGAGCTGACGTCTGAGAATTGCGCCACCTTGTGGCATATAATCATCAATGCACATACTGCGTGTCACGTTTTCTTGGAGTGGTGAGCCTGGTATCAAATCCATGTCTATGATTCCCATACTCCTGTGTGTAGACAGGATTCTAACTTGTTTTCCAAGGGTTCCTTCACATCTTCCACATACACACCCTGAATAATCCTTGGGACAGAATCTGATGGGTTTTCCTGCCATGATTAAGTTATGCTACCTGGCACCGTTGGATGTTAAGAAAAAGAGGATCACAGGGGGCCTAATATAATTGCATGAGACCTTTAAAAGCTGAGGATTTTCTGTAGCTGGTAGTAGCAGTGAAGTCAGAGACATGAAGTATGGGAAGGATTTGAGGCACTGTTGTTGACTTGATGATGGAGGGACCAAGCAGAAAAGATCTGAGAGAGGCTTCTAGGATCTGAGAATCAATGGACAGCAAGGAAGCCGGGCTGTCAATCCTGCAATTGAGGACAACTGAGTCCTGCCAATAAGGATGAGCTTGAGGGAGTTCCCTGGTGGCTCAGTGGGTTAAGGTTAAAGATCCAGCTCTGTCAATGCTGTGGTGTGGGTTTGATCCCTGGCCTGGGAACTTCTGCAGATGGATCCACCCCTCAAAAAAAAAGGGTGAGCTTGGAGCGGGTCTTTCCCCAAAGCCTCCAGATGAGAACTCAGCCCACTGATGCCTTAATTTCAAACTCATGAGGATGCTGTACATGCAGAAGGCAGGTGTCAGATTTTAGACTTAGACCCAGCTTCTTGCATTTACTGAGAATTGCGCCACCTTGCGTCATATTATTATCAATGCACATACCGTGTGTCAACAGGTTTTCTTGGAATCCAAGTATTTTTGAGCTGGAAGGTCCTTGCTTTGGAAAACAACTGTTCCATAGGTTCCTAACTTTATGGAGAAGGACAGACATGATTATCTGCCTCTCCCCATTACTCATGTTTTGAATGGTTTTTGTCAAAAACATACTTTTTCCTTTTCTCCCCCTCTGTTAACTGGATAAACCTGGTTACATTATTAAGTTGACAGAAATCCATTCAACAGCAAAGAAGCTTGGTTTTTTGTTTTGCTAAACTCTGAATGCCCCGGTTATGCCCTAGGAAAGTTATTTCCCTCTCTGTGGATCCTACAGAGGATCTTTTTTCTTTTTTTTCCTCCCTCTTGTTTTCTCATCTGAAAATGGAAATGGTAAAACAGACATAACTTCAAGGAAACACGAGCCTATTACATGAGCACTTCATAAATGTTCATTCCTTTGTAGCCCTTTCGTGGGCAAACCTTCCATTTTATTAGCTGACTGATCCCTGTTCATATCACTGAAATCCCCCTGGGAATCCAGGGGTCCCATCCTTGGTGTCAGAGTTTGACATTCTTATCTTACAGAGGAAGCAACTATGACACAAGAGAAAGGCAGAGACCCCCTCTCTGCTCTTGATTTTATTTTATTCTTTTTAATTTTTTATTTATTTTTAATTTTTTTGTCATTTTTTGTCTTTTCTAGGGCCGCACTCATGGCATAAGGAGGTTCCAAGCTAGGGGTCTAACAGGAGCTGTAGCCGCCGGCCTTCGCCACAGCCACGGCAACGCGGGATCCGAGCCGCGTCTGCAACCTATACCACAGCTCACGGCAATGCTGGATCCTTAACCCACTGAGCAAGGCCAGGGGTCGAACCCGCAACCTCATGGTTCCTTGTCGGATTCATTAACCACTGAGCCACGATGGGAACTCCTGCTCTTGATTAAATTGCATGTCAATTTATTTGCAGTCATCATAAAGATGCAGGTACTGAAAATAAGGCCTGGTACTTCCCAGAAATGCAAAGAAGCCCAACACGGCAGATGAGGAGCACAGGAAACTAATAAAAAAATACTAATTGTTGTTGAGATTCGGGAATGGCATGACAAAGGCCTTTAAAATTTCTCATTCAAATGTTTGGAATAGCCCAATCACAGGCTTAAAGTTATAAACCATTACCGCATAAGCTGACAGTAGCAAACGAATCTGTTTCTAGCGAGAATGAGACTCCAAAGCAATAGGCTTAACCTGACCAAGGAGACGTAGGTTGAATATGGATGGAACTTCTCCACTGCAAGTGGCGTGCGTGCGATACTTTTTTTTCCTTTTTTTCTTTTTAGGGCAGAACCTATGGCATAGGAAAGTCCCAGGCTAGGGGTCAAATCAGAGCTGCCACTGCTAAGTCTACGCCACGTCCACAGCAACATGGGATCCAAGCCGCCTCTATGATCCCCCTGGGCAGGGCCAGGGATCAAACCCAGATCCTCATGGATACTAGTGGGGTTTGTTACCACTGAGCCACAATGGGAACTCCCTCCTGGATACTAATATCCTAAGCGTTGTGCCCAAGTACATGTTACCATGGGTGACCGCCCCCTTTTTCAATAAGTTATCTGCACATGTCATGGTGGTAAACCTCAAAATTGTTTTAGTTCAAGGATCCCACCGTCTGGCTTCATGAAGGGGTCTAACCACCGTAGCTATTTGGAAAGAGTTCCGTTCAAGTTTATGACCTTGGTGTTCAAGGAATTAGAGTTAGATTTGGCCACAAGGAAGTTTCTAGGGGAGTAGGTTTCATCATTGAGCACAACCTCTGCCCACTTAGCCTCAGAAATGTTACTGAAAACAAATCAGGGCTGGTAGTTCCCATTGCGGCTCAGTGGTAATGAACCCGACTGGTATCCATGAGGATGGGGGTTCGATCCCTGGCCTCGCCCAGTGGGTCGGGGATCTGGCATTGCCATGAGCTGTGGTGTAGGTCACAGAGGTGGGCTTGGATCCCGCGTGGCTGTGGCTGTGGCTGTGGCACAGGATGGCAGCTATAGCTCCGATTTGACCCTGGTAACTTTCATATGCTGCAGGTGTGGCCATAAAAAGCAAAAAATAAAAAAGAAAGAAAGAAAAAAGAAATCAGGGCTGAGTTTTATTTCTTGTAGTGGTGAAACAGCTTGCTTCAAACTAACCCTCACAACAAAGAACAACTAAAACGATCCGGACAAAATCCAAATACACATCTTTCGACGGCATCACAGAGAGAGGAAGACCCGTTAGGGGGGCCTGACATCTGGTACATATTCTCCTCAAGATACTTGCCAGAAATAAATGCTGCTGCAGAGGGGCTGGGAAGCTCAATGAGACTGTTGGTGGATCCATGGGTTTGGAGGCAACAATTGCCATTCAATGGAGTTCCTATCATTTTGTCATTCAAGGGAGCTCAGCGGGTTATGAAACCAACTAGTATTCGTGAAGATGCAGGTTTGATCCCTGGCCTTGCTCAGTGGGTTAAGGACCCAGAGTTGCTGTGAACTGTGCAGTTTGCAGCCTTGGCTCAGATCCCACACTGCTGTGGCTGTGGCGTAGGCTGGCAGCTGCAGCTCCAGTTCGACCCCTGGCCTGGGAACTTCCATATACTGTGGGTGTGGCCCTAAAAAGACAAAAACAAAACAAAAACCAATTGCCATTCAAATTTGGCCAAGGAGGGGAGACCTGTCCAACACTCAGGCTCCCAGCAAGGTCCCTGAAGGGTTACACGCTAAGAGAAAGGGCAGACAGGAAGAAGACCCGCTCTCAGGAGGACAAAAGCCACCTTTAAGTCTGCTCAGTCTTTTGTTCAAATGAGGTGGTCTGTGTGTCCCTTACTAAGTGCCTGCTGGACGTAAAAGTAAACCATCTCTGCCTGAGAAGGAATCCAAGGTCTCAAACTATCTCCATAATTTTTAAACCACAAATACCTGGCACTCAGCCAACTACAGGCAGGCATTAAAAAAGGCAACAATTAACCGAAAATTAAGAGAAAAAATTAAGACCAGAGACAGATCCACAGACGGCTCAGGTACTGGGATTATCAGACGTGGACTTTGAAATAATTGTTTCACATTTCATGCCCTCAATACATCCAATGAGAACACAGAAATTTTTTTTTTCCCAGAGAACTGGAAACTATTAAAAACAATCAAATGGAAACTCTAGAATTGAAAATTATGGTAACTGAAATTTAGAACTCAATGGATGACTTGTACTTCTGTCCATGAAGGATTAAATACTATGGGAATTGCCCTCTGGTCATAAAATTTAGAAAACTGGACAGGATATTTTAAACAACAGGTTTCGACCATGGAAAACAGGTAGCACATGACTGAGAAGCTGAAAGGAAGCAAATGAGGCGGGCCCTGCAATTGCTCCAACTTACTGCCTGCAGCCAACCTCCAAGGAGCAACGCAGGACAAGACAGGGAAGCCCAACCATACTCAGAAGTATTGGTGAGTTCAGGAGACAGGTACTGGGTTCTGAGGAAGAAAGTTTCTAAGACCGAAAGAAGAAATCCCAGAAAACAGTGGACAGAACAATTCCTGGAGTTTAGATAAGGCTGGGAATAGCTTGTATTCCCACAGACCTGACACCTGGGGCATTGAGTAGCATGCTCACAAGGGCCTTTTCCCCAGAATAAGAGTTGCTATGAAATCCCCATAATAAATCTTAAAATCAAACCTCCAAATGATCAAATTCATCTGAAAGTAACCTAATTGCTGCCAGGAAAAACAAACAAACAAACATCAAACTCTTTAAAATCCAGCACTGAACAGCACCGTAAAACTCACAATACCCAGTATTTAAGAACAAGTCACCAGGCAGGCAAAGGAGCCAGAAGATATAATCAGCAGAAAAATCAGTCAATAGAAGCAGACTGAGAAATGACAAAGATAATGGACTTAATAGATAAAGATATTAAGACAACTTAAAAACCTCATAACTATACTCAAGGCAATAAAGAAAAATGTGAACATAATGGGGAAAGAAATAGAAGATATAAAGCAGACTCAAGCGCATTTCATGATGTATATAAGTCAAATCATTATGCTGTACACTTTAAATTTTTTTTTTTTTAAGGGCTGCATGCACGGCATATGGAGGTTCCCAGGCTAGGGACTGAATCAGAGCTGTAGCTGCCGGCCTACACCACAGCCACAGCAACGCGGGATCCAGCCATGTCTGTGACCTACCCCACAGCTCACAGCAATGCCAGATCCTTAACCCACTGAGCGAGGTCAGGGATTAAACCTGTGTCCTCATGGATACCAGTCGGGTTCATTAACCACTGAGCCCCCACGGGAACTCCATGTACACTTTAAATGTTTACGGTGATCTATGTAACTTATACCTCAATAAAACTGAAGTAGGAAAAAAAAAAAGACTCAGGTGGAAGTTGTACAGATGAAAAACATGATATTGAAATGAAAAACAAAGTGGATGGAATTCAAATCAAATTAGATTCTTCAAAAGAACAGAGATCAGCGAAGTTGTAGCTGTAGCAATAGAAACCTATCCAAAAAAAGGCACGTGGAGAAAAAACAAGACTAAAAAAAGAACAGAACTTTACCGAGTTGTGTTATAACATCAAGCAGTCTAACGGACGTGTAATCGAAGTCCTAGAAGGAGAGGAAAGGAAGAAAAATATTTAAAGAAATGATATTTGAAAATTTCCAGATGTGAGGAAAACTGCAAACCCAAATATCCATGAAGCTCAACAAACCCCAAAGAGAAGAAACATAAAGACAGCCACACAGAGGGACATGATTATCAAATTGCTGAAAACCAGCAACAAAGAGAAAGTCTTATAAAGCAGCTAGAGGAAAAAAAGGCATACTACATGAGCAAAGTAAAAATGCCAATACTTCTGTTAAGTACTGAAAGAAAAAAATGTCAGCCCAGAATTCTGCACTAAGTGAAAATACCTTTCAAAAAAGAAGATGAGGAGTTCCTGTTGTGGCTCAGTAGTAATGAACCCGTCTAGTATCCGTGAGGACTTGGGTTTGATCCCTGACCTTGCTCAGTGGGTTAAGGATCCGTGGTTGTCGTGAGCTGTGGTGTAGGTCGCAGACACAGCTCGCTGTGGGTGTGGTGTGGACTGGCAGCTTGCCGTTCTGATTGGACCCCTAGCCTGGGAATTTCCATAGGCTGTGGGTGTGGCCCTAAAAGGACAAAAAAAAAAAAAAAACAAAAACACCAAAGGCAGGGAGTCATACACGTGGGCGCTTCTTTGCTTTGAATCACCTGTGTAGTAACCGCCACTGCCTTTAGGATACAGAGCTGTCACAGCTTACACTCGACTCTCTGTTTTATTGCCATAGGATTTAAACACTAACAAAAATTCCTAGTGCCCTGGCAGAACAGCAGATTTGAAGAAGCCTGGGATCTGTTTTTGTCTTCACAGTCACCCTGCTTTCAGGACGGACACTGGTCTCAGGGCAGTCCCACTGGGGCCGTGACTGCCAAAAGTCCGCAAACCTCACAAACTCCAGGTGAATGTGTATGTCAGGCCCTACTGCCCAACTCCCATGCCATAACTTCCAGACAGACCACAGCGTTCGTGAAAAGGAAAGGAATAAGTGTGTGCTAGTCTGAAGCTTCCATAGGTTATGAAAACTCAGGGATAACAGCAGTTGTCAGAACTTAAACCAGCAGATTTGGGTGGGCGAGGAGTGTCTCCTGAACAACCTTGTTTAAAATAGTGGATGCCGGAGTTCCCGTCATGGCTCAGTGGAAACGAATCTGACTAGGAACCATGAGGTTGCGGGTTCGATCCCTGGCCTCGCTCAGTGGGTGAAGGATCCGGTGTTGCCGTGAGCTGTGGTGTAGGTTGCAGAGGCGGCTCGGATCCCGCGTTGCTGTGGCTGTGGCGAAGGCCGGTGGCTACAGCTCCTGTTAGACCCCTAGCCTGGGAACCTCCATATGCCGCGGGTGCAGCCCCAGAAAAGACAAAAAAATAGTGCATGCCTGGTGATAATAAAAAAGCAGACCAACATTTAGTCAGCTTTGTTATTGCTCTTAAATTCTCTGCAGATAATATACCACTGTTGGCCTGTCCCACTGTAGACCCTGCCTCGGCCTCAGCCTTGGGCTACTCAGGCCCCTCCTTTGGGCTTTGTTGCAACTTTGGCCCAGGCTGGAGTCGAAATTCCAGGCTGGACCGTTTACCTGGGATGGACGTTAAGCTTTTCATTTCTTTTTATTTATTTATTTATCTTGCTTTTCAGGGCGGCATATGGAGGTTCCCAGGCAAGGGGCAGAATCGGATCTGCAGCTGCCGGCCTACACCACAGCCATGGCAACATGGGATCCGAGCCGCGTCTGCGACCTACACCACAGCTCCTGGCAACGCTGGATCCCCGACACACTCAGTGAGGCCAAGGATTGAACCTGCATCTTCATGGATACCGGTCGAATTCGTTTCTGCTGAGCTACAGCGGGAACTCCCGGATGTTAGGCTTTGAAATGAGAGTTTCTAGAACAGGGTTGCTGCTTACACTTGGTTGTGCAGGTTGCTCACCGGGAAAGGATACCCGGCTCACGGGGGAGAGAGGTGCTCAAACCCAACCTGTGTTTGACTGCTGCAACCATGCCTACCTTCAGGAGGGGGTGTCTTTACATAATTTGTACAAAGATGCTATATGCGCGGTGTTGTGGGGTCATTTGTACCCATCTCCCAAAGAACTATGTTGTAGTCCTAACTCCCAGAAGTTGTGAATGTCCTTTTATTTGGAAATAGGGTCTTTGCAGATGTAATAAGTCCAGATGAGATCGGGTTGGATTAAGGTGGACACTAAATTAATGACTGGAACTTTACAAGGAGGGAGCTTTGGAGACAGAGACACACAGAGGGAAAGGCTGCTTGACCACAGAGGCTGAGACCGGAGTTTGCCAGCAGCCACCAGCAGACAGAAGAGAGAACAAGGACCCTCCCCAGAGCCTTCAGGGGTGTGTGGCCCTGCTGACGCCTTGATTTTGGACTTCCAACATCCAGAACTGAAAAAAGCAGATTTCTATTATTTGAAGCCACCCCGTCTTTAGTTCTTTCTTCCTCTGGCGATACCTGCAGTATGTGGAAGTTGCCGGGCCAGGGATCAAATCTGACCCACAGCTCACCTACGCCACAGTTGCCGCAACACTGGATCCTGAAGCCACTACACCGGGCTGGGGATTGAACCCATCCAACTGCAGAAGCAATGCTGGATCCTTAATCAGCTGTGCCACGGAGAAAACTCCTGTGGCGATTTCTTATGGCAGCCACAGGAAGCTCATACGGGCAGGGATGGCTCTGTTTTAGAATCCTCATTGAAACGTTTTTAAATATCAGAACTCTCCCCCCAACCCATGTCCCCAGAAAACGTGAAGCTCTCCGCACTATGACGGAGGTGGGGTTGGTGAATCTTGTTTTCAAAGCTCTTAAAGTCCTAGTGGCAGAGTGTTTTTTT
The DNA here is from genome assembly GCA_004024745.2 of Catagonus wagneri. Taxonomy (NCBI): domain Eukaryota; kingdom Metazoa; phylum Chordata; class Mammalia; order Artiodactyla; family Tayassuidae; genus Catagonus; species Catagonus wagneri. Next base: position 15,087,384 of record PVHT021183646.1, read on the forward strand.
TTTTTTAATTAAACACATAATAAGTAAATAAACACCCGTTCCCTTGGGGAGTCTGTCCCACGGGAAGGGTCGGCTGGAATAAGCCATAGGTGGGAGCTAAGCTGTTGCTCCAGGAGAATCCAGTAGAGGGCGCACGGGCCACACGCAGGCAGGTCGCCCCTCCACCCCACCCCCGGCCTTTCGGAAGCACCTGCAGGGTCAAGGGGAGGCTGTGCTCCCAGCCAAGGGGCACTTTTCATAGCCCTCTCCGCTTTTCCTCGGAGCTTCCACATGCCAACCTGGCTATGCCGGGGCCACCCTTGATCTGTCCCACTCACCCCTCAAGGGCTCCCTCGTAGTGATTTCAGGAGAGGGAACCGTTCGGAGTCCCTAGGGGAGAAAGCTGAGGCTGGAGGGAAGGAAGAAGGATGCGCTGTGAGTCATCGGTCCAGCGGGCTATCTGCATCTCCTCCTCGATCACCGTGGGAAGGGGCCCGGCTTCACCCCAAGTTCTGAGACCCAAGGTCGGGCTTTGCAAAAGAGCTGGGGGCTTGGGGACACTTGATGGGAGGACTCCAGGCGGTGAAGGAGGAATCCTACAGACTGGGTCTTAGTCCCTGCTCTCCCCTCTTACCTGCTGCTCAGCTCTGGACCTTGACTTCAGCTTCTACAAGAAGAGCGCCTACGTGAAAGGAGGTTTTGCGGGTGGGAGAAAGCCATGCCAGCATTTTTACCTAGGACCACAGGGCGGCATCTCTGCATTCAGGTCTCTCCAGGGCCGCTCTGAAATGCACACATGCAGCTCCAGCATCTCCTCCCCCGACCTCTGCACTGGGCCTCCCAGGGCTTCACTCTCCATCTTCCCTGCCCCCTGGCCACAAAGTTCTCCCACCCGGGACTGGGTGCCTGCAGATCTTCTAGTGTACAATTCAAACTTGATCGTGCCCTTTCTAGCTTCCTTGGGCAATTTTTTATTTTTTATTTATTTACTTATTTTTATGGCCACACTTGCAGCATATGGAAGTTCCCAGGGCCAGGGGTCGAATTGGAGTTGTAGCTGCAACCTACGCCACAGCCACAGCAACACCAGATCCTGAACCCACCGAGCCAGGCCAGGAATCAAACCTGCATCCTCACAGAGACAACATCAGGTCCTTAACCCGCTCAGCCACAATGGGAACTCCTTTGGGCAATTTCTGTAATACCTCAAGTCTCCGTTTTCTGCTCAGAGAGATGGGGGCAACATTAGCTAACACTCAAGGGCTTAGGCATAGACACTCAAAAAAAGTAACCGCTAGTGAGGGTTTTCTTTCTTTCTTCCTTTCCCTTTTTCTTTCTTTCTTTCACGGCTGCCCCACGGCATATGAACTTCCCAGTCCAGGAATAAGATCTGAGCCATACTTTTGACCTAGGCTGCAGCTGCTGCAATGACAGATCCTTAACCCACTGTGCCAGGCCAGGAATTGAACCTACAGCCCAGGGCTCCCAAGACACTGCCAGTCCTGTTGCACCACAGCCAGAAGTCCTAGCAGGGGTTCTCTGAGCACTCAGAAGCTTATCATTTCAATTTTGCGAGCACTTGCTCTGTTCCTGGTTCTGATAAGCATCTTGAAAGTAATGTCTCATTTTATCCTCCTAGAGATCCATGAACATGAAACTGCTACTGTCTCCGCTGGACAGACAGGAAAATTAAAGCTCAGAGAGGTTCTGGTACTTGTCTCCCAACCTGGCGAAGGATGGAGCCTTAGCTGTCAGAGAGATATGACCACTCACAGAAACATGCCTGAATTGGTTGTCAGAGAATCTGGGGCTGAGGCGGCGCTCAGAGAGCCCTTTCACCCTGTGACCCCACCTCACAAAGGGAGAGAAGGCCTGGGGGTGACCCAGAGCAGGGGCAGCCTGGAGGTGGGAGCCTAGGCTCTGAGCTTTGGCTGCCTGGAGTGCTGTTATCAGTACTACTGGGTGTGTGGCAGGCTTGTCCGGCTCTGGCTCAGTTGTCAGGGAAAGTGACAGGCATCGCCTCCAAGCTGGACCACTCGCTCACCAGTTTGAAACTCTCCAACATCCCCTTTGCCCCACAGCCATCAATCCCCACACGAAGCTTCCCTGTGGACCAGTAAGTGATGGGCTCGCATCAGGGACAGATACAAAGCTTGGCCCCACTGGTCTCAGGAGGAGAGGGAGGCTTTCATTACAGCGTGTCTAGACGGACTCATGCCCCAGCTCTGCTCGGGGCTCTTTCCTTCTTTCTTTTTTTTCCTGTCTTTTTTCTTTTTGGCTTTTTAGGGCCACCCACAGCTTATGGAAGCTCCCGGGCTAGGGGTCAAACTGGAGCTGCAGCTGCCGGCCTACACCACAGCAACAGCAACACAGGATCCGAGTGGCGTCTGCGATGACCTACACCACAGCTCTCAGCAACACTGGATCCTTAACCCATGGAGCAAATCCAGGGATGGAACCCACATCCTCACGGAGACTATGTCAGGTTCTTAACCTACTGAGTCACAACAGGAACTCCCAGATTCCTTTTTTTTTTTTTTTTTTTGCTTTTTAGGGTTGCACCCACAGCAACCCAGAGGTTCCCAAGCTAGGGGTCAAATCAGAGCTATAGCTGTCAGCCTACACCACAGCAAGAGCAACGCGGATCCGAGCCCCATCTGCAACCCACACCACAGCTCGCGGCAACGCCGGGTCCTTAACCCACTGATTGAGTTAAGGGATCGAATCTGCATTCCTCATGGATCCTAGTCAGGTTCGCTAACTGCTGAGCCACGAAGGGAACTCCCCAGATTCATTCTTAATCACAGTCAGAGGGCAGTTGCAGGACACGGGCAACCAGAATGATCTCTTCTGTTCTCCACCCCAGGTGAGGAAGAATGACATGGGTCCTGCCTGCGCTGTGGCCAGCTGCCTGTTAAAGGGGCTTCCTTGGGGGTCAGCAGTCTTGTGGAGACAGAGGCACATTGTGACCCCTTGGCAGGTGTGATCACCGCCTCAGGATGGACCCCAGTTTTGCCCCTGGGTCACAGTATAGGGCAAAGATCCCAAGAGGGGCGTCCTGGGGGAGTTTCCTGGTGGTCTAGTCATTAGGATTCAGCGTGCTTTCACTGATACAGCCTGTATTCAATCCCTGGTCTGAGAACTGGGATCCCAACTCAAGACCCTACAAGTCATGCCCCCCCCAAAAAAACCAAAAAAAGCAGGTGTCCTGTCCTTTTGTTTTCTTCCTCCTGAGGCAGAAGTCAGGTTTGCCCAGGCACAGTCTGCTTACCAACTTAATTCCTATTGCCGCGTAACAAAGGACTGCAAAGGCACTTGCTTAAAACAACACACGCTTGTTAATTCAGGGAATGTGTGGGTCAGGGGTCCAGGCAGGGCTTAGCTGGGTCTTCTGCTCGGGGTCTCACAAAGTGGCAGCTGGGGCCACAGTCTCATATGGAGGCCCCCACTGAGGATGGAGCCACTTTGAAGCTCACTCAGGCTGTTGGTAGCATCTATTTCCTTGCTTTCAGCACCCTGAGACCACGGTGGGGTCCTCGGGTCATGGCCTCTCTGTACACCCCCTCGAAATATGTCAGGTCCCAACCAGTTAGGGACCTTAATCACACTGGCAAACCCCCTTTTGCCGTATAAGGTAACACAACCAGGGCAGTGACAGCCTATCACACATTCAAGAGGAGGGCCTACACTGGGTGCATAAATCCAGCAGGGGGCAGTCTTAGAATGTGGCCGGTCCCTTATTCAAAACTTCAAGAGAAAAATTTTGCTCTAGTCTGTAACAGCACCATAAAACATCCAGGCCATAGATTTCTAAATTAAGGTAGATTTTTATTTTTTTTTCCTGCTTGAGGCAGGGTTTAACCAAGCCATAAGTGCTTCCTCGGGTGTAACGGCCACAGAGTCGCGGCTGTGCCATTCACTCTGGCGGAGGCAGCCTCAGGCCTGCGCCCTCCCAGGAGTGGGAAGCCCATGCCTGGCAGGTTGCTGACCTCTCCTCTCCCCGCTGGGCTGCGGGTCCTTGCCTGCCCTCCGGTCTGATGCCCGCACAGCCCGCCACCCCCCTGGAATGGAATGAGTCTATGCACTAACTCCCTCCGGACCAGCGTGGGGGGCCTTCCCGTGCTGGCGCCCACGATCAAGGCCGCAGACCCCCGCTTCCGGCCCCGCTGGAAGGTGATCCTGCCGTCCTTCCTGGGTGCCGCCGTCCTCTGGCTGCTCTACGCCCACCGCCCGCCCCCCGGCCGGCCCCTGACACCCAACGCCCACAACCAGAGGCTGGGCCAGGCGCCCACTGACTGGTACAATGACGCCTACCCTTTGTCTGCCCCCCAGAGGACGCCGGGCGGGACTCGGTACCCGATCGTGGTTATCGCTGACCAGGACACGCAGTCAAGGGTCCAGGAGGAAAACACCTGGGTCAGTTACCTGAAGAAGGGCTACTTGACCCTGTCCGACAGTGGGGACAGGGTGGCCGGGGAGTGGGACCAAGGCCACGGGGTCCTGGAGTCCCACCTGGCAGAACTGGCAGAAAAGGGGTCGGGCATGGAGCTGTCAGACCTGATCGTCTTCAGTGGGAAACTCGGCTGCATGGACGACCGGACAGCGGTCATCTACCAGATCGAGGGCTCCAAGGCCGTGCCCTGGGTGATTCTGCCCGACGGTGACGGGACCCCGTGGGTCTCTGGTGCAGGAGGACAGGACAGGTCTGGGCTGACCGTCGGCCGGTTTGGTTTGCACATGAGTGTGGGGGCAGCAGTCCTGGGTCCAGAGTGAAGGGACGGGCAGGGCTAGTCTCCCTCTCCTGCCTCTAAGCCGTGGCCCCCAGAGCTGGGAGCCAAAGCCCCCAAGACCGTGACGGAAGCTGCCTCCAGGACTGCGAGCTTCTGCTGGGAACAGGGGCTGGGGGCACTGGGGGCTCTCAGCCACTGCCGCTCTCACCGCCTCCAGGGAGGAGGCCTTCCTGCAGTGGGACTGTGCCCTCCATGTGTTGCACCTTTAAGGCCAGGGCCTTAAGGTAGATTTTTAACATGAAGAATGCAGATAGAATGTGTTATCCTTCCTTGGCTCATCAAGCAGCTTATCATCCAGGAAAGGGACGTACAGAATGGGATAGAACTTAATGGCAACAGTCTCTTCAACCCCATCTGGTTCTACAAAAGCAGAAGGAAACAAATGACCAGCGGGGCTGCCGTGCACAGGTGCGGAGGCAAGGGCTGTGCACTGCACCACCGGGAAGTGCCATTCCCCGTCCAGTTGATAATACCCCTGGGGAGTTTATGCAGCCTGTAAACGGCAGCTGCTCTGGGTATGGGGTCCCAACAGAGCTGTCCAGACCTGCCTCAGGGTCTAAAGGCTGTCCCCTAGGCTCCAGGAGGTCTACAATTTTAACTCCCTGGCTGCGGACAAGCTGCCGTGGGCACCATCAAAGGCAAGACCACCGGGGAACAAAGTTGTTTCTGGAGCAAGGCTTTCAGCCTCAAAGTGGGTGACTGACCAGACCTTCCAGAAGGGCTCCCCCCGCCCCACGGTGAGCTCAGCGGTTGGGAGGGCTTTCGAGCCCCAGCCAATGTGCTCCTCTGCCTCCTTGGACCCGCCTGTCGCATCTAGCTACCTACTCAGCTGCCTCGTCCCCGAGGATGGCCTGTCCTTCCCAAAGCCATGTTTGGTCGCCCCTCCTCTCTGCCCTGATGCCTTCCTAGGCGGCCCAGATGGGGCCAGCACACAGAAAGGGCCCCAGCACACTGGCTGCCCTGCCCTCTGCATGGGGCCACCCTGTCTGCTGAGTGGACCTGCCTCTCCCCTCCCCGCTGGCTACCCCCAGCTGGGCTTCCTTCCCCACCCGGCGACAGCGGCCTTGGGAGACGTGAGAAACGAGGAGTCCAGGTCTGGACACGGTGAGCACGGTGAGTCTGTGGACACCTGGCTGGAAGGGACCTGGAGCAGATGGAGCTGCTGGTACGAGCCTCAGTAGCAATCAGAGCTGGAGAGAAAAGGGAGGTTGAGTCAGAAGGCAGAGAAAGGCCGAAGGCCACTGTGGTGCTATGGACAGAGTGCTGGTTCAAACCCCGGCTCACCACTTGGGCAAATGCAGTAGCCCCTCTCTGCATCTATTTTCTCCCCTGTAGACTAAGAGTAAAAATGCTCCCTTCCTGCAGTGAAATTAAATGATAGTTTAAGGGGGGAGGGTGACACAACGCCCCTACAGAAGGCAAGCTCCTCAGATGGTTCCTGGTGCCATCCCGTGTTGGATAGTACACGACGGAACACTTAACTGGACTCAGAGATGCCCCTTCTCAGCAGCAGGGTCCAGAAAATGTCCCCATGGACCTCAGGAGGAAAGGTGGGGTGTGCCACTCCAGCCTGTTATGTCTCCAAAGGCCAGCTGTGGCCGGTGTCATTTAAAACCTGACACATGGGGAGGTCCCGACGTGGCACAGTGGTTAACGAATCCAACTAGGAACCATGAGGTTGTGGGTTGGATCCCTGGCCTCGCTCAGTGGGTGAAGGATCCGGCGTTGCCGTGAGCTGTGGTGTAGGTCGCAGACATGGCTTGGATCCCGCGTTGCTGTGGCTGTGGTGTCGGCTGGCGGCTACAGCTCTGATTCGACCCCTTGCCTGGGAACTTCCATATGCCACGGGTGCAGCCCTAGAAAAAGGCAAAAGGCAAAAGACCAAAAAAAAAAAAAAAAAAAAAAAAAAAACCAAAAAACCTGACACATGCGGCCAGCCACTGATTGGAATATTAACACCCTCCAGCAGCGTGAGTTTACCGTGTCAGCATCTGGCAGCTCCTCACCCCTCAAGGCTCTGTGCCTGCGACCTGCCACCTGCTCTGGAAGGCCATCCACCCCACCCGACCCTGGCCCTGACTTTTATCCACAGCCCCATCCTTGGTATCACTTGTGCACACATCTGTCTCTCTCCACGGCTAATCTACACATCCTGAAGGCAACCCTGCCCACTGCTCCTCAGCATCCAGCAAGCGTCTGGTATGGAAAGGGAGACGAAGTTCTGGGTGGTTTTTCCTTTCAGAGGAAAAGATCGGTCCAAGTGAGTCTGGTTAGGACTTAATCTGACCAGCAGAGGGCGCAAGAGCCATTGAAGACGCAACGGGGTGGGTTGGGGGGGCAGTGTGAGGCCTGGACACGAGCAAGATTTCCTGGAAACACTTTTAGCAAGTAACACATTTATAATAGCTATTTTTCTGTCATATTCTTTCCCTTTGCCTATGTTGCAGGATTTGTCACTTGGCAGCTGCAAAGGCCTGCAAAGGCTCAGGGCTTGGGAAACTCCCAGAAAGTCAAGGCTGTAGCCTCCTTGTCCAATCCACATTTCAGCAGCTGGAGAGGATTTAGCTGGAACTGAGGGGAGATGGGAAAGGAAGGCTGGGAGGGGGCACTCACACCCTTGATGGCCTTTGACCTTGTAGAGCCGCCAGTCAGGGCACCGGGCCCTGGGCAGCTGGGTTCTTTAGAGGGGTCAGCCCTCCCGTCTGCTAGGGCTGCTTTTGTAAGGGAGTGAGTGTCACGTCAGCAGGAGTATGCAAGAAGCCAGAAGGTAGAGGTGAGCAATCCCTCCTCTAAAGACTATTGTGGGGTTAAATGAGATGACAGTTGCGAAGCATCCAGTCGGGGGGCTGGATCAAGATTTTAAATTGTCAAGAGTTCAGACATAGGAGTAGGGAATGAACCTGATGATTTATGTTTCGACGGTACAACTTTTTTAAGATAAGGTAGCACCGCTGATATGGAAGTGCACATATTGGTGCGATTGGAAGAACTGACTCTAGATCAGGAATTGGCAGCTAAGGCCTATTGCCAATTTTGGCACGACCCGTGAACTGAGAATGGTTTTCACATTTCCATTTATTTATTTATTTATTTATTTATTTATTATTTATTTGTCTTTCTGCCATATCTAGGGCCGCACCCGCGGCATATGGAGGTTCCCAGGCTAGGGGTCTAACAGGAGCTGTAGCCGCCGGCCTTCGCCACAGCCACAGCAACGCGGGATCCGAGCCGCGTCTGCGACCTACACCACAGCTCACGGCAACACAGGATCCGAGCCACGTCTGCAACCTACACCACGGCTCACAGCAACACAGGATCCGAGCCGCGTCTGCAACCTACACCACAGCTCACGGCAACGCCGGATCCTTAACCCGCTGAGCAAGGCCAGGGATCGAACCTGCAACCTCATGGTTCCTAGTCGGATTCGTTAACCTCTGAGCCACGAAGGGAACTCCGGTTTTCACATTTTTAAACGTTTGCAACAAATAAAGATGAGAATCAGATTTGCGACGTAACAGTTTGTGAAAACTAGACGAAACTCAAGTTCTAGTGCGCATACAGTGTGATCGGCACACAGCCACGCTCAGTCTTTACATGTTACCTATAGGAGCCTTCACACCCAAGGGCAGAGTGGAGGCGCTGCATCCGAGCTATATGGCCTGCAAACCCTAAAATACTTACTCATCCAGTCCTTTATAGGCAAAGTTTTTCAACTCCTGATCTAGTTTTTTTCATTTGGGAAGCCAAAACTCCCTCTTGTTTTTTTCATTTGGGAAGCCAAAGCTTAGACAGGCTTGCATCGTGGGGTTCCTGTGTGCCTTGCATGGCCTTGGGCATTTTCGAGCAGGGCCTCTGGGTCTGTTCCTGACACCGAGGCACATGTGCAAGATTGTGCAGGGAGCACAGGTTTGTGTGGACTGGGCACCGAGATCCTGGACTGTTTTCCTCACTTAGCCCAGCAGAAGGAGGGCTGGACTGGAACCTGGGGACCAGAGGATGGGCGTGTCCTGGTGTCCAAGGAGTGAGGTGACCATGGCCTCTCTCTGTCCCCTGTAATCCTCCTCCCCACGAAGAGAAGGAACTTCTGTGTTAGGGAAGACAGATGCAAATGTGAGTCCCCTCTTGAAAGGGGCGATATGGAGTTCTCTTGGGCATAAGGATTTTGCATTGTCACTACGGTGGCTTGGGTCACTGCTGTGGCCAGGTTCAATCCCTGGGGGTGTGGCACAAAAAAAAAAAAAAAGGAAGGGGGGGCAATGTGATCTCGCCCCTCAAGTGCTGTTGGAAGAAAGCCTGGAGGAGCTGTGCCTTCCTCACCTGGCTGTGGGGGCCTGGGGAGCCTTTTTGCCTTACCTAGCTTCGCCCCCCAGGCTGCCCAGCTGCCGGGAGGAGATGCTGACCCAGGTACACAGCTCACAGAAGCCTCCAAGGGCTCTGCATCCAGCACCTGTCAGTTCCTGGGTGAGCAGGAGGCCCCTGCCCTCACTACCAGGAGGGGAGACTGGGCTCGGGGTGTCCTTCTGACCACGGGAAACAGGGAAAGGGAGAGAGAGCAGAGAGCATGACAGTGCAATAGAAGGAGAAGCAGAGACAGGAAGAGGGTACACTGATGGAGGGAGGGAAGAAAGGACGGTAAAGAAGGACGAGAAGGAAAAAAGAAAAAAATGCAAAGCTCTAGCCATTTTCTTGAACCTCGCCCCCATCTGGCTGGAAGGAGGGAGCTTCTCCTTTTCTGCCACAAATCAGAGGTCAGTCCCCTGCTGCAGGAAGGCCGCGTGACCCAGGCGAGCTGGTACCTGCCGGGATGGGGGGACCAGCGCGGGCCCTCGCTCTCTCCGAAGACCAGAATGGCTCAGAGTCTGGGGTTCCTGTCTGTCCCCCAGGGCAGGAGTCAGATCTGGCCTCCTGGTCCCGTGTCCAGTGTGCAGGGAGCACAGCGCCCTTTGCTCAGGGCATGCTGCTTGAAGGACCTGCACACGCCGCCGCCACCAAGAGAAGCCCGCCGGAGTCCGCCTGGCACTGAGCACACATGGCCTCACTATGGGCACACAGCAGCTCCCGAGCACAGCCTGGGGCCCCACTGAGAAGAGTCACCCGAGCCACTATTTTCTGGACCTGGGTGTGGCCCCCAGGCACCAGTAGTTTTTCTAATGCCACTGGGAACCCAAGCAGCTGCTAGAGCCTCCTGGGCTTGGCTGGGATGTGGGTGTAAAATGCAGCCCGGAACAGCCCGGGAGGCCTGGGGGTGGGGGGAGGCGTGCAGAACGGCAGGGGTCTGCGCTGCGGCTGGCGGGACCACCTTAGGTTCCCGCAGGCATCAAGAACCGCGTCCTCGATGGGTCAAGGCAGTTACGACCCACCTACAGATCTCTCTTTTGAAACCTGCACTTCTAAAGAAAATCACACATTAAAAGAACAGCTACAAAACCAAAACAGAGTAACTATTTCCAAAGGAACAAATTTGTAAATTGTTTGAAGAGGGAGAATTTGAAGGAGAGAGGGAAAGCTCGCGTCTCAAGGTGCAGTGCCAGAACGCGCTTTGAGCTCCAAGTTCCCAGGTGTTTGAAATGATTCAAAACGAAAAGTCCACGGGACTTTGAAGCCTTCATAAAAGAAGGCGTCAGAGAGGCCCACTTCAACAAGGAGAAAGTGACTGTACTGTTCCGGGGGAGATGTGACTTGTGAGCATGAAGACGGAGTAATTTTATAATCTCGAAATTTTCTGTTTTGAAGGCAAGGCAGATGTCAGTCTCAGATCCAAACCCTATGAGCAAGAACGGGGAACGGGCCTGGAGGGGGGGGGATAATGCGCCCCCAGCCGTGTGCAGGTGACCTTCTCCTATCATTGTCCGCGGAGACCCACCGGCGCGCCCCTGCCTGAGAAGCACCGCCGCCAGCGCCAGCCTGCCATGGGCGAGAGACGATCAGAAGCGACAGCTTACAGGAAGACGCGAGCGGAGGATGACCTTCGTTCCAGGCGCTGACAGGACCTCCGCATCTCTGGGGAGGAGGCCCGGCCCAGGGCGTGGAGCGCGGGGCCGCAAGGAGGGCCAGAGACCCGCGAAGCCCATCGGGTGGGGCTCGGTTTCCGATCCGTCCACGCGGAGGGGGCGGGGAGGTGCGGGACTCTCGGTAGGTAGTTGCTGGGGGCGGGGGGAAGCGCCAGGAGGTGAGCTGACAGGTCCAAAAGAAACAGCCCTTGGTTCCCGTCCCGACCTCCGTCTTGCCGAACAGGGTACAAACCGCGACGACTGGGAGAGGGGACAACGGAAAAGCGCGGGCGTTGGGTGGGTGCTGGCGGCGGAGCTGGGCCTTGGACACTGCAGGTAATGCAGAAGCGCCCAGACCCTGGCCACCGACCGTTCACAGGCCTGCCCCCATCCGGACTCAAGCTGCCCCCTCTGTACAAAGGTTCGGGACCCTTTAGACCGAGCGGCTCCAGAAACCAACCCCGGCGGCGCCAAGAGAAGAGGAGAGCTTAGCTGGAGGAGAGGGAGGTCGAACCTGCACGCCCCGGCTGGGGGTGGGGGGTGGGGGGGGAGGTTCGGGTGGGAAGTGAGACAACCCCTTCCTACGCCGCTGGGGGTCCGAAGAGCGGAGCAGCGGGGATGGAGTGGGGAACCCGCCCGGCATCCGGGAGGCGCCGAGCTCCCCTCTCCCCCCGCCGCCGCCGCCGCCGCCGCCCGAAGCCCCTTACTGCCCCGCCGCCGGTGAGGGCGGCCGGCCGCGGGCGCTGAGATCACCTTTTCCACTGCGCCCGCCGAGAGCGGACGGTTTCCGGGATTTTCGCGGCGGCAGCGGCGGCGAGAGGCCCAGGCTGGGTCCCAGGAGTCGGGCTCGGCTGTTGCGCCCCTAGGGTGGGGGCTGCCAGGCTGGGACGGCGCGAGAGGCCCGGGGGCCCCTTCGCCCAGGGGGTTTCCTCTCTCTGGGCCTTTGTTCCCAAAAGGGAGGAGTGAGCCGTCCCTCCGGGAAGGAGGAGGGACCCCACTTTCTGGGAATCTTTGGCGGCTAACTATGCTGCAATTCCTGGGCAGAGGAAGCCCTGCTGTTGGTGATGCGCATTTTTTTCGCCTAAAAGGGGTTTATCTGCATGTCCGCTTTGGGATCACGCTGTGCATAGACTGCCCCCGAGTGGGGAGATGACAGGCCTGCTCACCGAGGGGAGCGCCTCGAGGGGTGAAGGGGCAGCCCCCGCTCCCTTAGCGCTTCCAGCCAGCCAAAGCCGCTCTTGCTCCAGCATACTGGGAACCCCCCGCCCCCAAAGCGCCCTGGGGCCTCATCCTCTAGCTCAGACCTCAGCCTCAGCCACCAGGAAACAGCTGTAGCAACGGAGGAGGGGCGCTCTGCTGCCTCCATACCTGTGAAATGGGGCGGGGGCTGGACTGCACTAGTCTCTACTCCCACGTGTCTAGAGGTGGGGGCTCAAGGCTGAAAATACCCTCCCACCCCTAAACCTGACCCAGGACTGGGGACAAAATGGATTTGGTGAGAGCTGATCGAGGTGACTCTCAAGTCCTGGGACCAGAGACCAGAGACCCTCAGGAGGCAACTCCCTAGAGCAGAGATGTTCAAAGCCAGGTGGCTTTAGTCAGGCCCAAATTGGAGGTGAAAGGATGGAGTGGGGGTGGCTGTGCGTAAGTCTCACAGGGGACAGCCCCTAGGCTGTGCCCTTGGGAAGATGTGGAAATGAGGAGAAGGAGGAGGCCACCCACCAGTGGGCCATACTGGGCGGAGGTCCCATACCATATATACAGCGAGCAATGGAAAACAAACCCTGTTCACTGTGGTCCCTGGGCCAGCACTTCCCTCTTGCTGGACCTTAGTTTCACCATCTGATAAAGTAGGTGGTTGGACTGGGTGACACCCAAGCATCTATCTAAGGAGGGGTTCTCTTTGCCTATGAGTGGGGAGGGGACCCACTGGACTGCCCAGGGCTCCAGGAGACAATGACTTTTCTCTTTTTGCCCCGTGGCTGGCTGCTGGGCCAACGTGAGGTGGCACAACCCCACCCCCTGTCTTTCTACCTTCACTGGGAGAAACGCCTGCCTGGTGTGGAATGCTACCACTCTTAGTAGGTCCCATACTGTCCCCTTCAGGGGAGTCATGTGACTCACACGATCACCCACACGTGGAGTGCCTGGAAGCCAACTTTCAGCCCTTGATGATGACTGAGAGGTTCAGGAAGGTGCAGCCTAGGCCAAAGTCACTCAACAACTGGTGGGAGAGGCAGCTGGGCTCTTAACAGCCTCCAATAAAGTCATTCTCTTTGTTCCTATGGCAATAGTCTCAGGCATCATACGAGTCTCAGGCAGGTGCCAGGGCCTCAGCAGCAGCAGCAGCTGGAGCTAGAGAAGCTGCATCATCTCGAGGTAGGCCAGGGCCATGCGTATGGTAGGCCCTGTTTCCCAGAGGTGAACACTGAGGCCCCAGGCAGAGCCCACATGGGAAGGAAAAGTGGCCTAGGACCGCAGCTGAGGGATCCCAAGGGGGGAGGGGAGCAGGCACCCTCCCTAGTTTTCTGTGGATGCCCCATTCATCTCTGATGGCACTTCGCCCTCCTTGCCTGGACAAACCATATAACCCTCTCTGACAGACCTTGTGGGCTTTACGGGACAGGACCCCTACATAGTCCTGACTGGCTCCCTGGGGCCAAGCGTCAGGACAGGTTGGGAGACTGAGGTCCAGAATGGGGTAACGGCTCGCCTAGAGTGGCAGGGCCAAAGAGATAAACTCAGGGGAGAGTGGAGATTTCTCTGATGCTCTCAAACTGGGAAAAGGCAAAGCTGCAGCCTTTCCTTGTCCTGGCATCTGTCTCTTCCTCGAACTAGGGGAACACGACCCACTCCGCAGTGGTCAGGGTTGTGTGGATGGGTCCACATATCCTTTGGCAATATAAGCAAATTCTCGCTGGACAATTTTGCTTCTCAGGGCAGTTCAGGAGAAATGAGGCCGTGCCTGGTAAACTGAGGCAGGAGCGCACAGGTGGGGGCCACGGCTTCTGAAGCTGCAGGCGGCCCAATGCCGCCCTCCTGCCAGGCAGGCGGCCCTGTGTCCTGCCCCCGAAGGCTGCTCGCCGCCACCCCTTCCCCAGCCGAGATTCGAGGCCTCTTCTTCTCCTCCTCCCGATCTCTCCCGGGCTCCCTAACCCCTGCCCAGGCCACTTGCCTTGCTAGCTGTCCCACCTCTTTCTTTACTGCCCCGGCGGTATGCCCTACTTACTTCTCTGCTCTCCGGCACCCGCTGAGTCCGGCGCCTCTGACAGTCGCTCTCTGCGCACGTCTCGGCGTCCCTGCCATCCTCACGTCACTGTCTCGCATCTGGCGTGGCCCTCGCTGTCTCTCGCTAGACCCTCTCTCACCTCTGTCTCGATGCCTCAGCTCCCATCAAAGGGGGTTTCCTCTCCCGAGCTCTCCGGCTCCATCCGTCTTGGCCGTGCGCTCCTCTGGGTCTCTCCACGACTGGGTCCGCCGGCCGCTCTCGCGGCCCCCTCCATCCTGCCACCCTCCCATCTCCCGCCCTCCCTCGGGCTCGGCCCGGGGGGTGAGGGGCGGCGACGCGGGGCGGGGCGGCCGGGTGGGGCGGGGCGGGGCGGTGACGCGGGCCGGCGGGGCTAGAGGCGCGGCAGAGCGGGGCGGGGGCGCAGTCCCGGGTCCGACCGGCCGAGCCCCGCGCGCCCCGCCCGCGCCCTGTGCCTCCGCCCGGCCGGCCGGCGGGGGAGGGGGCATGAGCCGGCGCCCGCGAGCCGCCCGGAGCTGCGGGCCGGCCTAGACCCCCGCGTGGGCCCCCGCGCCCCAGCCGCTGCTGCCGCCGAGCCCTGGGCGCCGCGATGCAGCGGCCAGGGGAGCCGGGCGCAGCGCGCTTCGGGCCGCCCGAGGGCTGCGCTGACCACCGGCCGCACCGCTACCGCAGCTTCATGATCGAGGAAATCCTCACTGAGCCTCCGGGGCCCAAGGGCGCCGCGCCTGCCGCCGCTGCCGCCGCCGCCGCGGGCGAGCTGCTCAAGTTCGGCGTGCAGGCGCTGCTGGCGGCGCGGCCCTTCCACAGCCACCTGGGTACGTGGGGGACCGGGGGCCGCGGGGCACTGACCGGGCTCGGCGGGAGGAAGCGAGCCACGGCGTCTCCGGGACGCAACTCCAGGGGCGCAGGCCCCGGGCCGTTCCCTCGGCGTACTCCCGGCAGGGAAGCAAAGGGGGTAGGCGCCCGGCGGGGCAGAAACCAGGCCTCGTGCCCGTCGGCCAGGCCAGCCGGGAGGGCGTCCGCTTTTTCCTTCACTGCGACCCGGCGGTTTCCAGCAACAAGCAGTCCAGGCCCAGGGACCCGAGCCCGCATCCCCGTTGCAGGCGCTGGACCAGAATGCTAATGTCAGACTTCGGGTCAAAGCGACCTCAGGCCGCGGGCCCCTGGGCCTTCGCCACAGAGGGCTGGCTGGGAGTGGCCGTGGCTGCCCAAGCCCGGGAAGCTGGACCTTTGGGAAAGAGGCCCTTGTCTCTGAGCGGTATGCTGGGGGCTGACGCTGGCCGGAGACAGCCAGGAGCTGCCCGGAGTCTCAGGCTGGCAACGAAACGGGCCTTCCCTTAGTGCCGACCCTTCTGGGGCTTGCCTGGGAACAAGAGGCCTGGTTTGGAGCTGCTGCCCGACTGGCCCTTTGCTCCAGGTCGGCTGCGCCTTAGCAGAGCTTGAGCGGGGAACTCAGGCTTTTTCTGCTGCTTTCCGTCCTCTTCTTTCCTCATCGGAGCCCTGTTTTGACCTGCCATGCCTTCTCCACTGCGCCCCTTTTTCTGGCCTTTCCCAGTCTCTCTATAACCCGCCTTTCTCAGTGAGGGGTGGGTCTTCCCTTCTTCTCCCACCTTCCTTCAAGGATCCCTTCTCCCGTCCGGCCTCCTCCTCACATTTACACCCACATCTTGCCTGGGCCCTTCGAGGACTCCAGCGGGGCCAGCGCCCACCTCTTAGTGACATGCCTGTTCAGGCAGCGAGGCTTCCTACATTTTAGCCGGACCCAGCCAGCCAACTTCTTCCACACCCAGTGACTCTCCAGCCAGTGTTCCTCCTGCTTGCTTGGAAGGCAGCAGGACCAGTTCGTTTGAAGTCCAGTCTTTGCTGCCTTTTGCCTCCAGCTGCACTGTTAATATTTCGTTTTAAGCGGGCAAAACCAAAATTGTTTAGGGCTAATGAAAATGGAAACGACTTCATGGGTAAGCGTCTAAACAGGGAAAACAGGAAGAACAAATTTCCCAATTCTTGGGTGCTTTGGGGTTTCTGGGATGCGCCTAACTTCAGCCCCCCCCCCACAACTCATCGCCTGCCCCTGGGTTGGGGGGGGTGGCTGCTGTACCCTGCACAGAAGAGCAGATGTGCTTACTCCACTGAAACATTTTTTTTTTTTTTCCTGAACACAGCCATGCGATTTAGTTGGGGGCAAATGCTCATCTTCCTAACTGTAACTTTTTTTTTTCCCCTTTGGTTTCTCTTTTTCATGAAACATACTCTATGCGTTTGGGAGCTTGGACCTTGTTCATGGAGGTTCCTGAAAACTCAGGGCGGCCGGGACCCGGGGAAAGCCAGGCCGAACCCGGATGGGAGAGATGCCCCTCCCTGACTCTGGGGACCCTGGTGTCTAGGAGGGTCAGTCTAGGTGCCTGGCATAAATCTCTCACTTCCCTGCCAGCAGGAAGATTTTGTGCTGGGTGGCACTGGCTGAGGGCGAGCTCTTCAGCAGGGGCAGAGGTGCGTGGTGCAAAGCTCTCCAGGAGGAGGAGGAGCACGGCCTGGCCTGAGCTCACCCAGCTCCCCACTCTCTCCCCGCAGCCGTGCTGAAGGCCGAGCAGGCGGCAGTGTTTAAGTTCCCCCTGGCGCCGCTCGGCTGCTCCGGGCTGGGCTCGGCGCTGCTTGCTGCGGGGCCTGGGCTGCCCGGCGCTGCCGGCGCGCCGCACCTGCCGCTCGAACTGCAGCTCCGCGGGAAGCTGGAGTCGTCGGGCGCGGGGGAGCCGGGCACCAAGGCCAAGAAGGGGCGTCGGAGCCGCACTGTGTTCACCGAGCTGCAGCTGATGGGCTTAGAGAAACGCTTTGAGAAGCAGAAGTACCTCTCCACGCCGGACAGGTAGCACGGGGCCAGGCTGAGTCCAGCGGGTGGCGGGAGTGGGAGGGGGGGCGCTTGCCCTGCTGAGGGTGCACCCCGCTCTTTTCAGAATAGATCTCGCTGAGTCCCTGGGTCTGAGCCAGTTGCAGGTGAAGACATGGTACCAGAATCGAAGGATGAAGTGGAAGAAAATAGTGAGTGTTCATGGATTTCCTCGCCCTGTTTGCCGCCATGCCCCTGTAGCCTCCGAGAACTTCTCTCCCCTCCACGGTGGAGACTTCTGCCCAACCCTCCTGATTCCCTTGGTGCCTGGTGCCTAGAAGGACCCTCTCTACTCTCTGTCCCTCCGGGTGCCCCAGCCCAGCCCACAGGACTCCTGGGAGCCTTGAACCCCTCTGCCAGAACTTCTGGTCGCTTTTCCCCAGCAGCACTCAGACAAATGGCTGCCATTTCCTGGGGCCAGGCGCGGCCTCGAATGGCCACGTTGAGCTCTTCGGGCCTTGCCCGGGCACAGGGCACCCAGGTCCCCTGTCCTGTCCCAGCTCACCGCGGTGCCGCCCATCTCCCGCGCAGGTGCTTCAGGGCGGCGGCCTGGAGTCTCCCACGAAGCCCAAGGGGAGGCCCAAGAAGAACTCCATACCCACGAGCGAGCAGCTCACGGAGCAGGAGCGCTCCAAAGAAGCAGAGAGGCCGGCGGAGGCGCCGGGAGAGGCCGGTGACCGGAGCCACGAGGACTGAGAGCCGCCGAGGGTGCGGACACGGGGACCCCCGCCCCCCCTGCAGTCCGCCGCCCCCACAACCCGCAGGATGCCGCGAGTCGGCCCTTCCGCGTCCACGCCGTTTGCTTTCTAAACTTTTTATTATTACTTTGAATGCGGACAGTTAGGGGGCCAAACCAGGAAGGACAGACCCTGAAGCCAATCCCAGGCCCCTGTGCGCTCGCGGGCTCTTGTCTGCAAACTCACGTCCAGCGTCAACCGAAGGCAGTCTGAGCTCCGCGGCGCCCGGCGCTCCACGCGCATTCACGCCCCGCTCCTCTCCTGCACCCCCACTAGCCTGGAGCCGGCCCCCGGGGGCCGGGACGCCTCCAGGCACACACCCGCTTCCGCGAGTCGCGAGTCGCGAGTCGGGGTCCCCGAGGCCCGGGCGCAGGCCACAAATGGCCCGAGATGGTGCTCGGACAACCCGACCTCGCTGGGGCCCCTACCCCTCTCTTACGAAGACGGTGATTTTTTCCCCAATAAAATATTTTATGACACAGCGGGACTTGATGAGGGCGTTTCTAAATAAGCAAGGTTGGAGGCGGGGTGGGTGGGGGATGCGGCTAGGTAAGAGGGACAGTCACAGTGGCTTCTGAAACATCTTTTCTGCCCGGCTACGTGGACTCGAGCCCTGACCTGCTTCAACTAGCCGCGCTGAGATCAAGAGGCGGTTCGGTTGCTGCAGGATCCTGGGAACTGTTTCCACTATGGGCATGAGGGGCCAGTCTGAACCTCCTAGCCTTGCTTCTCAGTCCAGGGCATTTCGGACAGTAGCAGCCAGGCGACACAGGGGTCGCCCAAAGAAGCAGGACCCCCAGGCCACCGCAGGGCTGAAAGCCACCTCCTTTTGTTGGTTGGGTCTCCTGGGACTCAAAGGCTAACTGCGGGTCCTTGAGATGGCCCCAGCCAGCGCTGGGAACGGAAAACCGAGGTTCGCACAGAGGCTGGCCACCATTCTCAGTGATCCGCCTGCAGCAGCGCCTGCTTCCCAGCGTTTTCCCTTTTTCTGCGCAGCATACACAAGAAGGAGGTGCCTGGCAGCGGAGTATGGGCTCCAGACATTGGGGGCACCTGACAAAGGCAGGGGGCGGAGGACTCCAAACTGCTCAAGGTCATGCAGAAGGCCCTTTCCAGGGGTGCAGCTTGGAGGTACATGCTCGCTGGCCTCCTCTCCATGGGAAGTCTTCGGGTACCTTCTCTCTGGTCTAAGTTGTGCTGGGAGCTCCTGTGTAGGTGCCTGTTTTGTTGTGCTTCCTAGGACTGTGACGGGTTGGGGTGTGGGGATGGAGAAACATCCACTTTGTTGGTTAAAGCTAGGGGGGAGATAGAAACTTGGCCCTGCAGAGTTCCAAACAGGACCAAAATTTGAAACCAGGTCCTTGCAGGTGCACATGAGAGAAAGACAGTCAGGAACCCAATGCCCAGACTTGGGCATTTGCATTTCAGAAAGTGAGAACAATCGTCATGGCCTCCCACTTGCAGTGGCTGTGGCTTCCTTTTCAAATCGCTTGGATTTCTGGTACCCGAGCATCTCAAGCCTTGGCTTAAGGCTGGGAGGAGACAGAAAGGGGGTGTTTTCTGAGGGTGGGAGGAAATTCTCTGCAAGCCGCCGACCGCCCCGCCAAGTCTTTTTTTCCAGCTCCCTTTCTAGGCTCTTAACCTTGCAAACAGCTCCCAGACTACTCACCTGCTAGTGTCCCCGAGAGGCTTGAGAAAACCTGCAGGACCCTGGCCTGAGTGAAGGAATGGACCTTCAGGCTGTGACTGAGCTTCCTAATCTCTTCCAGCCCTTAGAGGTACCTCCAGGTCTGCTCGGTGCAGTGTTCCTGCAGTAAATTTCCTGTGCCAGGCCCAGGCTATCCAAGTCAGGTACCCTACTGAGTTTAAGCCTCTCCACCTCTAAGGAGGGCAGGGGCGGGAGCGCAAATTTGAGAAGTTCTGCCTCTCCTGTGCTTAGGGGACAGATTCCAGCCACAGTCTTTGTCAGCTATGCACAGCTGTAGAAGGGAGGAGGGTGAAAGAGGAGGGGGGGGTTGGTACCGACCCCAACTCCTCCAGTCCATTCTGGGTCCTCTTGTTTGGTCCTCAAATTCTACTGAATTTTAGGAATGCAATCTCAGGCACCATCGCCTGGTGGTTCTGTGGTGTTTGCCCAAGGCAGCCCCCTCCCTGGGCTGACAGAAAGTGCGGTAAAGGACGAGGGTTCTCAGAGGGAAGGAGGGCAGCCAGCGAAGCCGGTTGCCAGAGCACAAGGGTCCCAATATTCTAAGGAGTACAGCCCCTCCGGGCACATATGGGGAACCTGACGCGGGCACTGCTGTCATGAGGTCACCAGCGGGTCAGTGGGGGAACTGGGCCCCAAACGAGGGGGTCCAGATTCCAGTGCGGGCGGGGGTGGGAGGTGTTTCTGTCACTGCCTGCGCTGCTGTGCTACTTGGCGAACAGGGGACCGGGTGACCACAGCAGATTGAGTCCGGAAGGCCTGGGAGAGGAGCCGGTTGCCTGCTGCATCCCAACACCTCGGGGTTTCCTTGTTTGGGTAATTCTGATGAGACCCGCTGGATGCTCAGGCTCGCTCGGGAAGACACGACAGGGGGCAGAGGCAAGAGTCTTCCCGTCACCGATTGCAGTCCGAAGAGTCTGGACTCTAGGTAAATGGTCGCATTCTCTCCAAGGATGGTGATGAGGTCCCCGGCCTGAGTGCCACCCGGCTCCGGCCACGCGGGCCACCCACTGTGCGAGTCCCCTCCTTGCCTGGCAGGCAACCTCGCCCCCAACCCCAGGCCCGAGGCTTCGGGTAGGGAAGTGCTCCTTTTGCTCCCTCCCCGTCCCCTGCCGCACAAATCTCTTCACCGCCCCGAGGTCCTGGGAAGCAAAACCCGGAGGCCGCACCAGCGCGCAAAAGAGGTCGCGGCTCAGCCTCGGAAACTCAGGGCCCGCAGCCGGGGCAGGGAGTGCGCTCGGGCGTATCGCGAGAGACGTGGGCCTGCAGTGGGGGGTAAAGGGGGAGCGCCCGCGTTGGCCGGGACCCTCCTCCCGTGACAAGGGCCGGGATGTGCGCAAGGGCTGAGCTGTACTAGGGATTAGCCCGGCGGCGGCCCCCCGGAGGCAAACGTGATGTTTGCGCTTCTGGGCTTTACGGGGGCGGGGGTGGGGGCAGGGGCCTGGGCGGGAAGGGAGATCTCGGGGGTGGGGAGTTGGCTGAAGGCCTGGCCTGGAAGGGGAGATTGTGGCCCCGATTCTGAGCAAATCGTTTTCCTCGTCGGCGGAAGCGGGAGCCTAGCTCTGTGCGGCGGGCGCTCAGCTCAAGCCAGGCGCGCTGGGAGCTGTCGGGGCGAGGTGAGCCTTTCGCGGCCGGCCTGGGATCTGTAGCCCATTTCGGAGCCTCCGACTAGCCGCTTATTTTTCAGGGAGCGGGCACCAGCAGGGTGTGACAGGCTAGACTGAGCTGGCTGGGGGTGGCAGCCTCCCTCCCCCTCCCCCCGCCGCCCCCCCTCTTTCTGAAAAATGAAGGTTACTCTGTTTTACTCCCATTCCCTGTTCTGGATTCTCCTGGGGTGGGTGGTGAGAACCCACAAGGTGGAAGAAAAGAAACACAGCCTGAGGCACATTAACTCTGCCAGGTTCGAGGTTTGCCTCTCCTGGAGCCAGAGGGTGGGGGTGGCCCAGAGCAGCTTTGGCCTCTCAGCCCTGGGACCTTCTCCGAGCTCCAGTGTCCCAAGAGAAACCAGGCATCGACCCTGTTTTTGGTTGCCCCACTGCCTGATTTCCTTTCTACATTCAAGGGGAACCCCTGCCCCAGAAGTTAAATTTCTGTTCCCACATCAAGTTCCCCCTGTCTACAGAACAGATGCACTGATCTCTGGAGCCTCTGCTCCAAGGTCTCTCCAGGGCCAGGTTTCTCTGGGGCTGCAGCCAGGCTAAAAATGACCCTCCAGGTCAGCCTGGCCCAGACTTTCAGAGCCAAAAGAATCTTCTCCAAAACCACCTTTCCAGCCCCACTTTAGGGACCAAAGGAAGCCAGGACTCCTCACTCCTTACTGGTGGGCAAGGTGAGAAAGATCACGCATCTCTGTTGGCCGGGGGCTCTAAGCCAAGTTCTCCACTGGCCCTGGTCCCCGGGCCACTCCACACCCCTGGTGCACAGAAGACACGTCCTCTTTGACTTATCAGGGGCCTTTCGCTTTTGTGACTTCCCAAGTTCCCTTTGTCCTGGTTCTCACATCGTTTTACACCGCATCTCACTGACTTCCTGAAATCTGGGTTCATAGGACAGTTGGGTGGGGCGTTGTTCCAGGCTCTGTGGGCCCAGTATCGGCAGGATGTTACTGTCTCTATAACAGTTATCCTTAGCTGAACCGTGGAGGCCCTTACCTCTCAGGTGCCAACACTGGATGTAGAAAACCGTGAAGCCTGGAAGGAGAAAGAGACCTTCCTCAAGGTGCAGGAAGGCAAGGGACAACAGCCTGGAGGGGACTCAGATCCACTCACCCAGCAGGCAGAGGCCAAGTAGGACAGGGCTGTGCCTGGGGGAGGCGGTCAATTCAGAGGTGGCTCTGAGGTTTGGCTCTGAGTTTTAGGAACACTCAACCCATTGATTTCCCCAATTGTTTCCTTTTTACGTAAACTCAGTAAAATCTGTGATAGAAATTTCTGTCTTACTAAGCCCAAAAGAGATCCTTGTGAAAGCATAAGATAAAAATTCCGGGTGCTAAAAAAGCACACTGGGTCATGGCTTCCTTGGCAATGCTTAAAATTTTTTCTTTCTTAGCATTTCGGGAAATAACAGTGTTTGACATCAGCACTATCATGGACTCTCTGATATTAAGCTCTTTCTCAGGCCATTCATTTAACAAGCAGTTGATGATGTGGTGGGGTCCCCAGCACTGGGACAACAGGCCCTTCCCCCCTCACTGACCCAGTTACAGCCCAGTTAAACAGGTGCCCTGCTCCCACTTTGCAGATGAAGGTAATGCTCAGAGAGGTTAGGCAACTTGCCCAGGGACATACAGCTGAATTTGGATCTGACTTCTGCCCTGTTGGTCTTCACTGCCTCTCACCCATCAGCACTGAGGTTCAGCTTGGTGTGTCCTAGATGCCTTAGGGTCCCCAGTGGCCTCTGCCTGCTTGGAACCGAGTCTCACCCATTTGTCGCCAAGTATCTTTTAAATGACTAGGCATGGGACACACGGCCTCTGACCTAAGGAGCTCATGTTGGAGGCAAAGATACCACAATTAAATTCACAAGGTGATTTCAGAGAGTAATAAATGCCTTGTGGAAAACTAAGCAGGTGATAGACAATGGCTGGGGTGGGAACCTTAGGAGAGTCAGGGAGAGTCTCTTTCAGGAGCTCAACTGAGACCTAAATGACAGGAAGGAATGTGTGCCAGGCAGGAAGGAATGTGTGCCAGGAATGTGTGTCCTGAGGCAGTTTGGAGCTTGGCACAGAAGGAAGATTACAGTGATAGGAGCAAATATGGAGAGGTGGGCAAAGGTAGTGGGGAAGGAGGTGAAGAAGTGGGTCTAGGCGCTGCCTGGAAGGCGGCGTGGAGGAGGCAGCATTCTGGTTCCCGCCAAAGGCAGCCGCCTGGGCCACCTAAGCCGCTCTGAACTCGTGCACAGCTGCCACAGCCCCGCAGCAGCTCCGCCTCCACTGGGCAATTTGCTTTTTTCCCTTTTTTTTCTTTTTCATAAGGATGCAATTTTCTGCGTGCTTTAAGGACATTAGAAGGGCGTTTGACTGACGCGCCATGCGAAACGCATTAGCGAGGCTCAAGGCACTGCGTGCACTGGGGGCGGCGCCGCTTGGGGAAGGGGCAGGTGGTGGCGGCAGCGGGCCTCGGGACCAACCGGCCTGGGGCGGAGCTAGAAAGACAGAAATCAGGAGACAGGAGAGACAAAAGAGAGAGGTGGAGGGGAGAGACAGTAGATTCCGTACAGGCTTACCAATGTGGAAGCTCTAAGAGAAGGAAGAGGGGAGAGAGAGAGGGAGAGAGCCGAAGTGTGTGTAGGGGAAGAAACAGCTAAAAGGGAGCGGGCGTGACTCAGTGGAGATGGAGAGAGAGGGGAAGTGAGGGGAGAGGGGGCATAAGTGAGAGTTACAGGCGGGAGATGATAAAAGGGAAGGGAGGGGTACCACGGAAGGTGATAGCCCGAATGCGGTCCTTTCTGGGCCACGCTGTCTCCCAGACCACGAAGTGACCGTGACCGTGTGACCTTGCACACAGGCGTGCGCTGTTGCTTGGTAGACAGCGTTGTTTTGTCTGCGGGGGACTTGCTGTGTTTTGGCCTCTCAAACCCGCTCTTTTCCTCAGGGCCCTTGAACATGCTATTCCCAGGCCTTGGTGTCCCTCTCTGCACTTCACGGCTTCACGTCCTTTCTCTCCTCCAGGTCAGGGCTCCCTCCATTATTCCCAGGGTGACCTCCTCTGACCACCTTGCCCGGCTGGCTGGCACTCACCTCTGCTGCGATGACCTGTGCATTTGCCATGGGGCTTGGCTGTCTCAGTTCTGACGCAGCCTGACAGACCCCAGCTGCAGTTCTTTTCCTCCTGACATTCTCCTGAGCAACAAGGAACCCTGGATTTGCAGCCAGTCAGACCTGGATCCAGACCTCTGGGTTCTGGCTGGGTGGGGTGCCCATTACAGAAGCTCAGAAAACTCCTAGAGCTGGAGTTCCCATTGTGGCTCAGTGGTTAACGAATCCGACAAGAACCATGAGGTTGCGGGTTCGATCCCTGACCTCGCTCAGTGGGTTAAGGATCCGGTGTTGCCATGAGCTGTGGTGCAGGTTGCAGACGCGGCTCGGATCCCGCTGTGGCTGTGGCTGTTGCTGTGGCTGTGGTGTAGGCTGGCAGCTACAGCTCCTGTTAGACCCCTAGCCTGGGAACCTCCATATGCCGCGAGTGCGACCCTAGAAAACACAAAAAGACCAAAGAAAAGAAAAGAAAAGAAAACTCCTAGAGCTAAGAGGATGCTGGGCTGAGCTCTTTCTCTTCCAAGGTCCTTGCAGAGTACTTCTTTCCTGTGTAAACAGGGGTGAGTGGGTGGGCAGTGTATAAGCGTGGTGAGACCAACAGAACAGCATCCTTTCCCAGCCTGGGAGCCTGGCTGGAACCCAGGACCCTCCCTGAGGCTGTCACTGTGCCGCTGCTGCCTCCACCACTCGTGGAGCACTGATGCTGGGCCCTGCTTTAGTTAATCCTACTCAAGAGGGAGAAACCAAATCCATTTCACAGATGAGGAAACTGAAGCTAGAAAAGGGGTGACATGCCTACACTTACACAGGTAGAACTAGGATACAAACTCAGGCCAGAGCAACTTACTGCTTCTGCTTAGCTCTGTAGACTCAGCCCCGAGTAGATTCCAATGAAGTTTTAACGAAGAGTGATGAAGGTAGCTTGGCTTGGTGGTTGAGGGTGTGAGTTCTAAGCCAGGCTTGCTTAGGTTCAAATCCTGACACATTACTCATTAGCCGTGACCTTGGGCAAGTTACCTATCTTCTCTGTGCCTCAGTTCTTGGATCCCACGTTGCTGTGGCTGTGGCGAAGGCCGGCGGCTCCAGCTCCTGTTAGACCCCCAGCCTGGGAACCTCCACATGCCGCGGGTGTGGCCCTAAAAAAGACAAAAAAAAAAAAAAAAGAAAGAAAAAATAGGGACCTGTAATAAAATCTCATCTCTTCCTTGAGGTGCCTGATCACTTAGTGGGCAGGATTTCCTCACAATGGGTTTTTGAAATTATTCTGAGGGTATGACATGAGGTTTATGTGATGTCTTAGGAGCTGATGGGAGTGACTCAGGTGTTGGCAAAGAAGCAGCCCCCTGCCCTGCCCTCTCCCACATGTGTCTTCATGGCGTTTAGGCAATTTTTGGAGAGATCGCCAGTTGATGGGTTTCTGGCCAATTCCCCACTGGGAGAGCAGAGACCCTCACTGTTCTGCCCACCGCTGCGCCCTCACTCCTGGGACAGTGCCTGAGCCGTGGTAGGTTCACAAAATATGTCTATGGGCTGGAAGAGCGAATGCCACCTGCAGGCTGGGAGAGCCTAGGCCAAGACACACCCGCCAACATGTGTGCTGCGAATGTGTGCAAAGATCTCATATGACAAGAGTTAGCCTGGCCTTTGCGTCCCTGATCCCAGGGCCTTGTGGCGGTGAAGCGAGGTGGGGGCAGGGTGATTGGCAGGCCCCTGGATGTGGCCTCAGGGGAACTCTGCTCATTAGATGGCTGCTCAGAGGCTCAGGGCCATGTCACGGCTAGGCTTATTCTTGAACAGCTCCCATCTACCCAGGGCCAGGCCTAGTGCCTCGGGCCACCCACTCCCCCACCCTCTCCTCTCATCATCCTCTGCCTGGCCTGTGGGCTCCACCGTGTCCAGCATCTATCACCTTCCAGAGCTCCCTCCTCTGCTTGAGGTACCATTTCTGCTCTTCTTCGGTTGGCCAATTGCAGAGACTTTTCAGAGACCTCTCTGACTCCATCCCTGTCTGAGTTGGGCACTGAGTTGTGCTCCCACGTCCCCTGGGCTTGCCCTGAACCTGGACACTCATCCACGCCCCCCCTACCCCCCACCCCCGCTCCAGCCCCAGGCTGTGGGCAGACAGTCAGACCTGCAGGGAACAAATCAGCGAGTGAATGGATGGATGATGGCCCGGGCCTGACTTCCACCTGCAAGTGCTGGCTTCAGGCTGCCTGAAGGTTTTTGCTGCCACCCTCACAGGAATTCATACCCTATACCCTCATCAAGTGGTCCCCAACCAGTGGCTTCCAGGAGTTGGTGGATAAGCATGGCCCTCTAAGCCCGGTTTCCCCCAGTGGGAATTTGCTGGGAAACACACCTTTTGTCAGTCGTGTAGCATTTTGCCCTTTGTAACAGTGTGGTCCATGGAGGGCTGTTAGGGAAAGTGACCGTAGAAGCAGCTCTGCTGACAGCTCTGAGTTAATAGAGCTCCATCTGAACAAGTGAACGACTGCTAAGAAGGTTGAAGACACTCAGATGTAATAGAAGTTTTCTGGAATCCTCTGATGCTGTCCAGCCATCTTCAAGCAGCCACTGGCTTTGCTTCAACCATGCACCAGCCGCCCTCCCTAGGAGGGGGAGAAGGAGGTGGAGGGGGCCGTGGGGGAGGAGGCAAGGAGAGGGAAGAGGAGAAAGCGCAGGAGCGGAGGTGAGGAAGAAGGAGGAGCAGGGAGGAAGCAGAGGACAGAGAAGGGCGAGGAGAAAGCGGAGAAGTGCCACTGATGTCCGGTCTGTGTAATGCCTACAGCTGCCGTTCAGAAACTTCTGCCTGCCTTTCCCACTGGTCAAGGAGACCTTGGGCATTGTGTGAAAAGAAGGGCAATCCTGTAAGTTCCCACTGAGGCTCAACGGTAATGAACCCGACGAGTATCCATGAAGATTTGGGTTTGATCCCTGGCCTCACTCAGTGGGTTGGAGGTCCAGCATTGTGGTGAGCTGTGGCGTAGGCTGCAGAGGGGGCTCAGACCCCAAGTTGTAGCTGCAGTGTAGGCTGGCAGCTGAAGCTCCAGTTCGACGCCAAGCCTGGGAACTTCCATAGGCTGCATCATGTGTAGCCCTAAAAAGCAAAAAAATGAAAAGAAAGAAGAAGAATGGCAATCCCATTTCTTTGTAGCCGTGGTCCTGCTCTTTGGTCCAGCTGATGGAGGACGAGCAAGTGGAGGGAGGGAGGGGTCTGAGGGAGAAAGGCCAGGCTTGGATGCTCTGAGCATGCACCCATTCATTCATTCATGCACCCAGGTCTCATTCCCTCTTTTGCTCCTACAACAAAAAGTTATTTATGCCGATTGGTACACCCATATTCATAGCAGGATTAGTCATGTTAGCCAAAAGGTGGAAACAATCCATGCATTCATCGATGGATGAGCGGATAAGCAAAATGTGATCTATCCATACAACGGAATAGTATTCAGCCTTAAAATAGTATTCAGCCTAAAATAAGGGCATGCTGACACACGTTACAACATGCATGAACCTCAAGGACACTATTCTCGGTGAAATAAGCCAGACACAAAAAGACCACATACGAGGTACTAAGAGTAGTCAAAATCATACAGGCAAAATTCGAATGGTGAGGCGTTCCTGTTGTGGCTCAGTAGAAATGAACCTGACTAGTATCTATGAGGATGCGGGTTCGATCCCTGGCCTCTCTCAGTGGGTTAAGGATCTGGCATTGCCGTGAGCTGTGGCGTAGGTTGAAGACCCAGCTCTGGCATTGCTGTGGCTGTGGTGTAGGCTGGCAGCTGCAGCTCTGATTCAACCCCTAGCCTAGGAACTTCCATAAGCTGCAGATTCAGCCCCTTAAAAAGAAAAAAAAAAATTGATTTGTGGGTGCCAGGGGCTTGGAGAGGGGAGAAGGAAAGAGGAAGTTATTGTTCAATATGTACAGAGTTTCAGTCTTACAAGAGGAGCAGAGTTATGGGGCTGGGTGGTGATGACAGCCACACAACAACCTGAATGTGTTTAATATCACTGAAGTGTATGCTTAAAAATGGCTAAGATGGTAGATTTTATATTATGTGTATTTTAGCATCATAAGAGAAAGTCTTTTTTAAAAATCACGTGTTCTAGCTGTAGCCACTGAACATTTCTTGAAATAGTAAATCCAGTAGCCATGAGCACATCTGGCGCCCTCCCTGTGGATGCATGCTATCGTTTCTCACCAAAAGGAACCAGGGCTCTGGAGAGAAACAACAGGTCTATGTCTGGGGCAGGAAACCGGCAAGATGAGCCTGGAATTCCTCGTCATAACAGACGACGAGGAGGTGACCAGGGCTCCCGGACCCGGCCAAGGCGAGGAGCCCTCCCGTGGGCCAACACGGGATAATTTAAGCAGCAATAGTAACTGCAGTGGTTTGAAACACATCAAAGAGTTGGGGAAAAAAAAACAAAATCCCCTCCAGACTAAGGAAAACTCATTCGTTGCTCTTGGAGGGGTGCTGGGTGTTAGGGACTCAGCCTTTGCGTTTATAGGTTTATGGGTTGAAATTTATAGGTTGAAATCCTTACCCCCCAAAGTGATGTGCTGGGCTCCCATGGCAAGGAGCAGGGCGAGGCTGGGGGCGCGAAGCCTGGAAACAGCCCTCGGAGCCCCCACGTGGTCTCCTTTCTCCCCAAGGAGCCTGGAGCCCGTGCTGGCAGAGAAGAGCTTTCTTCCGGCATCAGGTGCCATGGATGCCCATGCGGGGTGGGGTGGGACAGGTGGGGTGGGGTGGGGGAGGGGGTGGGGGAGGGGTGGGGGAGGGGCTGTGTGAGGTGTGGCAGGTGGGGCCGCCTCCGAAGGCACCGCCCGCCCTGAGCACTGGGGTTCTTCTTTCCAGTCTGCAGACGATGAAACTAAAGCCCAGAACGAGCCAGAGAAAGGGAAAGGGTCATTTCTGAGCCCCCACCCCCACCCTCCAAACGCAGTCGCCACCGGCTTTGCCTGTGGTGTCCACGCGGAGGCGGACGCAGGTTCCCATGCTGAAAATTTGCTGTCTGGTTCAAGCCTGGACTCGGTGTGTCTCTGGGCTGGGGAATGCTGAACCGCAGGGGGCACCCCTGGGGAATGCAGACCTGCAGGGGGCACCCGGGAGTGTCCCACGCATGTCTGTGCTCCTTCCCGCCGGGGTCCCATGTCTGCAGGACAAGCCCCTGTTCACCGCCGTCTTCACCACAAAGTACTGTTTGTGATTTTTTTTTTTTAAAAAAACACTCTCTGTGAGTGACTCATGCATTTAAAATTATTTTAATATATTTTACACACTTGTGTATAAATGGGGCCGTGTGTTTCTTCTTATTAAAGGAGTCTTATTTAGGCTGGTCATAATACGATCAGGAGGCTCATTGCTGAGCCTGGGGTATTTATGGGGACTCCGAGCCGTGAGCAGCATGGAGAGCGGTTCTGCTCTGTGGGGTTCCAGGGGTACCTGGGCCCAGCGGTCCCCTCCAGGTCCCTGCAGACCGCAGGGTCAGGGCATGCAGCCTGCACACAACAGCATGAGATGCCTACTTGGAAACCCCCAGGACCCGCCCCAAGGCCCCAGGGAAGGAGTAAGAACTGTCAGGTCTTATACGACAGGTGGGTATGGGGTGGACCCAGGTCTTGTCCTAGTGGGACGCTGACTTAACTTGATGCCCTTTTGAGAACCTGACAATGCCAGGTTAGGGTTCTGATGGTGGAAGTGTGGGTGAGAGCCAGCCCTGCCTCCGTCAGCTCACGTCACCTCATGTGAAGTGACCTCATTTTCCTTCTCGCTCGTCTCAAGGTCCTGGCTCCCCGGGACTCCTCACACCTTCCCTTGGCGCCAACCAAACGTCCAGCCAAGCTTGCCTCTCAGCCTTCTCTCCAGAACGCTTCCCAGGGCCTTTGCCCCTGGTGCTCCTTCTGCAGGACGCTTACACACAGCTAATGCCACCCACCTCTAGCAGATGTTGTCTGAAACTGAAGTCCATTGCTCAGCCCACGATCGTGCACCCACCCATCCACCCAGCCCAGCACCCCCAGCCCACTTCCGCGTCTTTCCCTGTACCAGTGTATTTAGCACACATCCTTAGAAATCACGTCATGCGTTGTTTTTGCCTTATCTTGTTTATGTCTGTCTCCTCCTCCAGAATGATATCTCCAAACACCTTCGCCTCTTCCATCCCTCCTGTGTCCTCAGCTCCCAGGAAAGCGCCTGCACAAGGTAGGTGTCCGATAAATATTTGCAGACTGACTGGACGGATGTGTGGATTGATTGAGTCTGGTCTCCCTGTGAATGCAATACCCACATCTTTTTTTTTTCCTTTTGCTTTT
Organism: Catagonus wagneri; assembly: GCA_004024745.2. Taxonomy (NCBI): domain Eukaryota; kingdom Metazoa; phylum Chordata; class Mammalia; order Artiodactyla; family Tayassuidae; genus Catagonus; species Catagonus wagneri. The sequence continues at coordinate 15,117,788 of PVHT021183646.1, forward strand.
TATTTATTTATTTGTCTTTTGTCCTTTTAGGGCCGTACCCGCAGCATATGGAAGTTCCCCGGCTAGGGGTCAAATCAGAGCTGTAGCTGCCGGCCTACGGCCACATCTACAACAACGCGGGATCCGAGCTGTTTCTGCGACCTGTACCACAGCTTGCGGCAACGCCGGATCCTTAACCCACTGATCGAGGCCAGGCTTCAAATCCGCCACCTCGTGGATACTCATTGGGTTCGTTACCACTGAGCCACAACAGGAACTCCACCCTGTCCACATCTTAACTGGGTATGTACTAGGGGTGGAATTGCCGGGCCACCAGTACACGCAGGCTTGACTCTGGTGAGAATTTCCAGCATCTCTCCGAAAGCAGCCACGGTGTCTCTCTTAGTCCTCTCCTGTGGGATTCAGGTTGTTCTCCTCCCCGCATTTAGCCTTGTCAGTCTCTTTCCTTTTATCCCACCTGTGCCTGCCTGGTGGTGGCTCACTGGGATTTTAATTTGTATTATCGCCTTTCCCTGTGTTTGTTGCCACGTAGATATGCTCTTTTGTGAAATGCTTATTTAAGACTTCAGGGCAGTTTCCTATGAGGCTGCTTGTTTTTAATTTCTTAGTAGTAAATTTAGGACACCGTAATATTCTGGCTAAAACCTTTAGGCACTGCAAAGAGAACCATCGTGTGCCCGGTGCCTACAAGTCTCCTTCCCTTCCGGTGAGCTGGGAGCTGGGATGCGCTCAGATGCTACTCCTCAGACTTCCCCCCTGGGGAGGGGAACTAGTAAGAATGTGCCTTGGACTTGCTTTGCCAAGGCCTCCTCTTTTCGTCATCCGAACTGCTTCTCTTCAGGGTTGTTTTAGAGGCCGCCTCCTCCAGGAAGCCCTCCACACTCTTACAAGCCTGAGCTGGGAGCCTTCTCGGTGCTTTTACAAGTCACTCTGTTGCCTCCGCATTGTTCAATTGTCCCCAGCTTACTCCGTGACTTGGGCAGGCAGGACCGGCGCTCCCGTGAGTACTCAGAACCTAATGCCCATACGCAGTTAAGTGCTCAGTGTGTGATGTTTGAATGCTGAACAAAGCCAGGAGTCTGAGTCTCAGAGCTGAGCCCCACTTCAGGTTGCAAAGCTTCCAAAGTGAAGACTTTCATGTCAGGGCTGTCTTATCACGTCCTAAGCTTTAGCTGACTTGAGTCCTTGCCGCGCGGGGACTTCCTACGCTGCAGCTGGGACGATGCAGGATCCTTTAACCCACTACACCGAGCTGGGGATCAAACTGTGCCTCCGAGGTGACCCAAGCTGCTGCAGTCAGATTCTTAACCCACTGCACCACAGCAGCGAGTCCAAAGGCTTTCTTACCTGCAGATTTGTTCTACGAGTGGTTCACCTCACGTTTCTCTTTAAACCTCTTTGCTTTTCTTTTTTGGATTCGTTGCTAGATCTTTTCGCTTATTTTTTTAAATCAATTTTTTTCCAATTTATATTTTAAAGACTTTATTTTTTTATTTTTTTAAGAGTTTATTGTTTTAAGAGTAGGTTCACAGCAAAATTGAGCAGTAGATACGGAGATTTCCCATGCACTCCCCACCCACCCCCGTCTGCCGTTATCACCCTTCCCTACCAGCACGGTCCTGAGAAACACGACCTGGAGTGGGTAACTAAGCCGACTCTCCATCCTACTGGTCCCTTCTCTGTATCATCAGGAGGTACCTGGTGGGCATTTTATAACTTTGCCGTGTCTCCAGCAACTGAAAATGTAGTTCAGGTCCAGAGTGCTTCACGGGAAACCTTGGTGCCAGATGGTTTGTGGCTTCAAGCTTTTCGATATTGGGATGCGTGTGCACCGTGCACTGTGCATGTGTATTATGCTCTCAAGCCCTCTATCTGTTGGACAGAACGTGGGAGCAATGATTTTGAGAGGCCAAACAGGGCATGACGAGGCCTCGTGCCAGGTCAGGGCCTGCCACCAAACTGGTTTTCTCCTGACTTAACGGAAACAGCTTCCAGATTTCTGGACCGTCTAGATTTTACATGTGGAGATGGTCTTCCTGTTTTCTCTGTTTCACCGATGAGAAAAGACAGGTGGTGAGAAGTGAGTAGGCCGCCTGGCAAGGGGGCTGGAGAAGCCTGGCCTCCGAATCAGGCTGAGTGGCTCTGGTGGCTTTCGAGGGACAGTTAAGTATAGGCACACGGGGTGTCCTATGGACACCTCTTCCTGAAGCAAGAGGAGCCCACTCAAGCGCACACATGTTTGGACTGACTCCAGGGCAAACGCGCTGTCTCCCGCCTTGGCTGGGTGATGGGCCCTGCTTGGAAAGTCTCCCGGGGGTCTCGGTCAGGCCTGTCCCCCATGCTCAGTGGCAGTGACTGCCACCCCACCTGTGACAGAGTGATTTCTCTCCTCCTTCTGTCCCTGTATCCAGGCCCTTCTAGAATGTGTTCCCCCTCCCTTGGGCCCTGTAGAATGTGTTGGTGTTTAAGGCACACCTGTTCTGAGCTCAGCTCTCTCCTGGCTGCTGCCTTTGCTGGGAGGACAAGCGGAGACAGTTGGAGCCAGCCAGCCAGCCCATGTTCAAGTGCGGTGGTGCTGGTGGTCGCCACACCAGCATTCATAATGCACCATCATGAAGGAGTCTGTCTGCTCACTTTTATGGCCTGTATTGTGTCCCCCACAAAATCATATATGAGAGCCCTGACCCACAGCACCTCAAAATGTGACCATATTTGGATGAGGGGCTTTTTTTTTTTTTGTCTTTTGTCGTTTTAGGGTCTTACCCTTGCCATATGGAGGTTCCCAGGCTAGGGGCTGAATCAGAGCTACAGCCACCAGCCTTCGCCACAGCCACAGCAATGCCAGATCCAAGCCGCGTCTGCAAACTACACCACAGCTCACGGCAACGCCGGATCCTTAACCCACTGAATGAGGCCAGGGATCCAACCCGCAACCTCGTGGTTCCTAGTCGGATTCGTTTCCACTGAGCCACGATGGGAACTCTGGATGTGGGGCTTTTAAAGAGGTGATGAAGGTAAAATGAGTTCCCGTGTGTCTTCAGAGCACAGCACTGTGCCTGACGCACAGTAGGTGCACAGGAGGGACCTATGGAGGCTGGTGAGGCTTCTACTGTGGGGACTGAGAGGGAAGGGCTGGGGTGTGTGTGGGGGGAGCCCTGGATTGGGTGAGGATCAGTGATGGCTGACGTTTGCGCAGGTGCCCTGGGGAGCAAAAGTACCTGCTTCCTTCTCCTGGGTCTCTCCTTCCTCCTTCCCGGCCCCATCTGTCCCCGACACCTCGCCTTTGTCCACCCTACCAGACTCCTGGTAGGAAGCCCAGAGCTTCTCACTGTGACTTGCAGCGTTCAAACCTCCCCCCACCCCACCCCCCCGCCAATGGTTTGGTCATTGTTCTCACAACCATGTCAGTATCGAACAAACAGATGTTTATAGTTAATCCCTAATTTTGCCATCAAAAAATATACAATCTTGGGTAGAAACCGAAGGGGAAAGAATTTTTTAATTTACAGCGTCTCCCCGCCGCCCCACTCCTGAAATTTGAAATTGCTGAACCGCCTCCAAATTCAATATTCAAAGTCAAACAAATCTATGTGTTCTCCGAAAGGAAGTATTGAATGTCTGAGCAAGATGGAGGGGACAAGAAAGTCAGCCGAGGGAGAAGCGTCCTGCTCAGCCCGCAGTTGCTTCCCAGAACGCCTCTTTTCCGGTGTTTGTTCGTTCTTTCTTCCTTGTCATGTTTTAATGAAAGAAATACCTCTGTGAGTTGGCTTTCTTCGGAGGAACTGGCTGCGGGTCTCAGATGGCAGTCAGATGAACCAGATCCTGGCTTCTCAGAGCCTGCCTTCTGCCCTCTGCCCTCTGCTGTCGGGGGCTGGCCCTGGGGCAGGGTGCGGCCTGTCCTGGGGAGACAGGGCTGGGAGGTGATTCGTGGAGGGGCTTTGATAGATCAGGTCTATGGTGGGAGGGGGCGATGACAGAGGAGACCCTCAACCTGGGCCCGCAGGAGAAGCAGGAGGTCACCCAGCAGAGCCAAGGCCAGCAGTGTGACAGGCCTTGGGTGTCAGAGGCGGGCTATGATTTCAGGAGGGTGGGAGGGACCGTGGGGCCTCCCTGCTCTCACTAAAAGGGCTCAGGGGATGGCAAGTCTGGGAGGGAGCTGACACTCTAGACCCTGCCCTGAAGCCTTTCCCACTCCTCAGCTGGACCTGGCTTCGTTCCATACCTAGTCCCCAGCATCTCCTTGGATTTTCCGGGCCTGCTGCTCCCTGAGTCTGCCCTCGTGTTGTTGCTGTAGGGGGCAGCGTTCCCCTCACAGTGAGTCTCATAGAGGATGGGGCAGCCTCCATTTTTTTTTTTTTTTTTTAAATTTTTTTATTATAAGGGCCGCACCCGCGGCTTATGGAGGCTCCCAGGCTAGGGGTCTAACAGGAGCTGGAGCCGCCGGCCTTCACCACAGCCACAGCAACGCGGGATCCGAGCTGCGTCTGCGACCTACACCACAGCTCATGGCAACGCCGGATCCTTCTGGATCCTTAACCCACTGAGCAAGGTCGGGGATCGAACCTGCATCTTCATGGACAGTAGTCGGGTTCGTTAACCACTGAGCCACGATGGGAACTCCCAGCCTCCCCGTGTCGTGGTGGGGCAAGCTTCCCAGCCTGTCGGCCACCTTACAGAAACAGCTGTCTTTTTCTAATCCTCAGGTCGAGGTGGGACTGCCTGTCTTGGCGTCTTGTGATCATTCACGCAATGGTCACCATGGTGCCGGGACCCAGGCTATGTCCTTCTTCGTCCTGCATCCCAGGCCTGGTTCTCCCTCAGGCCGCAAAGGTGGAGCGGGGAGCTTCCCAAAGAAAACTCTCAGAGGATGAGCGTTCCCTGGTGGCTCAGTGGGTTGAGTATTCAGCGTGGTTACTGCTGTGGCACAAGTTTGAGCCCGGCCCAGGAACTCCTGCATGCCGTGGCCGTGCCCTCTTACACACACACACACACACACACACAAAAGGAAAGAAAGAAAGAGAAAGGAAGGAAGAAGGAAAGAAAACCAGAAGATGTGCTTTAAAAAGAAGAGGGGGGATTTCCCGTTGTGGCTCAGTGGTTAACGAATCCAACTAGGAACCATGAGGTTGTGGGTTCGATCCCTGGCCTCGCTCAGTGGGTTAAGGATCCGGCGTTGCTGTGAGCTGTGGTGTAGGCCGCAGACGCGGCTCGGATCCCGCGTTGCTGTGGCTGTGGCGTGGGCCGGCGGCTACAGCTCCTGTTAGACCCCTAGCCTGGGAACCTCCATTTGCCGCGGGTGCGGCCCTCGATAAGGCAAAAGCTAAAAAAAAAAAAGAAGAAGAGGGAAGGGAAGGGACCGCTAACATTTTCCACTCCAGCCGCCAACCCTCACTGCTCACAATAGAGGCACCAGATTTGAACCCTGAGTTCCAGGTGGCGCGCCACTGCCGGGAGGGCCTTGCAAGATCCATCCTGCTCTAACCGTCCATGCCGCCTCTGCCGAATGACATGCCAGCCCTCCCCGGGGGCTTCAGCAGGTGCAGATGGAGGAGGGGCCAGAGAACACCCTGTGGAATTCACGCTGCTGATGGACGGTCACCGGGCAGGGTTTTGGACAGGGAGCCTTCCCGTCAGAAGGTGGTGACCGGGGCTGAGTTGTAGCACCAGGCTTTGCTGACAAAATACTTTCTTGGAGCCCTGAGGTCGCAGGCGATTTATTTTGAGTTTCGTTCGGTAGATGCTGGCTGAGCACCACTGTGGGAGGCAGGTCGTGTGCTGGGGTGGGGGCTGGGGTGCCGCAGGGAAGCGGCAGCTGGGCTCAGGGAAGTCGGCAGTGCCGTCTCTTCCTAGACTCCGAAGACTTCAGGGGCTAGAGCGGATCAGGCTCTGCCGGGGGCTGATTTCTTTCTACAAATGTACGTTCCTCCAACCAGTCTCTACGGAGCATTGTGACAAGTGCTGGGCAGTCAGACCCTAGTCCTGTAAGGTTCGCAGTCAGGGGACCATCCTCATGAGTGGAAGGTCCCAGATTTTCAAGGCAAGCTCTCCTGCCCAGATCCATGCTCTGTCCTGAGACCTCTCCTCACCCTTTCTTTTTTTTTTTTGTTTTCCACTATACCCAGCTGCACAGTGTGGTGACAGGGTTACATACACATATATGGATTCATCACAAGCGGTTAGACATAATTCCCAGTGTTATACAGTAGGATCTCCTTGCTTTTCCAGCCCAGAGGCAACAGTCTACAACTATTAACCACAGACCCCCCTACCATCCCACTCCGTCCCCCACCCTCTTGGCAACCACAAGTCTGTTCTCCAAGTCCTTGATTTTCTTTTCTGCATAAAGATTCATTTGTGCAGTATATTAGATTCCGGTTAATAGTGATATCATATGGTATCTGTCTTTCTCCTTCTGACTTACTTCACTCAGTGTGAGGGTCTCTAATTCCATCCATGTTGCTGCAAATGACATTATTTTATTCTTTTTTATGCTTGAGTAGTATTCCATTGTGTGTATATACCACATCTTCCTAATCCAGTAATTTCTAATATCACCCTCCTGGCTTCAGAGCACTCCTCCGTTGGCTTGCCCAGGGTGGGCACACAAGCCTCTCATCATGCATGGCCCAATTTTAAAAAGGCCAGAACATTCAAACATAGCATTTCGGAAGGCTGGCGCAACACTGGCCAGTAGTAATTTCATCATTGATGAAGTGTGGCTGGTGCCACAGACCCACCTCGAATGACTCCACTCTGGGCCCAGCACTCCTATGCACAGTGGCAGGAGGGCCAAATGGCGCAGCAGTCACCTCCGGCCAAAGATCTATAACCGCTTCATGCCAGGCACCCCCCCCCCCAACCCCGGGAGCTTATCGGCCCTCGGAATTTGTGGGCTGGGGGTTAGCACGATCACTTTAAAATATAAATGCCCATGCGAGCGATTTACATAAAGTATTAAGAAAAACAAAAACTTGGGAGTTCCCATTGTGACTCAGTGGAAACGCAACCCGACTGGTATCCACAAGGATGTGGGTTCGATCCCTGGCCTTGGCGTTCAGTGGGTTAAAGATCAGGGTGGCTGTGGCTGTGGGGTAGGCTGGCAGCTGCATCTCTGATTCAGCCCGTAGCCTGGGAACCTCCATTTGCTGAAGGTACAGCCCTAAAAATAAATAAATAAATAAATAAAAATTAAAAAAAAGACAAGTGCAGCTTTGTTACTATTGCTGTCGCGAGGCTGTAGCTTATGTGTCTGTTTGGGAAGCGCCACAGGATACGGCTCCAGACGCAGTGGAAGGCCGTGGATGCTGCAGAGCAAGGCTGAGCTGATCGCTCTGTAGATTGTCTGAACGGGAGGTCAGCAAACTTTTCTCCGCGGATGGTCACGGGTGCACACCCCTCCCCCACTCCTCCCCCCTCCCTGCCCCCTCCTCCCTTTCCCTCTCCCTCTAGGAGCCAGCGTGCTGGCCTAGGGAGTGACCCTGGGTCCCTGCGCTCTAAGCCCTGGGCTCGGGGTCCATCTCTCATAGGCAGGTGACCAAAGGTCACGTGTCACGTGTGGGCGCTTCCTTAGCGGGATTCTTCAGGCTCTGGTTAGAGAGTCAGAGTTTGGAAGATGAGGTTGGCCCCGGGGCCCGAGGCAGCCTGGGAGGGTCTCTCTGTGGCCTCCACAGGGGGAATGTGAGCAGATTTTCTATCCAGAAAGAGCGGCAGCGCAGAGTGGCTGAAGCTGGTGACGGTGGGTGAGGGGTGGCCACCTGGGCCAGGAGAGGGCCCCCCTTGGGGAATCGGGGCTGAGCTTCAGTGTCCCCGCGATGAAGAGGAACCGTCTGTCCTGGCTCCGTTCCCTGAGGGCTGCTGGGGGCTGGGGGGCAGTTAGAAGCCCCTGAGGTTCCCTCGTCGGCACCCACCACGTGCAGTGGACAGCTCGGGGGACGAGCACCCGGAGGACACCTTGTGAGCAAGTACACGGCAACACCATCCGTCTCCATCCGGCACGACGGCGTCCACCCAGCCGGGCGGAAGCCCAGGAGGGCACAGGGGCAGTTCCCAAGGCGCCCCCCCACCCCATCACCCCGTACCCCCCCATCCTCTACCACCCAGACACCCCTCACCCCATCACCAGTGCCCCTGTCCCCTGTTGTGTCTGGGCAGTGGCCGGGCCTCGTCACCACAGGCACCGGATGGGCCTAATTACCACGAAACCTAATTCTTCCAGGCTGAGTGCTCCGGTCAGTGGGGACTCCTGCGTGTTTTCCTTGGCTGTCTTCTGACGACAGGATCGCGGGCCGGGGGGAAGGAAAGCAACATGGGGAGGCCGAGGGACTTGGGGGGGCAGCCTGTCGCTCCCCTCAGCAAGCCCACGTCCCCCACTCCGCCCCGCTCCCCAGGTGCTCTGT
>PVHT021183646.1:15127183-15303924 GCA_004024745.2 Catagonus wagneri
GATCTAAGGGATGGTGGCATGTGTCAGAAGACCGGAGAGGGTGAGCCCCTGCCCCTTGATGGGGGAGGAACTGGCCAGATGGGAGGTGGGAGCAGAGAGTTGGAGGGATTCCGCAGGTCTCGGGGGGGAGAGAGGCAAGAGTCAGGTGGCGAGCAAACTGAGCCCAATCCATCCATGGGCCTGGGTCTCCACAGTGCCTGTAGCCTGGGGCCAGCAGGGGCGGGGCATGCACGGAGCTTCTGCACTTTCTCTCTTTTCTATTTTTTTTTTCATTTTTGATTACAGTTGACTTACACTGTTCTGTCCATTTCTGCTGTACAGCAAAGCGACCCGGTCACACAACCCTACATGCTCTGTCTCCTATTATCCTTCATCGTGTTCCATCACAAGTGATTGGACGTAGTTCCCGATGCTGTACAGCCGTCTGCATTGTCCACCCGGCTCTAGATGTAGCAGTTTATATCTATTAACCCTGAATTCCCAGTCCACCCCACTCCCTCCTCCCTCCCCTCTGGCAACCATGAGTCCGCTGTCCATGTCCGTGGGTCTGTTTCTGTTCTGTAGATAGGTTCATCGGTGCCACATTTTATTTTTTTATTATTTTTTAATTAATTCTTTTATTATTTTATTTTTGCGTTATAGCTGGTTTACAGATTTCTGTCAAATTTTCCGACTGCACTGCATGGTGACTCGGTTACATGTATGGTGCCACATTTTAGATTCCACATGTAAGTGATATCATATGGTATCTGTCTTTCTCCTTCTGACATTTCATTTAGTATGAGAATCTCTAGTTTCATCCGTGTTGCTGCAAATGGCATTATTTGGTCCTTTTTCATGACTGAGTAGTAGTCCATTGTGTATGTATACCACATCTTCTTAATCCAGTCATCTGTTGATGGACATTTAGGTTGTCTCCACTCTCTTGTCACTCGCTGTTGCACACGCAAGGGCATGCCCTTTGGAGCACTACCAGCAGGAAGGCTGTCACGTGAAGGAGGACCGAATTCGGTGCCGTGTACTCTGAGGTTAAAGCCCGCTCACATTTCCCGGCAGGGGTCCCAGTCTCCCTGGGACTCAGTTTCCTCATTTCTTGGCCAACATCAGCATCGGAGGGTGGAGTGTGTAGCTCACCAGCCTGGGAGTTCTGCCCGCAGGTTCATCTGCCTCCACAGATTCTGCCACATCTTTCTCTGCTGGCTTCCTTCTCAGAGTGTCCCACTTGTGGAGCCAGAGCTGGTGCAGGCACCCAGGAAAGCTTCAAATCCTGTGGCAGTCACAGGGGCAGCATTCTTCCTCCTGGCTCCAGCCGAGGCTCCCAGGCAGCTCCAACTGGCAGACGTGAGCCAGCTCAGCACTGAGGTGGGTGGGACTACACTGGCAACCCTGCATCAGGATGGGGGCTGCTTCGCCAGAAGCAGATGGACCCAGGAGGGGGCAGGTCCCCAAGGGAAACTGGGAGACAGGACTCAGAAAACGACGCATGAGAACACCATGCTGTGAGAAAAGCATCCTCGGTGCCTGTGTCCCCATCCTGCAGAAGAGATAACTGAGGCCTAGTGGGGTACAGTGCCCTGTCCAAGGCCACTGAGCTGGACGGTGAGAGTGATGGTGAGCCATGCAGGGCCCTGGGCAGGGGGAACAGTCTGGGCCAGGGTGAAGGATGAAGAAGGAGGAGGTGGGGAGCCTGGATATGCAGAGTGAGGGATCAAGGCCTGGGTAGGGCGGGGCTTACATAGAGAGTGTAAGCCAGCCCTCAGAGTCTCTGTGCTAAGGGAACACAAATCTGGGCTGCCCACCTTGAGTGGTGGTAAGGCCCTGCAGCAGCTCATCTATCTATAAGTGGGTTACCTGGCCCTGCCTTCCAGTCTTGGGGTGACTTAGTTTCCTCATGGATCTGTGCAATCTCCTTGGCACAGGCGATGGCACTTGCTTATCAAATGCCCCCAGTGCCCCACATGGTTTGTTAATGTCCTTTGTATAAACATAGAGCGAGAAATAGAGATCATTTCTTCAGATGGGGACATGGGATCTCTCTTGCTATAGTATGGGTGAACACCCCTCTCAGCTTATGAGACGGCACAGTTTTTTTTTTTTTTTTGGTGCAGTCTGGGACTTTGACTTTGTTTAGCTATCTGTTCCTCATTTCACCTTGTGGTCCACTAAGACCCCTAGATCGTTTTCATAGGACTTTTTGATACAACATGGAATGAACTCCCTTGTTGCTGAGAGCTGGGCTCTGGCTCTTCACACGTGGGCAGTTCTGCCCCTAATCCTGACACTAGCCAAGGCTCGTCCCTATCTGTGTTCTCTAAAGCTGCCTTTGTCCCTAGAGATTTGTCTCCTTCATCCCACCCGACCTGTGTAAAGCTCCGAAAAATGTCACCATGCTTTTGGTTTCTCCTTTGGAAGTTCCTATTAAAAACACGGCAGTTCTCTGAGCAGGAGATGGCCTAGATTAGGTCAGTTTTTCCCCAACTCCAGGCATGTGGGCGTCACAGGCTGCATGCCTCAGGATCTTATGCACTTCACATCGTGCTTGCAGTGGGCCCGCCCTCGTGGTTTGTCCTGTGCTGTGCCCAAAGAAGCTGTAACTTCACAGGGATGTCTGCTGGGTCCCGTCATTCTAGCTCGTGATGCCAGTGTGCTGCCGTCCCGCCTGTGCCTTCAGTGCTGTGCAGGCCCTGTGGAGGTAGGAGGGAGGGGCGGACTCCTTTTGTCTCAACTCTTTTGCAGTTCATCCCGGAGCGGGGTGGGGGCGCCCACCGCTGGTGCTTGGATGGGGGGAATTGGGCTGAGACGCCCGTGGACCCTTCTGAGGCACAGATCCCAAAAGTGCCTGTTCCTTCTTGTATGTCTGACCCTCTTGCAGGATGAACACGCCCCAAGCACAGGCCTGCTGGTCCAGGAGATGAGGTGGCCACGGCCAGTTGAGCAGCTCACCCGTAGCCACCTGGCCTTCGTACGCGCTCCTGTGGTTGTTATGCCGTGTCACCCCCACCACAGCTGATCACACAGGGTGTGTGCCCGGCCTCAGGTCCCGAGGGGCTTCTCATAGAAATGATCCAGGAAGGGACAGGTGAGGCCACTCCCACCACAGGCAGCCCCAGTGCCGCCTGTCCTCTCGCGGAGGGTGATGCTGGAGGTGGCGCCCCAGGCTTCAGCCCCTCCTTGGCCTTACTCTTGCTGGTGGTTTTCAGCCAGATCTCAGCCTCTCTGGCCCAGCTTTCTCATCTGCAGAACAAGGAGGCTGGACTTGGTCTGTGACGTCAGGTCACCCTGATTTGCTCCAGCTCCATTCAGCAGCCTCCGGTCCACCTGACTGCGGGATACCTGCACTTTAATTAAGGCCCCACCTTTGAGCTGTCCCCAAAGAACAGCATTTATCAACTTCCTGCGTGCCAGGCACGGGACCACAGCAGGTCAAGTGGATTGCAACCATCTGTAGTTGAAAGGGCCCCCAGGCGGATTCATCGTGGTCCCACTGTGCAGATGGAGAGACAGAGCCCAGAGAAGTAAAATGACTCAACAAAACTCGAGGAATTCCCATTGCGGCTCAGCAAAAACTACCTGACTTGTATCTATGAGGTTGTGGGTTCGATCCCTGGCCTCGCTCAGTGAGTTAAGGATCCGGTGTTGCCGTGAGCTGTGGTGTAGGTTGCAGATGCAGCTTGGATCCCATGTTGCTGTGGCTGTGGTGCAGGCCGGCGGCTATAGCTCCAGTTCGACCCCTAGCCTGGGAATTTCCATATACCATGGGCGCAGCCCCAAAACAAGACAAAACAAAACAAAAAAAACAAAACACAAACAAAACTCAAACCCTGAGGCTTGGTCCATGCCCTCATCACCCCCTCCCTGATGTCTGGGGCATGGCAGGGCCGCTCTGAGACCTCAGAGGCCCCGCATCAGCTGCCTAGGCTGCCACAGCAAAGCTCCACAAATGGGGGCTTAAATGACGGAAATTTATTCCCAACTGTTCTGGAGGTCAGAAGGCAGAGATCAAGGGGTCAGCAGGGCTGGGTCCTTCCACGGCCATGACGGAGAGCCCGGTCCTGGGCTCTCCCATAACCTCTGTGTTCCGCTGGCGGCTTGTGGCAAATCCTTGGCTTGCAGAGGCGTCACCCCCAATTCTGCCTTCATCTTCACATGCTTTCGCCCTGTTTGTGTGTGTGTGTTCAAACCCGCCCCCCCCCCCGCCTTTGTTTTGGCTTTTCAGGGCTGCACACGCAGCATACAGAGGTTCCCAGGCTAGGGGTCGAATCGGAGCTGCAGCTGCCAGCCTACACCGCAGCCACAGCCATGCCGAGCCACATCTGCGACCTACGCCAGCTTGCAGTAACGCTGGATCCTTAACGCAGTGAGTAAGGCCAGGGATCAGACTCGCATGACACTGTGTCAGATTCTTAACCCACTAAGCCACAACAGGAACTCCAATCTTTCCCCTTTTTTTAAAGGACACCAGTCTTACCACGGTATGACGTCATCTTAACTACCTACCTCTGCAATATCCCTATTTCCAAATAAAGTCACATTCTGAGGTATTGGGGGTTAAAACTTCAGTATATGAATTTTGAGGGGACACCCACGGCTGCCCCACCAATACGGATGTTGGTGCTGTAGCCACAGCCCTGGCTGGGGTTTTGGCCACTTGGGGAGTGGGGGCATCCACTTAGCGGGGGACCCACTCTTCACCCTTAGGACTCTGTGTCTGCGGAGGGCTGAGCCTCAGGTGTGGCTTTCAGAGAGAGAAGAAGGGACAGGTTCTGTGTGGGGTGTCACAGCCTTGCCAGAGGAGGGGAAGGGGCTGTTAGGCAATGCTCTCCTGCGATGGTCCCCCCGGAACTGTAGCTCACGCTGTTTCTGGGGCAGGGACCTGCCTTCCAGGGCCCGCCGGCATGTGCAATTTGATTGTGGACCGTGAAAAAGAGTTAACGAAAACGATTTCAGAAAATGTGGATTAGAAATAGCTCTGAACTGCAAAAAAAAAAAACAAAAAAAAAAACAAACAGGACCTACCAGGTAGGCAGGGTGAGGGGCCAGTGAACTCATGGATGGAAACACTGCTGGCCTGGCCTCTGCTCCCCGTGCTGCTATTATTAGCTACCAGCCTGTGCTGGCCTCTGAGGCGGCTCCAGGCTCGGCAGCCTTGGCTGAGCAGAGACGGGCCAGGGTTCTTCCAACCTGGCCCAGGGGAGGCCTTGGAGCCAGCACGGCCTGGCTCTGCCGGACGTCAGCGAATGCAGGGGAGAGGCCCATGGAAGAGGGGGCTCCTGATGGGCCGGCCCAGCTCCCACCGGAGGCTCCCGTGGCCTGTGGACAGGTGTGAGAGCCCCTAGGCCCCCTGCCTTCACACAGCCTTTTCCGGCCCTGCCAGCGCCGCTGCCAGGCCAGGCAGCCCTCGGGTCTTGGCAGCCCCGGCCAAACCTCCAGCTGGGCGGATGATGGATGGGGCCGTGTCAGCACTGGCCTGAGAGTGGATTTTGTCTGTGTGTCACATTTATTTACCGTCCGTATAAACACTAACACCTATGAAGCATGCTCCCCATGTGATAGCTTGGCTGAAGGCAGCTCTTAAATACATAAATTATGCACACCTCGCTAATGAAGGACCTGACAGCCGGGGAAGTCCTATTTACCGCGGGCTGACTTTCCATATAAAACCCGGCACCAGTGAGCCAGGATTTTGCGCACGATCATCATCCTGCCCGTTGAGACTCCAACTCACTTCTTTCTTCTTCTTCTTTTTTTTTTTTTTAAAAAAAACCCTCTCCTCTGTCTTCTTTTTTATTTCCCCCCTTTTCAAAGGTTTGACACAATCCCGAAGTCAATGTGTACCTTCGCTGCCTGGAGCACATGTGGGGAGCCAGCCCATCTGGCGTGGGCTTCGCTGACGGGCGTGCGTGAGAACAATATGTGGTTTGACAAATTTCAAGGCAGGGCTTTATGAAAAAATAACAGCGGTGCCGCCGTCGCGGTGGATGTCCGTCCACCTGCGGGCGCGGGCAGGGGTGCCAGGCCCATGAGTCAGGGTGCCCGGTGGGGGATTAGGAGGCGACGCCCCGCACACGTGTTGACACAGCAGCCCCCACCGCCAGGTCGTGGCTGTCCTCAGGGGGCAGGGCCGCCCTTGGGGAGCCTTGAGATGCTCCAGGCAGGGCGGACTTCTGATCCAACATCTCTGGAGACTCAGTCTTCCCACCTGGGAAGGGGGTGCATGTGGTGGACCCCCTGGCTTCAGCTGAGCTCCAGAAGCAGAACCCTTCCTGGGTGCCCAGGCTTGCGAGGCTGGTGGCAGAGGCATGGAGTTGGGGGGGGGGCAGGTGCCGGCTTCCAGGCAGTTTTGCCCTGAAGACCCAGGCCGACTGCCTTGGGCAGGTCCCAGGACTGCCATAGACTGTCTGGCCTCGGGGGTCTCTCACCCTTTCTGTGCTTTGGTTTGTCTGCCTGAACAGTGGAGACAGTGACAGCTGTGAGCAAGCAGGGTGCTGTGAGCAGGTGTTTCGCCCACTGGGGCAGACCCAGAGTGGCTAGGATATCTGCTATGGGCTTCTGTGCGCTGCCTGTGGGGGGTGAGGGTTCTGCCAAGAGGGAGGTAGCAGGAGAATGTGGCCCCCAGTGGAGTTCCTGTCGTGAAGCAGCGGAAACAAATCTGACTAGGAACCATGAGGTTGCGGGTTCGATCCCTGGCCTCGCTCAGTGGGTTAAGGATCCGGCGTTGCCGTGAGCTGTGCTGTAGGTCACAGACGTGGCGTGGATCTGATATTGTTGTGGCTGTGGCATAAGTTGGCAGCTGTAACTCCAATTCGACCCCTAACCCGGGAACCTCCATATGCTGCGAGTGCAGCCCTAAAAAGCAAAAAAAAAAAAAAAAAAAAAAAGAATGTGGCCTGCAGTGTGACAGGCATTTGTGCTGGCCTTGCGATGGGCTCAGAAGGGTGCATATGTAGGGGGGTGCCTCGAGTGCCTGTCTTTAAGGACAGCAGAGGCCATGCGCGTCCTAGGAGGGGGCGTGATTGTCCCCACTGCTCTGGGGTCCTCAGACACCCCAGGGCTAGCTGGTCATTCTATTCGCCTTGCCTGAACAACAGCTTGTGGACCTGTCTTCTCTGGCACATTCCATCAGCTGCGTCTAGATCCCTCAACAAGGTTGTGATTGTGTCTGAGTCTCTGGCCTTTGTACACAGAAAGTGCTCGGTAAGTGTCAGGCCGTGCGTGCAGTGGGCCAGAGGTGCGATGTGAGCAGATGTGTGGCTGTGGCAGTCGTGGGCAGCCTCCTCTGCCTCCCGTGGGCTGGAGCAGCCTTGCTGGAAGGCCAGGGACCTTGCTCCCCTCCACACTGCTGCTGGGCCTGCGGGGTCTTTGCAGAGCTGGAGAGCGGTCACCCCACCCTAGACCTTGCCCCTACAGTGGCACGTCCCCCAGCCCCCCAGCTGGCTTTCCCCACTCTTTGCTTCATTTTCTGGGGTCCCAGCCTCACCCTCTATCCAGCGGGGGTAATAAAGCCCACGTGAAGCCTGCCGCACCCGGGGAGGGTCTAAGAGGCTGTGGGCGTAGCACTTGGGAGGCTGGCTTAATCTGCGAAGTCTTGGAGGGCTTCCTGGAGGAGGCGACATGCCAGTCCTAGACCAGAGGACTTTGCTAGGAGGTGCGGAGGCAGGAGGCAATACAAGCGAAGCCTTGAAGTCCAAGCGGCCTTTTCAGTGGCGGCAGGGTGGAGGCTGCGGGCAGGGGCCTGATGGGCCGACCGCTCTACGGTTGCCTGTGGGGGACTTTAAAGACCCCTCTGAGTCTCAGGCTCAGGAGGGGACATACATTGTCAAGGTCGCAGGAGTGAGACAGGAAGCCGGGCCACCCAGCCCCATTTTGAGCAGACCAGGCTGCTGCGACATTGGCTCAGGGACCCATGGAGCGGGGGCCACGTGCCGCCGGCTTTATTAAATTCATATTTCCACCTCCATTCCCGCCCAAATATCTATATTTACCATCAACTTCGGCAGTATTTATTTTCCAAAGTAGTTCTGTTTAAACAAGGAGTTTTTCTCTTAAATTCATCGACTCCAATTTCCTGTGGACCCCAGCCCCTCCGCCGAGCTGACATTAATCATTTGCATGACTGCAGGTTCTGCAGCCACGAGGCCTCCGGCAGGCGGCATCCATGGCGCCGGAATCTGCCGCCGCTTTCCCCAGCTCTTCCAGTTAGGGCAGGGGGATGGGGACACTGGGTGTCCCCCACCCTGTCCAGCTCCTCACTGTGCCAGTCACACCTTAAAGTAACCAGAAGCGGCGTGTGGCTGGGCCGAGTGAGGGAGGGGCAGAGGGGCCAGCACAGCAGCTCTCGACTCCCATCCCGGCTAAGTGACACCCTCCACCCCCGCCCCCCAAAAAAAGCTCCTTTCCTTTGGGAATTCTGGGCATTAGAACCTAGACCCCAGCTGGCTATCTGCAGCCAGTGCCGGTCCCATCATGGAGAGTCTTGAGTCCCTCAGTTTGCTCGTCTGTGAAATGGGACAACACCACATCCCTCTGGCCTGGGCTGCGTTGGGTTGGTACCTGTGAAGTACCGAGGGTTGCCATGGGCCGTGACTGCTGTTGTGCTTGATATCTGGCTCCATTCAGTGACCGGCAGGATCTTCAGGCTCAGGGCTAGCCCACAGCAGGTCCGTGAAGGTCATTCATGTCCCCTACCCAGTGGTGTGCCCGCGACCAGCCCTTCTGCCCAGTAAGATGCCCTGGTCGCAGCCTCCTTAGGGGAGGGGCACGAACCCTTGGGGGTCCTGTACCGCCTGCTGGGGCCTAAGCCCCGGGGCCCTCCGGAGTGTAGGGGGTGAGGAGCAGCCCTGGGCCCTGTGGCTGTCCTGCTCCGCTCCAGCCAGGTGGCCACGCTGCCCTATTCGTTGGGCGTCACTTGTGCAGTGACCTGGGCGTGTGATCACATGCCCAGGCTGGTTACATGGCCTGACCCTCAGAGTTCTTTTTTGGGGTCACACCCACGGCACGCGCAAGTTCACAGGCCAAGAATCGAACCCCTGACCCTCAGAGTTCTTGCCCAGGCAGCTGGAAAGCACTTGAAGGCAGAAGCCTGATGGGAGAACCGGCACGCCACCCTCAGGTCCAGAAGGAAGGGCAGCAGTCTCTCTTTTTTTGTCTTTTTGCCTTATCTAGGGCCGCACCCACGGCATGTGGAGGTTCCCAGGCTAGGGGTCTAACAGTAGCTGTAGCCTCCGGCCTTCGCCACAGCCACAGCAACGCAGGATCCGAGCCGCGTCTGCAACCTGCACCACAGCTCACGGCAATGCCTGATCCTTAACCCACTGAGCAAGGCCAGGGATCGAACCCGCAACCTCATTGTTCTTAGTCGGATTCGTTAACCACTGAGCCACAACAGAAACTTCAGGGCAGCAGTCTTGATGCTGTCATTTGAGCCCTGGGTCCAGCCAAGCCTCTAGCCACTTCTTCTGGCTCTCGGTGCCTGAGCCAGCTGTCATCTGTGTCACCAGCTTCTGTTCAGGATTGGCTTCACCTGGGTGTCTGTTTTTCATCGAATACCATCTAAGTGCAGCCTCAGAACAATTACATCTGCAACGCAGACACTGCTCTGGTCACCATTTTACACCTGGGGGCTGGTGTGACCAAGTGCCACGGTCGAGGGGGCCACAGCAGACCATTATCCACCAGAGATCTAGGTGTTGCAGGGCTGTGCTCTCTCTGACGCCTCCAGGGGACGGTCCTTCCTGTCTCTTCCAGCTTCTGGGGGCTCCACGTGTCTCTGGGCTCATGGGTGCAGCACTCCAGTTTCTGCCTCCATGGCCATGTGGCCTCTTCCTCCATATGTGTCCCTGTCCTCGTCTCCTCTTTGTAGAAGGGCACCAGTCATTGAGTTTGGGGCCCCACTTTACTCCAGTATGACCGCCTCCTAACTAATCACATATGCAGAGACTCTACTTCCTAATAAGCTCCCATACTTGGACTCCGGGTGGACGTGACTTCTGGGAAACGCTATTCCACCACCGTGGAGACCAAGCGCAGATACGGCTCTCTAGCTACACAGACCAAGCAGCAGGTCTGGGGTTCACCCTGGTCCTGGAGGTGCCCTACCCTCTTCGACCCCATGGGAAACTTCTCTCTTCCCCTCCTGGGGTTGCTGAAAACCAAACAGCTGGTGGCTTTTGGTGCATCCGGCCCCTAGCTACCTTCTTTGCTCTGTCAGTACTGCGGAGTAGAATAAATATAGTAGCATCCGTGGGAGTAGAGAGTGGCTGAGCTGACCTCACATCTTGGGAAGACCCTGCTCCCCCTTCCATGGCATTCCGTCCCCCCGCCCCTCTGCACCCCAGGTGGCCACAGGTGGAACTTGGCCGCAGAGAGGGTGAAGCTGTGGGGACACCTGAGTCTCAGGCCAGCATTGACGCCCACAGCACCAGATTTTTCTTTTTAGCTAACAAATAAAATTTGTATATATTTAAGGTGTACAGTGTGCTATTTTGATATACGCATACATTGTGAAATGACTGCCACTGTCAAACTAATTAACACACCCATCAACTCACCTCTTGTGTGTATGCCTCTGTGTGTGTGTGTGTGTGTGTGTGTGTTGCGAACACTCAAGATTTAATCTCCTGGCAAATTTCAAGTATACAACAGAGGTGTTAACTACAGTTTTTTTTTTTTTTGGTCTTTTTTGCCTTTTCTAGGGCCTCACTCGTGGCATATGGAGGTTCCCAGGCTAGGGGTCTAACAGGAGCTGTAGCCGCCGGCCTTCACCACAGCCACAGCCACGCGGGATCCGAGCCGCGTCTGCAACCTACACCACAGCTCACGGCAACGCTGGATCCTTAACCCACTGAGCGAGGCCAGGGATCGAACCCGCAACCTCATGGTTCCTAGTCGGGTTCGTTAACCACTGGGCCACGACAGAACTCCTGTTAACTACAGTTTAGAGCTGTTAACTACAGTCACTAGACCACGCATTACCTCCTCAGAACCTGTTCCACTTAAAAGTGAACCTTCGTACCACTCAGCCTTTTCTCTTAGATTATTTGGTTAAGGCAGTATTCAAGTACACGAGTAAACTTTCCAGGCCTCCTCTCTGTAAAAAAATTAAAACCTTATGAGTTAAGATTCACTTCCCCGTGAAGGGCCACCCCCGTTCTGATCCCCGGGCCCAACTTCACAGGTGTCTGCTTTCATTTGTTTGGAGCACATCCTTTCAGCCATTCAAACAAGCCTTTATTTATAGGAATGTGTATATGTAGAAAACATATAGTATTGGAGTTCCTGTCGTGGTGCAGCGGAAATGAATCTGACTAGGAACCATGAGGTTGCGGGTTCAATCCCTGGCCTCGCTCAGTGGGTCAAGGATTCGGCGTTGCTGTGAGCTGTGGTGTAGGTCGCAGATGTGGCTCGGATCCTGAATTGCTGTGGCTGTGGCTTTCCCTGTGGCATAGGCTGGCGTCTACAGCTCCAATTAGACTCTAGTCTGGGAACCTCCATATGCCGCAGGTGTGGCCATCAAAAAAAAAAAGAAAACATATAGCATTGCTTTATGGGGCTTAACATTTTTTGTTGTTGAAATATTCAAACAGGCAGAGTAGCATGCGGAACCTCTATACCCACTGCACAGCATCAGCCGTCTCTTCCCGTGGGCACTCTTGGTGCCCCCACCACCCCCTCCCCCAGTGAATTATTCCCAGCAAATCCCAAGCACCAGTCTCATTCGCAAGCATCTCAATACATTGCTGTCCCCCCTAAGGTGGGTCTCCTTTTCCCTTGAACAACACCATTCCATCAGCACACAACCAGATTAGCAGTCATGCCTTTATATCATGTAATGCCCCATCCGTCTTCAGATTTCCCTGCGTGTTCCAAAAAGCGTCTTCCTGCGATTAGTGTGTGTGACTCAGGATTTGCCGGGCTGTCAAAAGCCTCCACGGGATCGTATTTCTGCACAGTGTAGGTTGCTTGCTCCCCTCTGCATCGCGTCTCAGAGCCGTCCTGCCCAAACCTGCACAAAACCTCCGAGGGCTTCATAATGTATTTAGTCACACCTCCATTGATGAGGACGCATGTCGGCTGGTCGGTGGGGGTTTTGCTATCCAAACAAGGATGCAATTAACATTCTTGTCCTGCTCTTTCTGTGCCCTCCGAGTGTTTTTCTAGCGACAATGATGGCTGGCTCTTAGGCGAATCGCTTCCCCTCTCTGAGCCTCGGTTTCCCTTTGGCGAAGGGCGGAAATGCCTAGCTTCTGTCAGCATCATTATTCGGGACGACCCACTGGAACTGTCCACCATGAACCCTTACTTTTCTCTGTGAAGGCAGAGGAGGTGCTTTGCCCCCACTTGGAGACGCTGTTACAGCGCGGCCCGGACACGGGGTCTCGGCGCCAAAGGATCTGAGTTTCTGCTGAGGCTTCTTTCATTTGTCCCAGGTGTCGCTGTGCCAGCCTCTCCCAGGTGATTGTCCCACGGAGGCGGACCAGGGAGAGGGGAATGGTGCTGGCCGATGAGTCCACACAGAGACCTTAGTGTCTGTACTCTTTTCCGGCGGCTGCTGCTGGAAAGTGCAGCAGTGGGGTGGGGTGGGGGTGGGGGTCTTACAACAGAAATATATCTTCTCCTAGTTTGGGAGGCCGGAAGTCTGTACTAAAACTGTCAGCAGAGCCACGCTCCCTCTGGAAGCTCCTGGGAGGATTCTTCTTGCCTGCCTCTTCCAGTTTCTGGCGGCCCCCAGAATCCCTTGGATTGTGGCTTTGTCGCCCCGAGCACTGCTTCTGTCACCACATGGCTTTTCCCTGCGTGTGTGGGTAAGAGACGAGGACACCCTTGTTGGATGTAGGGCCCACCACGATAATCCAGGATATGACGTCATCGCAAGATCCTTAGCTCATTAACCTGCAAAGACCCTATTTGGAAATAAAGGCACACTGAGAAATACCGGGTTGATGTGGCCTTTGGAGAGACACCGTTCACCCTCTGCGTGGTGTGTACCCTAGAGTCACGGTGAACTTCAGCCACACCCACTGGGAAATCCGGGAGCTGCCTGGGGGGCCTGAGCAGCCTTGGGGAGGGATCCGCGCTCCCCCCGGGCAGGGGCAGGTCCGCGCCCCGCCTGCATTCGTTTTCCAAGCTGCGTGAGGAGCTGCCACACAGTTAGTGATCACAGCAGCCCGGAAAGATGACCTCACGGTCTCCATGGTTGGAATCCCAGGAGTGGCCTAACTGGCACCCCAGCTCAGGGGCTCCAGGTGGACGTCTTGGGCGTCACCCAGGGCTGCAGTCTCATCTAGGGCTCGGGATCTCTCCAAGCTCCCTCTGGTTGGCAGAACTCAGGTCCAATGCAGCTGTGCGATGAGGCTGTCTTCCGAGAGCTGCTCTCTCTCCCAGAGGCCACCCACGTAGCCATGTGGCCCCCAGAAACCGTTCACGCCATGGCGGTCTACACCTGCCCGGGCCGTCAGAAGGTCGTCTCTCTGATGCTTCATCTTCTGTTAAAATCCTCCATCCAGTTAGGTCCGGCCTGAGGATTTGTGGCCCTGCCACAGTCACAGGAGGGACTCTGGGGACAGGCCCTGGGCCATCTAGGATCTTATTCACCATCCTGCCCGAGAGAAGGGAACGGAGCTTCAGCAATGAGGGCTGAGTGGGGATGGGGGGGATAGTCAGAGGTGTGAGAGCCAGGAGCTGGGGTGGCCAAAGAGGTGATAGTTGACCTCTGTGACCAATGAGGTCACAGAAAGGAGCCAGCAAGGCTGTCTCCTCAGACTGAACTCAGGGACCCTGAGAGTCAAGTTCACCTACCGGCCAGGCTCAGGGGAGTAACGCCATCTGCAAAAGAGCTCACTGCCCTCCTCCCCCATTCCCTCCATAGTTATGTTCTTTTTTTTTTGTCTTTTTTTTTTGTCTTATCTAGAGCCGCACCCATGGCATATGGAGATTCCCAGGCTAGGGGTCTAACAGGAGCTGTAGCCGCCGGCCTTCGCCACAGCCACAGCAACGCGGGATCCGAGCCGCGTCTGCGACCTACACCACAGCTCATGGCAATGCTGGATCCTTAACCCACTGAGCGAGGCCAGGGATAGAACCCGCAACCTCATGGTTCCTACTCGGATTCATTAACCGCTGAGCCACGACGGGAGCTCCCTGTAGTTATGTTCCTACTGGGCAAGCGGTGAGCAGGAAGGACATCACCTTGGCTCCTGCAGGGGGATGCGGCCTTAGAAATCAAGTTCAGAGCTTGCACTGTCCTTCACTCGAATCTCTGAAACATCTCCATTGCTAAAGATGGACCAGGAGTTCTGGGACACACCCAGGTGTGATGAAAAAATTCCACAGATTCACCAAACCTCATTTTGGTCCCCCAGCCACATAAGAGGAGTCCCTTTTCCCAGTCCCTTGGCAATCTGGGCCACTCATTCTAGCATTTGCAAGTTGGGCAGAGGAGATGTGTGTCTTTCCTGAATTGGCCCCCAAATCTCCTGCATCCTCCTTTTTTTTTTTTGACTTTTTATGGTGGCACCGGCTGCTGCCTATGGAAGTTCCCAGGCTAAGGGTCAAACTGGAGCTGCAGCTGTTGGTCTATGCCACAGCCATAGCAGCACCGGATCTGAGTGGCACCTGTGACCTACACTCCAGTTTGCAGCAACGCTGGATCCTTCACTCACTGAGTGAGGCCAGGGATAGAACCCGCATCCTCACGGATACAAGTCGGGTTCTTAACCCACTGAGCTACCACAGGAACTCTTCCCGCATCCTCTTTTGTCACTGCTTGACCCTTGCAGAGGACACAGCCATGGATGCTCAAACCCTCGAGATGGTGGGGTTGCCACGTGGAGGGAGGCTGGCTCCAGTCATCCCGTGAATGAGGGAGGGAACCCTTAGCAGAGACGTGAGGAGGATCCCAGAAGCCACTGGAGACGAGGCCTGGAGGCTGGAAGGGCCGGTGGGAGGGACATCATCAGGCCAGGGGACACAGCCCCTGACGGGACCCCCGTAGCAGCCTGTCTCTCCTACCTTGTTGTGCCGGCCCCAGCCCTGCTCCTGCAGGAAGGGGGAACTGCAAGAATGACTGAGAGTGAGGTTAAGAAACCTGCCTGAGATTTCCCGGGCTGGCAGGAGAGTGGTTTAGGGGGCAGCAAAGTTGCTTCAGAGACGTGGACGCTGAGGCTCGGAGAGGCGCACGGCGGCCCCAGGTCTGAGCTCACAAGACGGCGGCCCCAGCTGCGGAGGCCTGTGCCCACACCTAGTCCTGCAGCCCCTTGGAGGAGTCCGTGGAGCCTCGGACCCCGACGCCCCTGCTGTTTTTGTTTTCACTCGCCGGTTTGTAGCCACGAGCCCTAGTTCACTTCCTTTAAACGAGGTTCTGGAAACTAGCAAGATTTTCAAATTCTTGACCTCATGGAACCCACGCCACCTGCAGGCCAGGATTATACCGGAGGCCCACAGGGGAGGAGATTCCTGACTTTCCACATTGCCTCCTATCTGGAGCGGGGGAGACAGAGGCTCTCCGGGACAGCCCTCGCCCGCCCCCAGCCGCCACATTCTTTTCCTGTGACATCACCTGGCGCTGGCGGGTGGCAACCCAAAGCCCTGGTGGCAGGCGGACAAAGGGCAGGGATTAGGCCTGAATGACAGGCCCGACAGCGCCTTGGGTGAATCCTTGCTCGGGCTGCCTGCCTCCGCTGTGAGCAGTGGGAAGGGCCTGGCCCCAAGCGGCAGTAAGAGCTGTGTGTCTGTCATCGCTCCCTCCCAGGGTGGCCCCAGGCCTCATGGAACACTCGCATCACCTTCCACCTGGCTGCCTTACCGCTCCGGCCGCCCTTCTACCACTACCAAAGTGACCCAGCTGGAGACCTGCAAGGCCAGGATCTGAACCCGGGGCTACGAGCCCCAAGCACACATCACCCTGGCACCAACCAGCTGCTCCCGACCAGAGAAGAATCTGGAGTTCCCTAGGCAGGCGGTGCCCGTCCACATTTTACAGACTGAGTCTGCCTGCTGCTAGGTGCCCCAGATGCCTGTTGAACGGAGGCTGGTGATGGAGGCGTCGCTGTGAGGTCCCGGCTGGGGAGGGGCTCGGGGCACGTCGCTGGGTGGTGCCCCGAGTGTGTCCATTCAGTCCTGGGGGGAGGTGTCCTTCCCAGGAGACCGTGGCGAAGACCAGAAGCCCAGGTGGCCCTTTCAGCATCTAAATCTTGCCTTTTTTTTCTTCTTTTTACAGTCACACCTGCGGCATATGGAAATTCCTAGGTGAGGGCTCGAACTGGAGCTGCAGCTGCCGGCCTACGTCACAGCCACAGCCACGCCAGATCCGAGCCACTCCTGTGACCTACACCACAGCTCAGGGCAATGTCTGATTTTTAAGCCACTGAGCAGGGCCAGGGATCGAACCTGTATCCTCATGGACACTCATCGGGTTCTTAACCTGCTGAGCCACAACAGGAACTCCCTAAGTCTTGCCTTTATTGAAGAGAGAAGCTTCCTGACTCTAGTGGGCTGGAGGGGGTGTGTGTCGATCTCTAGGACCAGCGGTTGCATCTGGGCCCTCAGAGTACCCTCGTGACAGCAGGGACGCTTCCGCCCTCGCTGCCCCGACCGCAGAGCTCCCGGGATCTGAGTCCCTCTACGAAGGGGTGATCACTGGTAGAGACAACCAGTGGCTGTGGACACAGGGCACTGAGGCCAAGGGGTGCTTGGCAAGGTGACACCTGCCTGCCTCCCCCTGGCTCCGCCTGCCCCTTTCCTCCTCTCTGCTGGTCCTTCATCCCACACCCCTCGTTTCCTCCTTTTCCTTCTCTTCCCTGTCGCCCCGTTTCCCCACAGTCCAATGACCCCAGTCTTGGACTCAGAATCCCTGAGAGATGGATGGCCTCCCGGGGCTGCTTGGTGGCTGAGCACCCCTGTCTAGGGTAAGGCTTCTTCGTGTGTCTCCAGGGACTCCAAGCTGGGTTCAGCCATGAGGGCGGGGCCGAGCTGGAGCCTGGGAGCAGGTATGCTGGGTATGGGCATGTCTTCCCAGGAGCACACCATAGCCGGGCCCGCCGTACCCCACGCCAGCGTCAGGACCCTCGCTCCTTCTCCGGATCTGCCCGGTGCTGGTCCTGCCGTCTCTCTGCTCAGCCGGGACAGAGGGGGTAAGTGGCAGAGCTGTGGAAGGCCTGGGATGGTGTCCTTTCAGGCACACAGCCAGCCTCTCTCCCGTGGGTGCCCAGGGCAAGGAAGCCATGGTAGTAGTGATCAACATCCTCTACGTGGGGGCATTCCCGTTGTGGCTCAGTGGTTAACGGATCCAACTAGGAACCATGAGGTTGTGGGTTCGATCCCAGGCCTCGCTCAGTGGGTTAAGAATCCGGCGTTGCCGTGAGCTGTGGTGTGTAGGTCACAGATGTGGCTCGGATCCCACGTTGCTGTGGCTGTGGCGAAGGCCGGCAGCTACAGCTCCTGTTAGACCCCTAGCCTGGGCACCTCCACATGCCGCGGTGCGGTCCTAGAAAAAGGCAAAATGACAAAAAAGAAAAAAAAAAGCAGAGTCTTCCTGATACATTCTCCCGGCGTTAGGTGCTGTGCGCGTGTGTGTCCTCCCAGGCCCAGGCTTCACTATTCCCTATGAGGACTCCTTTGACAGACGAGGACTCAGGGCCAAGGGGTTGGCCCAGGTCCCAGTCAGAGCCACAGGCCTCTTCCCTCGTGCACACAGGACTTGTCTGTCCACACCGGCCTGGAGCCCCACCCTGCGAGGAGGAGGTGTCTAGCCCCCTTGCCTCTCCAAATCTCAGCCCTCCTCCTGGCCTCTCCCTCCAGTATCCTGTACTGTTTTAGACCCCGCGCTGGTTCTCTTCTCCCAGAGCCCTCGGACCAAGGGAGACAGCTACTCGTAGGCACAGCACCACGAGGGTGAAAGTGGGGGCTTTGGGGTGGGTCCCTGGAAGGCTTCCTGGAGGAGGTGACAGTGGGTCCAATCAGAAGGTGAGCGGGAGGGAGCCCGCATGGGGTTGGTTCAGATGGGAGAGAATTCCTCGTGGAGGGAGGAGGATGGGCAAAGGGGCTTTTCCTGGGGGAGGGCCACTTGCATCTTAGCAGATGCCCTCTCTCACCTATGGCCCTGACCCTTCCTGCCACCAAGTCCTGGGGGGACAGCTTGCCATCCCCAGCTTAGGTGGCCCACTCAGCCCCAGATTCACCCACAGTTCCTTTGCAACCTGCCCTCTTTGGGGGCCCGATTCCCGCCCCCCACCCCCAACACCCACGAGGAACTGCATTCCTCCCCTCCGCCTCGCTGGGCACCTGCCAGAGCGGGGACCTCAGCCCAGTCCCCTTTATGGCCCCCTCATCCCAGCCCCCACATCCAGAAGGGGAGAAGCCCCCAGCCCCTCACCTCCACAGGCCTCCCCCAGGCTGCGGAAACAGCCCATTACACCCGGTACCGATAATGGCCCCTCAATTGAATTAAGAGAGTTCAAGGGAAGCCCAGGCATGAAATCCGTTTCCGTAAAAGTCCAAATTTAGGACAGTGGTAGGAGTAGAGGGGGTGGGGGGAGTTGGGGGAGGAGGGGACCGTGGATCCACCAAAGAAAACACCCTTGTGCATTTGTTTCCAATTCCGCTTCCAGCACGCTCGCTCCCTCCCTGCTCACCCAGGGACCTTGGGCGTGGGGCCAGACGCTGCGTTTGTCATTCTCTTTCATTAATGGGTAATTTCCCCTGGAGTGGAGGGAGGAAGGAGGAGAGAGCCTTGTTGGGGAGGCCGGCAGCGCGCCTGGAGCCTCTCAGACCGGGTGGGCAGAACCGGGTCAGCCCGTGGCCTCCTCCGGCCGGCATCCCCGTGGACGGCCGGGAAAGCTGAGGTCTAAGTGTGCTCTGGTTTGTTCCGGCACGTGCAGCAGGTAGCCAGGGCCCTGCATCCTCTGAGTTCTGCACTGTCAACAATCCCAGAGAACAAGAGGGCCTGGGAGAGCGGGACCGAGACCCAGGAAAAGGGGCACGATGGTCAGATCCCCTCACTACCTGCCGCCAAGGCGAAGACCGTTCTGCCCGTGGGCCGGGAGGACAGAGCAGAGGCCCTGGGAAGGAATCCTGGCCCACCTCCAGAGGCTGTGGGCGGCTGGCCTGCCCCGTGCTGGGCCTCCGTTTCTCTACCTGAACGTGGGGGTCTGTGCTTGGCTTGAGTGGATCAGGTCCCCACGAAGCTCCTGTTACTCCAGGATGCCAAGAGCTCGGCTTCTGGGTCCTCTTTCCCCTGCCCACTCTCCCACCGTGCCTGAATCCCACTGACAGCATCGGCTCCAAAGACACCTAGGAAGTGACCACGGAGAGAGCCCTGCCCACAGGCCCTTGGTGCATGACATAAATCAGGCCGACGCCTGGGACCGAAGAGGCAGCTCCTGTGATGGGAGCAGGTGGAAGGAAGCCCCTTGGGGAAAGCAGGAGACAACAAGGGTTTCGGAGCTCTCGGCCTCTCCATCCTTGTCATGACCCCTGGGTAGGGGAGGACTAGGCTGAGTCCAGCCTTCTCCCTTCCCTCCCCGGCATGGGGGCCTGGCCTCTCACCCTGGGTAGGCCTATTTTATTATTACTATTTTTTTAATTTTTTTTTTTTTTTTTAATTTCAGGGCCACACCTGGGGCATACGGAAGTTCCCAGACTAGGGGTCGAATCAAAGCTGCAGCCGCCGGGCTTCGCCACAACCACAGCCACGCCGGATCTGAGCCGCTTCTGCGTGCGACCTACACCACAGCTCACGGACAAGCTGGATCCTTAACGCACTGAGTGAGGCCAAGGATTGAACCTGCCTCCTTACGGATATTAGCCAGGTTTGTTATCCCAGAGCAACAGCGGGAACTCCCAGGGCAGGACTCTTTTAGAAACCAAGTGGGCACCGAGGGCCCTCTGCCCAGAGACAAGTGTCCCACCTGCCTGTCATCAGTCTGGCCCGCTGTTTCTTCGGCTCCTGAGCCCCAGGCAGAACCCTGGTTGGGGGCACATGGGACATATCCCAGAAGCTATTAAAATCGGGCGCTGGCCCAACGTAGCTCGGCTCGGCTCTCAGGGTGGCCCGGGTGTGGCTGCAGACAGAGGAACCAGGCTCAGAGCCGCCAGCTCTCCCCTGGCAGAGCTGCCCTCTCGGGGGCTGGACGAAGCATTGCACGCTGGGGGACACTCCAGGACCTGCCCCGAAGCGAGCCAGGGTCTCCGGGAGCAGGCTTCTCCCCGGCCAGCCTGATAGACGGAGTGTGACTAAAGGGCCAAATGTGAGGCTAATGGAAAGCAAACACCAAGGGACGCACAGCCCACATGGTGTTTTCTCAGCAGCTCGCTGCGCGGCCCGCACGGCCCGGCCAAGGGCTGCGTCAATCACTCGATGCTGTTTGTCTAACCTCGCCAAGTGTGTTTCTCTTTATTAGCAGAACACAGATAGGGGAAGAGATCTCCCCACAGATGCTGCGCTGCAGGAATGTGGCCCTCCCAGCCGAATGGGAGGGGCCTGCAGCCCAAGGACCCTGTCACAGCTGCGCTGGAGACACTGGGGGGTTCCGCTCCGCTCAGCACTCACCCGCCCAGGCCCTGGAAAGGGTGCTTTACGGGTGCTCCCTCTAAAGCCTGCACCCCTCCAAGGGGGCTGTCATTTGGATCATTTTATAAGCAACCTGCTGAGCTCAGGTGGCAAGATGGCCCACTTGGAGACACACAGCTAGGAAGGGGTGGTGAGTGCTGGGGTTGCCAATGATTTCTGCCTCTTAACCGAAATCAGCGTTCCGTTCCTGCTGCCACTGGTCATTCTAGATGCATCCCAAAGGCCTCTGTGCCTGCAGATCCTTTTTTCCTCGTGCCAGAGAGGGGCCAGCCAACTTCTGTCGAGTGCCACTCACCGTCACAGTGCCATGAAGGCAGAAGTGTAGGCTTCGGGGGGGGGGGTCCCTGGGAGGCTTCCTGGAGGAGGTGATGGTGGGCCCAGCCGGAGGGCTAGCAGGAAGGGCCCTGCATAGGGACGGGGCAAGTGGGAGAGAATTCGCCAGGGAGGAAGGCTTTGGGCCAGCTGGCTTGCTTATGCTGGGCCTTGGTTTCTCTACCTGCACGTGGCAGCGTTTCACAGAGAGCACCCGCGCCTTGCTAAAGTGAATCTCCTCTGTCACAGCTGCTGGAGGCTGCTTTTGGAGCGTGAAAGCAGCCGCAGGCAACTGCAGACAAAGGGGTATGACTGTGCCCCTGTAAAACTGTTTACAAAAACAGGTAGGGGGTCGTCCTCCGAGTACTAACCAGGCCCGACTCTGCTTAGCTTCTGAGAGCAGATAAGATCAGGTACATTCAGGAGGATGGGCGGTATGGCTATACTGAACCTGTAGATTTTTTTCTTTTTTTTGGTCTTTTTAGGGCCACACCCGTGGCATATGGAGGTTCCCAGGCTAGGGGTCTAACAGGAGCTGTAGCTGCCGGCCTTCGCCACAGCCACAGCAATGCGGGATCCGAGCCACGTCTGCAACCTACACCACAGCTCACAGCAACGCCGGATCCTTAACCCACTGAGCAAGTCCAGGGATTGAACCCACAACCTCATGGTTCCTAGTCGGATTCATTTCTGCTGCACCACGATGGGAACTCCTAGAACCTGTAGATCTTTTGGGTAGTATTAAAAATTTTGTCTTCCTATCCATTAACACAGGACATTTTTCCATATATTCAGGTCTTTATTTCAGCAATGCTTTATAGTTTTCAGTGTACTTACCTCCTTGGCTAAATTTATTCCAGGTATTTTGTTCTTTTACATACTATCATAAATGGAATTAATTTCTTAATTTCATGTTGGATTGTTCACTACTTGTGTAATAAACACAATTTTTTTTTTTGGACGTGCTTGTGCAAATTCTGGGGCTAGGGATCGAACTCACACCACAGCAGTGACGATGCCTGATCCTTTAAACTTCTGCGCCACCAAGGAACTCCACAACTGATTTTCATGTATTGAGCTTGTACCCTACAAATTTTGCTGCATTTTTCAATTAGCTTTAATAGCTTTCTAAAAGAAAAAAAAAAATGGAGCTCCTGTCTTGGCTCAGGGTTTACTGAACCCAGCTAGTATCCACGAAGATGAGGGTTTGATCCCTGGCCTCGCTCAGTGGGTTAAGGATCTGGCGTTGCCGTGAGCTGTGGTGTAGGTCACAGACGCGGCTCAGATCCCGCGTTGCTGTGGCTGTGGCATAGTCTTGCAGCTGTAGCTCAGATTAGACCCCTAGCCTGGGAACCTTCATATGCCAAGGGTTCGGCCCTAAAAAGACAAAAAAATATATATGTATAGCTTTCTTATGGATTCTTTGGGATTTTCTAGATATGGGATTGTTGTCATCTGAAAATGGAGGTTGTTTTACATCTATCTTTCTAATCTGAATATCTTTTAATTTCTTCTTCTGTTGAATTCAGCTTGCTAGTGGTTATGGAGTGAGTGTTCACTTACCCCCCGCCCACCCGCTGCAATTCATATCCTGAAGTCCTAACCTCCAGTGTGATAGTATTTGGAGGTGGGGTCTTTGGGAGCTAATCAGTGGGAAGAATTTAATCCACTGACATTTAAAATAATTCCATCTACTTGGCATCTTTTGGACCTGGTCAACTTATATGTCCATTTACCTCCCCAGGTCTGGAAAGTTTTTAGCCATCACTGCTTTAAATGCTCATTGTTGAAGATCAAGTATTTGAGTGCCATAGTAGGTAACTTTGGAAATCATATTCTTCCTCCTGCCTAGCATTTGCTGTTTTGCTATGTTTTGTTTTGATTGTTGAAGGATGTAGCTTTAGCAGCGTATTTATTTAGGGACTTGCCCAAAATATTTTTGCAAAGACTTTAATCTTTGTCATGTGTGATTGCTGAGCTCTGTTCCTTTGCCTCATGTTCAGCTAATATTTTGACAGAGATTTCATTGCATGCCAGGAACTTGAAGCAAAGGGAAAAAAACCACGAACGCAAACAATAAACAACAAAACCAACCCCTCTCCCAGTCTTTGGAGAGCACCTCTGGACTGAAACACTAAGCTCTAACCCTTAACCAGACTTGCACCGAGCCCTGGCATTATCCCAATGTGAAAACTTAGGTTTTTCTTTATGCCATTTCTGGGCACATGTCTTGTCGTGGATGTGTGTCTGGCTTTCTAAATTCCTCTATATTCTTGGTGATTTCGAGTGTCTGAATTTCCCAAAGAATCCAGAATTTCCCCAGCTTTTCCTCTCAGCCCCTTAGATAGCCTACTATCTGTCTTAACCATAGTCTTTTGCCGGAGTCACCTGTGAGTGGTTACTGGTTTGCCCTGCAGGGTTTTGGAGACATGCTCACTAGTTTTCTGGCCTGAGGTCCAAGCCAGGTAAAACAGAGATAGGTGTCCTGCGTCAGTCGCTCAGGTGACTCCCTGACAAGCTTAGAACAGACAAACATGATGACCTTCAAAAAAGATTTTTTTTTTTTTTGTCTGTTCTTGCAGAATCAGGGACTAGGATCTCACACTGGGAATCTGGGCTGTCAGTGCATCAGGGAGGGGATGGGCCAGGGCAAGTAAAACTGCCCCCAAACTTTCCTATTGTTTTCAAGTTGCTTTTTTCTTGATTCATCGTTCGGTTGGCTGCTGTAAACCTTTGACGGTTTCCCAGAGTTCTGACAGCTTTTGCTTGCTTATGACGTTTCAGTGGAGGGACAGAAGTTTGGAGCTCATGGCACCGTTTTGCTGACATTATTCTGCTCGTGGATTCTTTTTTCTTTTTCGGGCTGTGCTGGGCCGCTCTATGCCACAGCCACAGCAACGCCACATCCATGCCGCAGCTGTGACCTATGCTGCAACTTGTGGCAATACTGGATCCCTAACCCACTGCGTGAGGCTAGGGATCAAACCTGCATCCTCATGGACACTAGCTGGGTTCTTAACTCACTGAGCCACAGTGGGAACTCCTGTTTATGTTTTCTTTCTTTCTTTCTTTCTTTCTTTCTTTCTTCCTTCCTTCCTTCCTAGGGCCACACCCACAGCATATGGAGGTTCCCAGGCTAGGGGTCAAATCAGAGGTGTAGTCACCGGCCTACACCACAGCCACAGAAGTGCCAGATCTGAGTCGCGTCTGTGACCTACACCACAGCTCATGGCAACGCTGGTTCCTTCGACGCACTGAGCAAGGCCAAGGATTGAACCCGCCTCCTAAGAGATACTAGCTGGGCTGGTTACCACTGAGCCAAAAGGGGCACTCCTGTGAAAGCTGTTTTAACACCTCCCCTCCAATCAATGCCTGACATGACTTTTTTCAAGCTTTCGGGAGGCATTGCAGTAGTGGAGACAAGTTCCTGGGTCCTGCCTGGTTGTGTCTTAGACTAGTCTGACATAATAAAATACCACAGGCTGGGGACCTTCAACAACAGAAATTGATTTTTCACTGTCCTGGAGGCTGTGAACTCCAAGAGCAAGGTGCTGGGAGATCAGGTGTCTGATGAGAACCCGCCTCCAGGCTTACGGATGGCTGCCTTCTATCTACACGCTCCCATGGCCTTTCCTAGGTGCGTGTGTGAGGCCGCGTCTCTTCCTCGTCTTATAAGGGTGCTAATCCCATCCTGAGGATCCCACCCTCACGATTTCATCTAGGCCTAATCACCTTCCAAAAGCTCACCTCCAACGTCATCACAGTTGCGTGGTAGGACTTCAACATATGGATTTTTGGGCGAGGGGGGGGAATGCAAGAACGCCGTACATCACAGGAGAGTAAGTCCTGACTGATGGGAGAACGCCCTTGAACAAACAAACTCTTTCCCCTGCGCCCTTCGTCTTGCAGCCCGGCCCCTGCGTGCAGCACCCTGAAGCTCCTGACCCCCCGGGTGAACCGCGAGCTCAGTTTGGGAGCACATTAACCAAGTCTGCACCTTCTTTGGTGAATAAATTGTCTCCTCTGTTAGCGGGTCCTTCTCTCCCGGGTCTCGCTGTCCATTTTTAATCCAATAACCAAGAGAGAAAGGGAGAGATGGTCTGTGAAATGCACCTCCCCGGGCGCACATATCTGCATGATGATGTGGGGAGGCGGCTGCTCTCCAGCAGGGGAGCGACCCGCAGATCAAGGGAATCTGGGGTCGGCCACATAGAGGCACATTCAGCGAGATCTTCTTATCCTGGGCGTGGGCAGCGGAATTATGGAGTCCACACCCCCCATCCCTGAAGCCTGTGAAAGTTACCTTACAGGGCAGAAGGGGCTTTGCAGATGTGACTCGAGCTACCGACTTTCATTAGGGGGATCATCTAAGGTCCTGGAGTTGGAGCAATCCATCTATTCACTTGGGTCCTTAAAGCAGAGAACCCCTCCTCGCCGGTGTCTGAGAGGCGGCTGAAGAGGAAGGAAGAGACTGAAGTCGAAAGAGGCTCGGCCGCCCCCTCCCCGCATTGTTAGAGGTGACAAGTGAAAAGAAAGCACGAGAAGGAACGTGGGCATCCTCTAGGAGCAAAGACCGGCACCTGGCCAACAGCCAGCAAAGAAATGGGACCTCGGTCCTATGGGACAAGGAACGGCACTCAACTGTCCACCTGCACGAGTGTGGGAACTGACTTATCCTCAGTGGTTCCAGAAAGGGATACAGCCTGGCTGGCACCATGGCTTCAGCTTTAGAGAACCAGCTGAGTCCTGCTGAGCCCAGATTTCTGAACTTCTGGCCTGCACAAGGAAAAGAGAATGCATTTGTTTGAGCTGCTCAGTTTCTGCTAATCTGTTACGGGAGACATGGGAAACGAATACACCGGGCCTCAGGGTCCCACTGCTTCCCGCCAAGGTCACGCTCAAGCTGTAACTTCGGACTTGCTGTGGTTCAGCCACCGTCAGCTCTTCACAGTCCACTGTCCAAATGCGAGGGGCAAGGGGATCTTAACACCGCCTTGAGGCCTGGGTTCCAACCTGCCCTGCAGGGTCCCAGGATGAGGCCCAGAGAGGTCCACTATAGTCTGGGTCATGGGAGGTCAGGTATGTTCGCCCGCTCGTTGAATGAATCCTTCTCCAACCTGCCCCAACTTGGTGATCTCTTGACCCGTGCTCATCATTTCCCTCTTACAGCTTAATCCTGGCAACTCATGGTTTTTCTCACTACTGTCACTCCTCTCTCTCTTTTTCTTTTTTTCTTTTTCAGCTGTGGGGGCATATGGAAGTTCCCGGGGCAGGGTCTGAATCCGAGCTGGAGCTGTTACCTGTGCCACGGCTGCAGCAACGCCAGATCTTCCTAACCCACTGTGCCAGGCCAGGGATCGAACCGGCACCTCCACAGAGACAAGCCGTATCAGTAAGGACTTCACCACAGCAGGAATGCCCCACCCTCATCTCTCTCTATCTCTTCTTCTTCTTTTTTTTTTTTTTTGTCTTTAGGCCATTTCTAGGGTTGTACCTGTGCCATATGGAGGTTCCCAGGCTAAGGGTCTAATCAGAGCTGTAGCCGCCTGCCTACACCACAGCCACGGCAACGCGGGATCCTTAACTCACTGAGCAAGGCCAGGAATCGAACCCGCAACCTCATGGTTCCTAGTCGGATTCGTTAACCACTGAGCCATGACGGGAACTCCCCCCGCCCCCCCATCTCTTGAATGCTCATATGCTGCCAGCCCGGCCTCGCCTTCTGGTCACACCCCTACCCAATGTGGCCTGAGAGGACCCCGCAGTCAGACCTCTGCAGCAGCCATGGTCCTCCCTCTCCATTAGCCCATTGCCCTCTGCCCTTGAGGGATCCAAGTTCAGAGCCTTGCCCCAGAGCCTGCTTGGGGGACAACTGTTCAGTAACGAGCCCCAGAAGAGAGCCTGAGCTGGGGGTTTCGGGAAAATGATAACATTCGGAAGGGGCAGGGAAGGTGGAAGAACAAAGCAGGGGTGTGAGGTCCTGCCCGTGACTGTCAGAGCCTGGCAGAGCCTGCGATGCCAGCCTGCAGGGAACAGAGGAGACAGAGGGACCGTCCTCCAGAGCCACCCCAGTGAGAGCGAGGGACAGGACGGCTCTACTCTCCCATCCCTTGGTCCCTGGCCAAGGTCCGATAAGTCCCCAAATATGCAATTTCCGGGTGCTCCCCGTCCTGCATACGTGCAGGCCAAGTGGATTCCAGCAGCTGTGGGGTGCCCCCGCCCCCGCCCCGCAGGGTTCCAGGATGAGGCCCAGAGAGGCCCACTCTAATTAGAATCATGGCAGGTCAGGTATGTTTGCCCGTTGGTTGCATGAATAAAAGGACATTCTCCCATTTGGTCACTTTTTCATATCTGAGCACAGCTGCCCTGTCTGCTCCTGACACTCGGCTGCACACCGGACACAGATGTGACCTGGGACAGTTTCTCTTTCCCAGAGAACGCCAAGGTAGGAAGGAAGACAGCTGTGAGTGTCTTAGAAAAGAGGGCACTCTTTGAGTTCCAGGGGCACCTGGGGTCAGCTAAGGAAAGGCCAAGGAAAGCTTCTTGGAGGAGGAGACATCTAAGGGCAGCTGTTAAGTAAAAATGGCAAAGGAATCATTGTGTGGCAGGCCGATGGGAATCCCTCTGCACCAGAGGCCAGGAGCGGCCTATGAGTCTGGCAGGGTTGGGACCCCCAACCCATGGCCCGCCAGCTGGGTTGCCCCAGGTTAAGTCTTCTCTTCTCCCTGCACCTGTAGAGGGAAGGGGTTGGATAAGTTGGGTACAGTCACAGGGAGCCAGGGCACGACCATGGTCAGGCCTCCCAGTTGAGCAGGTTGAGTTCCTGGCCGTGGAGCCCTGGGGCCACTGTGAGGCCTGAAGACAGCCTGCCAGGGCCTGGGGCAGCATGGAGGCTCAGGGTGTGTGTGTGACTGTGTGTCCACATCTGTGTGTGATTGTGTGAGTGAGTGTGTTGTGCGTATATGTGTGTGGCGTGTGGATATATATGGTATGCGTTGTGGGTGCATATATCTGTGTATGGTGTGTGTGGTGTGTATATGTGATACGTGTGTGTGAGTGTGTGTATGTATGTGCGCGTGAGTATATGGTATGTGTATACATATGTGTCTGTGTGCATACACACTTGTGTACCTGTGTATATGTGGGGGAGAATGCTGTGTGTGCTTGTGTATACGCATGTGTGTGGTATGTGCACACGTGTGTGGTGTGGTTTTTACCCTCCCGCCCTTTCCCTGGGTTAACCCTACAAGCCCCAGGCCCTTGCCACTGGGCCTGTCCTCTTGGGTGGTTTCTGCTCCAGCCTGGGCCTTCTGGACAGCGAGCAAGCCTGTGGAGCCCAGTGCCTAGGCCCTGGTCTAGGGCTCTCAGAGGGGAGGCGGGCTGCAGGGGGCAGGTGGGCCCAGGAAGAGGCACTACTGCCCCTCCCCTGACAGACCATCCGGGCGGGACGCCCCAGCAGCCACTCCTAACGCGCAGCAGACGCCGGAGCTCTGAACTCAGCCCTCTGCACCGCAGGGCCAGAGACGCGGATGGGGCTCACAGACAGGCACCAGACCCCGTCCCTGGTTCCGCAGCATCGCTCCGCGAGCTGGGACTCCTGGCGGGGATGTGGGGACAGGCACTCAGGCCGGAAGCCTTCCTCGCCGCACAGATCAAAGCCTCCCCTCATCTAGCCAAGTGGGAAACTTCCAGAAGGCCCAGGAAACTCAAGTCCCTAGGATTTATTCCTTGAACACATGTTGTTTTGTGCTTGAGAGCATGAAATCTGGGATTTTACTTTTTCTGCTCAGTCCTGCATTTTCCTTTTTTTTTTTTTTTTGGCTTTTTGCCTTTTTGTCTTTTTAGGGCCACACCTGCGACATATGGAGGTTCCCAGGCTAGGGGTCTAATCAGAACTGTAGCCACAGGCCTTCGCCACACCCACAGCAACGCAGGATCTGAGCTGCAGCTGCAACCTACACCACAGCTCATGGCAACGCCGGATCCTTAACCCACTGAGCAAGGCCAGGGATAGAACCCACAACCTCATGGCTCCTAGTCAGATTCGTTAACCACTGAGCCACGATGGGAACGCCAGTCCTGCATTTTCAAGGTTCATTGCTACCTCCCATTGCTACCTGGTCTTCTGAGCATTGTGTCCACCCAAAGTCGTCTTCCACTGCCCTGGGCACCTTCAGCTTCCTCCGGTCTCAACAAGGCTGTCCACATGCCCTGTCCTTGTCCCCTCTGGGACTTGTGTGAAATGAAAACACTCTTAAAAGTGACAGAGGCCCTCAGTGTCCCGGCCAGCTCAGAAAGGAGGCCCAGGCAGAGATTCCAACGTCCTTTGGTTTTGAGCAAATGGCAGCCGGGCCCTTTGGTAAACACTTGAGACAAATGTGGGTCTGGGAATGAAAACCCACAGAGCTGGTGTGATGAGAACTCTAAACACACACACACACGTACATACACACGTGCACACATATGCACATATATTCATAGATGCACAGGTATGCACAAATGTACATAACACAAGCACACATGTACACTGTGTCTGTATGTGTTACACACACACACACACACAGACAAACACACATGCACGGATCGCTGTCCTCACTGTCACCATGGTCTTCCCATCCACATCTATTGCACAAGCCTGTGCTAGCCATTCTGTCAGCTCCATCTCACTGAGGCCTCCCCAAAAAAATCTGGGGGAATTTATGACCATCTTACAGACAAAAAGCTGAGGCACCACAAGGTCTAACGCTCGGGGTGGTGACCTGACCTCGGAGAGTTCTGTCTGGGCGGGGGCGGGGGCGGTCAAGGGCGCCAGGTGCTGAGTGACAGATTCCTTGAAGGAACGAGTGTTGGTCTCTGTCATGGTCTGGGATCTTGGGGACACACCCCACCGTCTGAAGAGGAGGGTGATGAGGGATCCGGGCAGGAGGTCCAAGGTCAGGGGTCAGAGTGGAGAAGGTGGCCTTGGAGGGAGGGGTGTGTGCAGGAAACTCCCTGCGGACAAAAGCATTTTGGAGGCCAGATGGGAGGCCAGAGGTCCTCAGGGAGGCCTGTGGAGAGGTGGTCCCCAAGGTCTAGAGGCGCTCCGGCTATGAGCGGTGGGGACAATGATAAAAGCTAGTGGTTCCGGGGTCTGCCCCCAATGAGCGCTATAGGAAAACGGCCTTTCATTTTAAATTGCCTCAATTTTCTTTCTTTCCTTTTTAGGACCTCACCGGTGGCATATGGAAGTTTCCAGGCTAGGGGTCGGATTGGAGCTGCAGCTGCCAGCCACAGCTACTACAACGCAGGATCCAAGCTGTGTCTGTGACTTACACGCAGCAGCAACGCCGGATCCTTAACCCACTGAGTGAGGCCAGGGACCGAACCCGCGACTTCCACGGATACTAGGTGGGTTCATTACCGCTAAGCCGCAATGGGAACGCCACCTCAGTTTTTGATTTGCTTGATGTCTGAGCAGCCCGAGGTCTTTCCTGGAGCTGCCCAGGGCTGGGCAATTCCAGAGCCCAGCAAGAAGGGCGTGGGGGTGGGCGGAGGTTTCGTGGGAAGGGCCCTCAGGTGAAGGCACTGATCTCAGCTCCCCCTCTGCCGTGAGGTGGGGGCTTCAGCTCCTGGATGGAACCCGAGTCCGTAGCCCACCCACCCCGGCACGGGCCAGCCTCTTCCATCCCACCCCGATACCCCCTCCCGGGGTCCTCCCCCCAGCTCCCAGCTCCCAGCTCCCTGCAGCAACCCCGCCTGCTCCTGCCTCTCTGTCTGGTCTCCTCCGAGCGGACAGGCCCGGGTCACCGTAAGGAGTCAGCGTGGCAGCGGGGCTGACAGGTTCACCTGCTCCACAGACACCACCAAGCAAGACCCTTGCCCTCCGGACCCATGGCCAGCTCTGGGGACAGAAAGTGACTCTAGAAATGAGGAGGAGGGATGCTGTGAAAGAAGCAAAGCAAGCGTCCCCTGAGAAGGGGACATTTGAGGATAGGCCTGGGGAAGGAGAGGCCAGGCAGCGTGTCAGAGGTCACAGCCCGCAGGGGGCTTGGGGATCGTGGTGAAGACGGCCTCTCTGAGGGTCTGAGCTATGGAAGGATGGCTGGACTTGGGCCAAGACCCTGTGGGGAGTAGGTCTTGGAGGTGGACAGGGTGGGGCCTGAGGACAGACGGGGGACGGCAGCTGGAGACCCAGTGGAGGACGACCCTAAAATTCACAGCTTAGGCAGGCAGGTGTAGAGGAAGACGATGGACTTTTCGTCAGTCCCATGGCATTTCGTGGCATCGCCAGTTCCTCTCCCGGACACGCACGCCTGTAACCTGGATTCCAGCCCAGACTGCAGGGCCCTGGCAGGCGCAATGCACATTCACCCCTTGCCGGTGAGAAGAGATGCCTGAAGCGTGGGTGGTGAAAAGTGTGGCTTGTAGACAAGCGGGGCAGGCATGCTGCCATCCTAGGAGGAGGCAGATTCTAGAGGGCGAGGAAAGCTGAGTAGACACCCTGGGGGAGGAGGGGAGCAGCAGCGTGTGTGTTTCTGACCATTTCCACCGGGGAGCTGAAGCCTTTAATTCCTTTTTTTTTTTTTTTTGTCTTTTTACCTTATCTAGGGCCGCACCCGCGGCATATGGAAGTTCCCAGGCTAGGGGTCTAACAGGAGCTGTAGCTGCCGGCCTTCGCCACAGCCACAGCAACGTGGGATCCAAGCCGTGTCTGCAACCTACACCACAGCTCAGGGCAACGCCGGATCCTTAACCCACTGAGCGAGGCCAGGGATCAAACCCCCAACCTCATGGTTCCTAGTCGGTTCGTTAACCACTGAGCCACGACAGGAACTCCATGAAGCCTTTAATTCTTAATCACTTATCATTTTGAAATAGCAAACGAGTTATTATCTTTTACTGTCAGGTTTTAAGTGTTAAATACCCTCTGGTGAACAAAGAAAGGGAGGCAATGAATGATTCGTTCTTGGGATTGGGTCGGGGCTGGTGGTGCCTTCTGGGGTTCTGGACATCCATGCTGTGGGGGGTCAGTGAGACCCAGACTTGGCTGCACCAGGGCAGTTCCGATCTCCGCAGGGACTGGTCTTCTCTGCGCTGCTCATCCCCTGTCTGCCCCGCCCCCTTCTCGACCAGCCCAGCTCCCTGGACGCGTCTCCTCCAGCCACATGGGCTCTCACTCAAGGGGTGGGCAGAGGAGAGCCCATTTGTCCACCTGTGGGTGGGCTGCTTTGGGAATCATGTGAGATAGGAAATGAAGCACTGCTGGGGGTGGGGGGGGGGTCAGGCAACAGGCTGGGACCCAGTTCTGTCCCACTCACCCCGTTTGCTATGAGGGCCCTGGAGAAAACAGGGCTAGGAAAGAGGGGTGTACCACCGGGTCTGGAGGCTGTGCCCCACCAGGACCACACTTACAGGGCCACAGTGCAGCCGTGTGGGTTCCAGGACGAGGTTCTTATCCTGCCCCGCCTTTGCTGGCTTTGTGGCCCCGGGCTGGTTGGGCTTTTTTGGGGGGGTGGGGTGCTGCATCTGTGACATATGGAAATTCTTGGGCTGGGGTCCAATCAGAGCTGCAGCTGCCGGCCTACAGCACAGCGGCAACACCAGATCCTTAACCTACTGAGCGAGGCCAGGGATCGAACCTGCATCCTCATGGATACTAGTTGGATTGGTAATCCGCTGAACCACAGTGGGAACTCCCTGGGCCAGTTGTTGAACCAAGGTTTCCAAGCCTTGGAAATATGGGGATACCAGCATGCAGCCTCTGATTGTCACATAGCTTCTGGGAGCGAGCGTATGCCTGGGGGTGGGTGTGTGTGTGTGGCTGCCACTGGGATGATGCATGTCTAGGCCAGTGTCAGGGCATGGTCTTGTTCTTGATGTCCCTGAGCCCTCCCCATGTCCCTCCCCAACGGACTCTGTTCATCCTCTGCTGCTGCTGCTGAAATCTCCCCCACCCCAGGCCAGGGGGCCACATCAAGCCCCCTCTGAGCCCAGGGGGCTGAGAAGGGAGGAAGCCAGGCCCCGCTCTTCACAGCACATGTGCTGTGGCGGGCAGTCCTGTACAAGGGAGGTGACAGTTAGAGGGTGAGAGATGGACGGTGGCCGAAGGGGGACCGAGATCGGAAGTTAGCACTGGACAGATAAAGAGAAGGACAAGGGGGGAGAGAGAGGCAGTGAGGAGACAATGAGAGTGATGGAAAGAGACAAGAAAAGAAACAGAATGAGAGGCTGTGTGTGCGCGTGCACAGGAGTTGGTGGGGGAGGGGCGGGCGGGGCACGCGAGAGAGAGTGATTGAGGCCTGGGGAGAAGGAAAGGAAGACACAGGGAAACAGAATGAGAGAGAGAGAGAAAGAAATGGAGGGAGGGAGAGAAAGAGAGGGACGAGCAGAGGGAGGGAGAGAGAGCGAAAGAGAGTCAGAGATCCACCAGCTAGAGCCACTGCTGCCTGCCGCCACCGCCTGCCCACCTGCCGAGGAGAAGGAAGGAAGGCTGCGAGGGGGAGGCGGGCAGGGAGGGGGCCGGCCGGGCTTGGCTGTCCCCCGGGGAACCCTGACCCCACCTCTGGCGGCCCAGCCGCTCACCTCCCAGCCACGCTCAGGTTTCAGGGCTTGGAGCTCACGCAGATTCAGTAACAAATGCATGTGCAACGCATTATGAAGAAAGCCTTAAAAAGCCCTCGTTTATCGCTGTTTACGTTACGTGATTGAGGGGAGAATTTGCCAAGACCAAAGGTTACTGCTGGTGTTTCTGTGACGAATATTAACTCAAACTAAAGCAATTAGCTTCAAGGAAACGTGCGCTGTCTTTGGGGAGGGCTTTCAAGAGTGACCAGGAACGTGCTCACGCTGAATTTCCACGCTACCCAGCGCGGCCGCCGCACATGCGCACCTTCCGAGTTGCGGGAACTTGCTGGGCGCACTTGACCCGGTCGTCGCCTGCCTCGCTGCTCCTCCGTTGGTTTCTCTTGCCACGTAGCGGGGAGGGCGCGGACTGCACCCAGGCCCCAGGATGCCCCGCGGCCCATGTGGTTTAATTTCGCTGGTTTCTCCCCCTGAGCCTTTAGCTTTTCTCCCCGAGGCTGTTTCTGCTCACGTTTGGCTGGTAAAACCCTTTCTTGAGGCAATTATGGAAATTGCTTCGGTGGTAATTAGTGAACAGTAATTAGGGAACTTTCCTTTCTTCCAAGTGGGACACGGGACGGTTCTGCCCTGCGTTTCTCAAGCTTCCCTGGCCAGGGCTTGGGGGGCGGCGGTGGTGTGCGAAGACGGCTGGGGCGGGGACTTGTGCCTTCCTACGGGATGGCGGGGGTTGGGTGTGCCTTGGTTTCCCCATTTGTAAGCCGGGTGATGATAGCACCTACTTGGGACCCTGAGGAGGGAATGGAAAGGGTGCTAATCACTTGAACAGGTTGTGGCATATAGGTGGTGTGAACGAAGTTCATTATCACTGTTGTACCCAGGAAGCTGGAGGGACTGGCTAGTGCAGCTGCTGGCAAGGAGGAACCCGGCTTCCATTTGAGAGGAGGGGGCAGACACCCCAAGAGGGAAGGGGAAGGGACCAGAAACTCTTGGGGTGTGGGGGAGGTTCAGCCCTCTGCCTCCTACCATCTGTCCCGAGGCACCTTTCAAACCAACCACCTGAAGCCACGTAGGTGATGCTGCTGTACCCCCGACCCCACCCCAGTTATTCACAGCTACTGCTACCAGTCAGGGGAGATACCAGCTCCCAGGGGCCACTGAAAACTAAACTGACCTTAAAAACACAGGCGGCACCCACCCAGTCAAACCCAACCCTGCTCTGGCCCTTATCCTTGGCTGGCACTGAGTGGGGACTTCCTCATTGGAAGGCAAGACTTGTCAGATCGCTCCCTCTTACAGCTGTGGAAGGATGGATAGATGATACAGGGAGAGCATTCAGAAGGGAGCCGGGAGCAGACCCTGCATTGCAAGAAGGTCTGTCAGTGCTGACTCTGGGGAGGGGGTCAAACCAGGCCCGGGGAGGCCCCATGGGGATACAGAACCACCTGTGTTTGCATGTGGATGAGAAATACCTCCCAGACAGGTGACCTGTCACAGCAGGATCTGAAAACAAAGCAGCACCCGAGTCAAATTTGAGGAAGGGTCTGTCTGCTTTGCCCTCCGCCTTCCAGGAGAGCTCATAGCTCTTCCCTACAGGCCCCTGGGCAGCCTAGCAGTCACGCTCTTATGCTTCATATAGTTTCTGGGCTGACCTCAGCACAAGAACGTCTGTCTTCAGGTGGGTCAGGAGCCTGAGTCAGCAATGTGGAGGCAGAGGGACAGAAGTCACCTAGAGAGGCGTCCTGGCAGCCTTCTCCCAGCTTGTGCAACCTCCAGAATGTGGAACGTATTGGTCCGGGAGTTCCTGTTGCAGCTCAGCAGGTTAAGGACCCAACATAGTCTCTGTGAGGAGGCAGGTTCGATCCCTGGCCCCACTCAGTGGGTTAAGGACCGGAGTTGCCATGAGCTGTGGTGTAGGTCATGACGCGGCTTGGATCTGGTGTTGCTGAAGATGCGGTGTAGGCCAGCAACTGTTGCTCAGATTGGGCCCTTAGCCTGGAAACTTCCATATGCCATGGGTGCAGCCCTAAAAACACCAAAAAAAAAAAAAAAAAGTAGGTGTCCAGAGAGAGAGAGCGTCATACCGGGGGTGGTGGGGGATAAAGCCATGAGCTGGAAAACCAGGGCTCGACTGCCTGGAGTCACAGGCCACATGTCCTAAGCAGCGAGGTGGACAGCAGGTCTTCCCGAATTGAGCACTTGTTTCTTCCTCTCATTATTGCCCCATTTTATAGATGAGAAAACTGAGGCTCAGGGGAATGTAACTGTGCACTGAAGGCGCAAATGGAGTCTGTCAAGTTGCTGGATGGTATCGGACCTTGTTAGAGTCACCCCCTGGCCCCAGCACCTAGCATGGAGCATGGCATGTCCTGGAAGCCCACTCAGCCCCTTCCACCTGCAGGCCTCGGGGGTGCCTCAACTCCATCAGCTCAGAACTGGATGCAGGGCCACTCCTACCCACACCATCCCCAGCATGTCC
The DNA here is from genome assembly GCA_004024745.2 of Catagonus wagneri. Lineage (NCBI taxonomy): Eukaryota > Metazoa > Chordata > Mammalia > Artiodactyla > Tayassuidae > Catagonus > Catagonus wagneri. The sequence continues at coordinate 15,163,096 of PVHT021183646.1, forward strand.
TCTGTGACATTTTCTGAAATGAGGCATAGAGGTGTGGGAGGTGGGCACATAGCCACCCAGCTGCCCAGCCCAGCAGGGACGCTTTTCGCTGCCGATCACGCCAAGTGCCCTTGGGCAGGGTCCCCTGCTCAGCCAATCCTTCACTCACCCAGAGGTCGGCGGCCTCGGCCTTCCCGGCCCCTCCTTGGTCAGTGACCACAGGCCCTGGAATCTGAGGATGCCCAGAGGGACCCAACAACCCATCGCGCCACTCCGCTTCCACCTCCAGAGAGACCAGCTAATTCCTCAAGGTCGCCGCTCACCCTCAGCATAAAGCGCCCATTCTTCCCCAGCGTAGGGCCAAGGTGGGAAAATATTTTCCAAAGGTCAGTTTTCCAATTATACTTAAAATTTGAAAGTTCATTTTTTTTTTTTTTTTGCCTCCCCTCGGTGCAGCTAATTTCATAAAGATACCATTTAGCTGAGGTAGGTGGGATTCTGGGCATCAGAACAGCTTGCCGACGTCATCAACCAGCCGTAACCGTAACCACCGACTTCCCATCATTTGTGGGGGGGAAAAAACGTTTCTCTCCCCAAAAAATTATGGCCTGTAGGAACCAGACAACATCCCCATTGCCCAGCGGGAAATTACAGAGATTTTCTTATGTACTTAACTTTAAGCCACGTTTATAAAGCTCTGCTCGGTCTTAACGACTTGCTCACGGGCTGCTGCTGGTTCAGGAAGTTCGAGGCCGTCGCTTTGGCGTGGGGGGACGCAGTCGAGTCATCATGGGACAGTGGCCCTGTGGGGGGTGTGTCTGGCCTGCAGCCCGAGGGCTGAGGACCCCCTGGGGCCTGGAGGGAAGTGGGCAGGGTCCACAGAGGGCTTGGGTATGAGTCTGAGAGGGGCTGGATCAGGCCAGACAGGACTATCTTGGCTACACCCTTGGGGTGGGAAGAGAATGAGGGGTACACAGGCAACAAACCTGGGGCTCGTGACCCCATCTGCCTTGGCTGATCCCAAAGGGAATTGGGGATCTGACCCTTCTCCTCATCTCCACTCCATTTGTCCCCCACGCTCCACTCTCCCCCAAGCCAGACTGTGTCCTCCGTTGTCCAAACCATCCAGGCTCCCATGTGGTTCAGAGGGAGGGGGCTCCTCTCTGAGGTCTGTGGAGCCGTCCACACTCTCCAGTCACTCTGGTCCAGCTGCATCGGTCTCCTTGCTGGTTCTAAGCCTGGACACAGCATGGCCCCTCCCAGGGCCTCAGCCCCTCCTCTCTGAGACAGGGGCACCAAAGTCACCATGGGGGTGAAATGAGGGGATGTAGTGAAGATGGCTTCAGAAGTCTCTGGGGTGGGGGCACAGGTGTGGGGCTGCTTCCCACCAAGGCTGGGAGGCCAGGCTTTTCCTGGATGGGGAGGGGTCAAACTGATGGGCCGGGGCTCGTACCTCTTGCTCTTGGGTCTCACCTTCTCTGTCCCTGTCTGTCTGGGGTGCCTCCAGGGTGAGGAGCCCACAGCCAGCAAGAAGGCCCTTTCAGAGGATGGGCTGGAGCCAGACCTGGCGTGAGGGATGCAGGAATGACAAGAGGGCTCTGTCCTGTGGGGACCAAGAAGGGCAAGGTACAGGTATGGGGGAGGGCTTGGGTGTTTAGATCCCACCTCTTACTAAAAGGCTGAGGGGCCTACTGGGCCAAGGCAGGGGCTGAGGGAGACTCTTGCCTGGTTTGAGGGAGGGCGGTACCTGTCGGTTCCAGATGATGAACCTGGTAGCACTAGGTGGCCAAATTTTAGAAGAACAGAGAATCCAGCTTTTGATGTGAAATATTCCAATTTTCAAATTTGGTACCTATTGCTTTTTCATTTTATTTTGTACTTTTCTGTCTCATTTTTAGGGCCTCACCCGCAGCATATGGAAGCTCCCAAGCTAGGGGTGGAATCAGAGCTGTAGCTATCGGCCTACGTCACAGCCACAGCAAGACCAGATCCAAGTCGTGTCTGCGATCTACACCACAGCTCACAGCAACACTGGATCCTTAGCCCACCAAGCGAGGCCAGGGATTGAACCCGTGTCCTCGGATTCATTACCGCTGAGCCAAAAGGAAACTCGCCCTATTTCATATTTCAAAAAACATTGAGCATGTCGTACCACCCAGGGCTTTGGGTCTCATCAGTCCCTCATCTGCCATCCTTCCCCTCACCCCACACTTCAGCCACTTCTTATGGTTCCTTGCTCCTTCCTCAGGGCCTTTGCACACGTTTTCTCTGGCCCTCTGCCTGGGACACCCCTCACCGATAATTGCATATCCAGCGTCTCTGTGCAGAGGGCTCCAGTCCACTGTTCCATTTTGTTTTCTTCCCAGTCCTGTCCTGACTTTGCTTCTGATTATTCATCTATCCATCCATCTGCCCACGTGTTCATTTATCCATCCATCCCCTTATCCACCCACTCATCTATCCTATAAGTGCACAGGGATAGAGTGGAGAACAGCTCCTGGGTGGTTGAGAGCTGAATGGAGATTCTGCCTCACCAGTGGGAAAGGCTACCCTAAACCCACCCTAAAAAACCTAAAACAGACATCACTAGGATCAAGTTAACTTGCTAGTAAATTGCCTGTCAGAACATCAGTTAACACTCTTTAAAAAAAAAAAACAAAAAAACCCCACAACATCCAGGATGTCAACAACATAGCATTCACAATGTTTGAAACACAGTAAAAATTCCTAGACATGCAAAGAAGGAAAAGGAACTCATAACCAGGAGCAAAAAAAAAAAAAAAAAAAAATCTATGTGAACAGATAGAGAAAACATATGCCGAATTAGGAACTTTAAATTATTGTTATAGTATACTATATTCTTTATTATACTCTGGTCAAAAATTTAAGGTGGAAGATGGAGTGAAGAGAAAGTGGCGTTTCATCAGAGAGGTAAAGCTATAGAGAAGAATCAGGTGGTAAATCTAGACCTGAAATATAAGACATTTACAAAGTGAAATTCTCTAGTTAGGTTTAATAGCAGTTTGGGCACTGCAGGATAAAATATCAGTAAACTTGAAGATAAGGCAATAGAAACCATCCAACTGAAGCATAAAGAGGAAAAAAAAACCCCAGAAAATAGAGAGCTTCAGGATTTTGTGGGGCTATGTCAATCAGTCTGACAATTGAAGTCCCAAGAGAAGAAGAGAGAGAGGATTGAGGAAGAAAAATATTTGAAGAAACAGTGGCAGAAATTTTTTGAAATTGGGTGTAAACTCTCGACCTACAGGTGAAAGTAGCACAGGGGAACTCAAGCAGAAAAAGCAGAACACACACACGCACACACACACACACACACACACACCAGGGCTCATCCTATTCAAATCTTTAAAAAGCAAAGTTAAAGAAACAAAATCTTAAACTCAGACAGACAGAAAGACGCAATTACACATAACAAAGATAAAAATACCACTGTTATCAAAAACCAGGCAAGTCAAAAGACAATAGAACAATGTCAAATGCTGAAAGGAAAAAAATTGTCAATCTAGAATTCTACAGCCAGAAAAAACATCCCTTAAAAATAAAGGGAAAAAATGTATTTTTATACAAATGAAAGCTGAGAGAATTTGTCCCCAGAGATTTGAACAATTAGGAATGTTAAGGAAAGTTCTGTGGACCAAAGGGAGTGACATCTGACGGATGCATATTTACATGAAGGAATGGAGAGTGATGGAAATGGTAAATATGTGGGAAAGTGTGAAAGAGGTAAAGTCTTATTAGAGGAAGAAAACTGATTTTTATTGATAAGAGCGAATTTTTCAGGAAGAGAGTGATTCAAAACATTGATGCACCTAATAACAGAAACTCAAAATGCAGAGGAGTAAAAACTGAGAGAACTAAGAGAGAAAAAAACACATCAACAGACAGAGTTGCAGATGTAACCTTCCTTTCTGAGTAACTGATTGAAAAATAGACAATTTAATAAGGACATAGAAGATCTGAACAACAACATCATAAACCAAGTTAATATAATTGACACGTATAGAACATAGTCTGAAGAGTGTGCATTTTTAAGTGTACAGTGGAAATACAGAAAAATAAATCTTAATTAAAAGAGATCAAAATCATACAGAATCTATTCTCTAGCCACTGTAAAGTTAAATTAGAAATTCAAAACTATGAAATAAAATCCCCAAATCTTTAAAAGCAACCCACTTCTAAATAGTCCATAGGTTAAAGAGGAAATCACAGAGAACATATTTTGTTTTTTTTTTTATTATTATTTTTTTTTGTCTTTTTGCCTTTATGTAGAGCCGCACCTGTGGCATGTGGAGGTTCCCAGGCTAGGGGTCTAACAGGAGCTGTAGCCGCCGGCCTTCGCCACAGCCACAGCAACGCGGGATCCGAGCCGCGTGTGCAACCTACACCACAGCTCACGGCAACGCCGGATCCTTAACCCACTGAGCAAGGCCAGGGATCGAACCCGCAACCTCATGGTTCTTAGTCGGATTCGTTAACCACTGAGCCACGAAGGGAACTCCCAGAGAACATATTTTGAACTAAGGAAAATTAAAACAGAACATATCATAATTTGTGGAATGAAGCAAATTTTTGCTTAAAGGAAAATTTATCACTTTAAATGCTTATACTATCAAAGAAGTACCTAAAATCAATTATCTAAGTATGCATTTTACACATTTAGAAAAAAGAAAAATTGAACTCAAAATAGAAAAACAGGAAACAATAAAGATAAGAATAGAATTTTTTGGTCTTTTTTGGGGGGGGGAACCCTCACCCCCAGCATATGGAAGTTCCTAGGCTAGGAGTCCAGTCTCAGCTTCCAACCAATGCCACAGCCACAGCAATGCCAGATCCAAGCTGCGTCTGCGACTTACACCACAGCTCATGGCAACCACATCTCATGGCAATGCCGGATCCTTAACCCACTAAACGAGGTCAGGGATTGAACCTCATGGGTACTAGTGGGGTTCGTTGCCTCTGAGCCACGACAGGAACTCCCAAAATAGAATTTCATAAAATAGATGACCAACAGACAATAGAGAAAATTAATGAAATCAAAGTTGTTTATTTAAAAATGGAATCATTGAGATTAACAAAACCCCTAGTTAGGTCAATTAAAGTAAAAGGAGAGAAAACACAAATTATTATTATTATGGATGAAAGAGGAGATGTCATTACAGGTGCTAAAGACAACAAAAGAATCATAAAGGAATATTATGGACAACATTTTGCCAATAGATTAAACAACTTAGATGAAATAAACAAATTTCTCCTTTTTTTCTTTTTACAGCCACACTTGAAGTATATGGAAGTTCCCAGGCCAGGGGTTGAATCGGAGCTGCAACTGCAGCCTAGGCCACCACCATGGTGATATACCAAGTCGGAGCTACAGCTGCAACATATGCCACCGTTTATGGCAACGCTGGATCCTTAACCCACTGATCCAGGCCAAGGATGATGCCTCACAGAGATAACAGGTCCTTTACCTGCTGAGCCACAGCAGGAACTCCAGAACAAATTTCTCTCCCTTTCTCTCTCTCCCTCTCTCTCTCTCTTTCTCTCTCTCTCCCTTTCTCTCTCTCTCTCTCTCTCCCTCTCTCTCTCTCCCTCTCTCTCTGTCCCTCTCTCTGTCTCTCTCTCTCACACACATACACACACACAGGAAACATAAATATCCCTACACTTAACTAAAAATTTGAAATCTCCCCCCCCAAAAAAAATCAGGCTCAGATAGCTTCACTGGTGAATTATATCAAACACGGAAGAAAAAAAAAATCTCAATTTTACACTAACTTAGAAAATAAAGGAGGAGAAATTTCCCAGTTATTCTATGAGGCTAGCATAATCTTAATAACAAAACTATAAAGGACATTACAAGAAAATAAAATTGTAGACCAATGTCATTTAAAAGTATGGATACCAAAGTCCTCAAAAAATATATTAGTAAATCAGTTTCAGGAAAAAAGGTGTGTGTGTATGTGTGTATGCTCACGCTTGTATTAAAAGTAGGGATGCAAGTTTTGTTAAATGTTAAAAAAAATCAATAAAATTCACCACAATAATAGACTGAAGGAAAAAATATCGTATGATCATCTCAATGATCTGGCGTTGCTGTGGCTGTGGCGTAGGCTGGCAGCTACAGCTCCGACTTGACCTCTAGCCTGGGAACCTCCATATGCCGCAGGTGTGGCCACAGGTATCTTTTTTAAGACAAAAAAAATTGTTTTTAATTTAAAAAAATTAAAAATTAAACTTTTTTTTTTATTTCCAAGGGCACCATCAAAGGTAAAAAACAACCACAAAGTGGGGTAAAATACTTGAAAATCCTATAAGGGGTTTATGTATCCAGAATACATAAAGAGCTATGACTACTCAATAATTTAAAAAACCAGGAGTTCCCGTCGTGGCTCAGTGGTTAACGAATCCGACTAAGAACCATGAAGTTGCGGATTCTATCCCTGGCCTTGCTCAGTGGGTTAAGGATCCGGCGTTGCCGTGAGCTGTGGTGTAGGTTGCAGACGCGGCTCAGATCCCCCGTTGCTGTGGCTGTGGCGAAGGCCGGCGGCTACAGCTCCTGTTACACCCTCGGCCTGGGGACCTCCATATGCCGCGGGTGCGGCCCTAGATATGGCAAAAAGACAAAATAATAATAATAATACTAATAATTTAAAAAAACCAAACAACTCAATTTGAAAATGGACAGAGGATCTGAATAGACATTTCTCCAAAGCAGACATACAAATAGTCAATAAAATGATGCTCTCCATCATTAGCCATTAGGGAAATGCCAATGAAAACCACAAGATAGTTTGTCCTATAACTAAAAGGACATAGCAGTAAGAGTTGGCAAAGATGCGGAGAAATTAGGATCTTCATACACTGCTGGTGAGAATGTAAAATGGTGTGTCTGCTTTGGCAAACAATTTGGTGGCTCCTCAAAGAATTAAACACAAAATTAACATAAGATCCAGCAATTCCACTCCTAGGTATTTGCTAAAGAGAAATGAAAACATAAGTCCACACAAAGACTTGAATATGATTATTCAGGACACCTTTAATAACAACAACAACAACAAAAATAGCTCCAAATTGGAACCAACTCAGATCTGACTCCTTCAATGAATGACTGGTTAAACAAACTGTGGTAGGGAGTTCCCGTCGTGGTGCAGCAGAAACGAATCCGACTAGAAACCATGAGGTTGCAAGTTCGATCCCTGGTGTGGCTCAGTGAATTAAGGATCCGGTGTTGCAGTGAGTTGTGGTGTAGGTTGCAGATGCGGCTTGGATCCTGCATTGCTGTGGCTGTGGCGTAGGCAGGCAGCTGTAGCTCCGATTGAACCCCTAGACTGGGAACCTCCATGTGCCGCGGGTGCAGCCATAGAAGGACAAAAAAAAAAAAAAGACAAGAAAACCCCCCAAAAAACAAACTGTGGTATATTCATTCCCTGGACTACTACTCAGCAATAAAAAGGAATGAAGTATTGATACATATAACATTGTGAATAGATTTCCACTCATTTATGCAGTTAAAAAAGCTGTATGCGATGAACTTTTGAGGGTGATATACATAGTTAATACTTTGATTGTAATGAGGTTTCCATGTAGATAGATAGATAGATAGATAGATAGATAGATAGATAGACAGATGTACATCAACTTCATCAAGAAAGTGAAAAGACAACCTGCAGAATGGAAGAAAGCACTGGCAAATGATATATTGATAAGGCTTTAATATTCAACATATATAAAGGACTCCTACAACTCAACAACAAAATAACAAATAACACTTAAAAAATGAGCAAAGGACTTGAACGGACATTTCTCCAGTAAAGATATTCAAGTGATACAAAAGGAAATGAAAAGATGCTTAACATCATTAGCCATCGGGAAACTGTAAATCAAAACCAGAATGAGATACCCACTTCACACTTACTAAGAGCCTTATAATCAACGAATGAAAAATAGCAAGGGTTGGTGAGGATGTGGAGAAATTGGGACCCTCCAACGTTCCTGGTGGTAATGTAACATGGTGCAGCTGCTGTGAAAAGGTTTGGTGGCTGCTCAAAAAAATCAAACAGAATCACCACATGACCCAGAAATTTCATTCCTAGGTGTAATACCTAAAAGAATTGAAAACAAGGACTTGAATGGACATTTGTACGCCAATGTTCATAGCAGCATTGTTCACAATAGTCCAAGCAATCCAAGTTTCCACCAACTGATGAATGAATAAGTAAAACGTGGTGTACATAGACCATGGAATATTATGCACCCTTTAAAAAGAAGGAAGAACTGACATTTACTATAGCATGGAGGAACCTTGAAAACATTATGATAAATGAAATAAGTCAGACAGAGAAGGGCAATATTGGATGATTCTACTTACATGAAATGTCTAGAACAGGCAATTCATACAGACAGAAAGTAGAGAGTGCCAGGGACTGAGGTGGGTGAGGAAGAGGGAGTTAATTGTTTCATGGAGATAAGGGTTTCTGTTTGGTTTCTTTCACAACGTTGTGAACATAAGTAATAACACTGAATTGTGTACTTAAAATGGTTAAAGTTGAAAATTTTACATTGTATACATTCCACCGCACTTGAAAACAATAAAAGAAGGTCATATGCCAAAAACCACTGACTGGTACACTTTAAACAAGCGAACTGTGGCGTTCTCACTTGTGGCTCAGCAGGTTACAAACGTGACTAGTATCCATTAGGATGCGGGTTTGATTCCTGACCTTTCTTAGTGGGTTAAGGATCCGGCATTGCCGTGAGCCGTGGTGTAGGCTGCTGATGTGGCTTTGGATCCCGCATGGCTGTGGCTCCAATTCGGCAGCTCCATATGCCACGGGTGCAGCCATAAGAGAAAAAACAAACAAACAGAAAAGCCTTGGCATGGTCTGGCACGCAGAAAGGCCTGGGTACACATCAGCTATGCACCCAAGGTCCTTGCCTGGACCTCTGAGATAGAGCAAGAGGGGACATCCCATGTCAGAGGAGGGGGGCGGGTTACAGCTCAGGCCGGCCTGTGGCCTTGCTGCACCTCTTGGTTCTTGAGAGGTTCTAGAGCCATGGTGGGCAAGTAACATGGGAGGGGTGTGGAGTGCCAGGAAGAGATGTGGCAGTTGGTCTTGTGACCTTGAATGGGCTCAAGGTGGAGACAGTGTCTTCGTGACCATGTGCTTCTCAAGGTGCCTTTGGGCAAATGCTGGACTCTTCCCCTTAAATGCTGGACTCTTCCCCTTAAATGCTGGCCCCGCACAGCCCGGCTGCCATCAGTACTGTATTTAGCCCCATCCTGAGATGGGGCATTGACGTGCTCACCTGGATTATCAACGGGAGCTGCCAGGTGAGGGAGTGAGGAGGGAGCGGGAGGAGGAAGAAGGGGCTCAGGCTGCCCCCCACCTGCCCTCATACTCAGTCTCCCGGTGGCATGGCGTTCTGGGGTCTGCCCACCCCCTCCACCCCAGGGACCCAGCCCGCACACACCCCTGCTGCCCTCTCTGTCCATCTCAGCAGGCCCCCACCCCCGCACCCAGGGCCTAGCTCGGACAGCCTGGCTGGGCTATGAATAGCACATGGCCCTTTTCCTTTCCAAATATAAAATGTTTGCTTTCAATCAGGGGCGTCTGGGGAAATGGAAATTATAGGATTGGAGAGTGTCCTTGGGTAAAGAAATACCTCGAATGCCGAAACCTCGCAGGGCCTCTGATTAGGGCTGGAATAATTCCTGCTGTAATATAAACAATCCTCGCTCGGCTAATGGGGGGTGGGGGAGCGGGGCCAGAAAATAGGGGCACATGCTGCTTCTTTGTTCTCTCCCCTCCCAGCATGCCTGTTCGGCTGGGCTGCGGCCCGGGGTCCAGAGCAGACCAGCTTGGGGGTCTGAGGACATCAGAAGCCTTGGTTTCCGGGGTGCTGAGTGACCACGGATGAGGCCCTGCCCTAGCGTCCCGTGTGCTTGCCATGGCTGTTGGGACAGATGGCTTCTGTGGTGTTCAGGTTCTCTAGGAGCAGCAGCCAGTCCTGGCACCTTGTTCCTCTCAGACTTTGGAGCCCTGGGCCTGCTCTGCGGGCGGGTGGAATGCATGAACAGAGGCCAGCTGAGCAGATGGCCAGAGGAAAGGAGAGGAGCCTGGGGAAATGGCTCCGAGCAGAAGTTTCCCAAATGGTTGGTCGGTCAGTCAATCAACAAACACTTGTTAGTGTCTCCAGGAGGCACCAGGGTGTGAAGGTGGTAAAGATACCGTCCCTACCCTCAAGGGGCACAGGGTCTGTCTGGCAAGTTTCATCAACACACAAACCGTGAGCCTGAAAGTGGTGGCTCAGAGCAGCAGCCCTGGGAAGGGGTTTAGATGCCCACCGTGACTCCCAGGTTGGGTGTGGAAGGGGCGCCTCCCCAAGGCTCAGAGCGTGAAATATGTGCCTCAGAGACCCCGTCTGTGTCTTCAGAACCGTGCCATCGGCTCTTGACATCCCGTTGGGCAACCTGGCTAGCTAGCAGCTCAATTAACCAGAGCAGGGAAAGTCTTCAAAATCCCCGTGACACTTGATAACATCTAGCTCCAAAGGCGACCCTTTCTATTTTTTTTTTTTTTTTCCAGAGGAACCTCTCAGGCTAACAGCTCTTCTTGATACCCAATTCTCAGCTGTACAGTTATCTCCATGCAAAGCACTGAGAGAGAAAAGGCGGCGGCGGTGGGGGGGGTCCTCTTAAAACAGAGAAATTGGGGAACCCTAGGAAGCACTCGTAAAAACTGATGAATCACAGACCTATGTGGCCGCGTAGGTTAGAGTCTAAGTGTGCTCAGTTCTCCCTGAAGACACAGCCACGTGGGCTGGGGGTGGGGCTGGGAAGGGGTCCCAGCTTGCCATGTGTCTCTATGGCTGCAGCCTCTCATCTGTAAAATGGGTACACATGGCAAAGAAGAACCAACAGAGTCGACACTGAGGAAGACGAATTGTGGCTGCTCAGTGGGGGATCAGTCCCCACCCTGATGGCGTTGGGGGTTCTGTCCACTGGCACAGCTGACCCACAGTGTCCCACCCAACACCCAGCTCTGAGAGTGGCTGGCCCAGTTCGGACCTCCGCGCACCGGAGGCCTGGGTCACGTGAGCCTGGAAGGGGGCCGACAGTGCTGCCTGGTGTCTCTGAAGAGACGTGAAGGTGTGGATGGGGCGAGCCACGTACACAGGACCCCCAGACGACAAGGAGGGGCGGCCGTTAGCCCCAGGCCTGAGAGCTGGGCCTGCAGTGAGGGAGGGGGCGGGGACTGCACCTGACCCCTCTCTCCCACCTCCCGCTCCTGCCTCCCAGGGTGACGACTTGAGCTGGGATGCAACTGGTGGGCCCAGAGCAGGGAGAGGAGGGGAAGAGAGGAAGGGCGCGCCGAGGGGACACCTGCCCCATGCTCCGCAAGCAGGGAAAGTGCGCCCAGCCAAGGGGGTGCAGGCTGCATCCAGACCAGCGCCAAGCGACTGAGTGACAGGACTTGACCTTCGCTATTGCTGCTCAGCGTCTGAAGTGAGAACATGTTGAAAACCCTTTGCAGGCTTCGGGACCTCGACTGGCAGCTACCCTGCAGCAGAGCAGGGCGCGGGGGTGGGACAGCAGGAGGAGGAAGCCGTCACCTGCAGCAGCGGCTCCTGGGGGTGGGGGCCCTGCCCACGAGGCTGGGGTGAGAACGGGCCCCAGGAATGTGACGGCAGCCTCCTCTTAGGCAGAGGGCCCCCCACCCACCCTAGGCCTCCGGCGGTTCCGTATTTACACTACATTAATAATGGTTTAAACGTTCTCATAAATAGATGCTGATTAATTGGCAATCCATTTGCTGAAGCCTGGGCTGCCAGACGGTTTCCTGGAGGCCCGTTTCCACGTCCCGATAAACACCATCAGGGAGCGAGGCAGGCGCTAATGCAGGGGGAGCCCCTCCCGCCCCGCAGCCCCGAGAGCAATTCCTCAAGCCTGAAAGGGCCCGACCTGGAACTCCAGGCTCGCGCAGCAGGGCGCCAGCTGCGCTGGGCCCCAGTCCGCCCCTAACAGGCTGCGGCCGGCAGCTCAGTCCCCTGGCTGCAGTGGCCGGGTCCTGGTATCTGGCGAAGAGATGGGTCGTTCAAGAACCTGCTGCTGGTTTGTTCGCCCGTTGGTTCACTGGTTCAGGCTGCCGGTCATCTCCTCATTTCGTGGGGTCTGCTCCTGGACGAGCCCTGGAGGTGATCGGGGAGGGCCTGAGGCCTGGTAGCCCCTTCACAAGCCCTTGGGCTCCCGGGGGGACCATTGCTGAAGGATGCCCGGTGGATGGGGTCCCTCGGTGCAGGTGCGGACCTAGGGCAGGAGCTCAGCACCGCCGGCTCCCGGGGACCTAGCTGAGCAATGCAGCCCCCAGACAGCCCCCTTGAGGGGTGTTTACTCTTGCCATCTCTCAGGTCTCCCAGCTCTGCCTCCCCGTCCACGCGGCTCCCCTTCCTGTCTGCCTGGTAGATGGCCCTCTACTTTCCAGGCCGAGGCCTGGGACCGACACACAGGAGTCCCCTTGCTTTCCCGAAATCCCTGCCCTGGTCCCCAGTGCTGCAGCCCACAGCCTGGTCCTGCTGCAGGAGCCCCCACGCTCACCAGCCTGCACCCAGCACTGTTCCCAGACTGTCACGTGCGCCCCGTTCGCAGATGAGCACGCCGACATCCTGCCCCAGGTCACCTGGCTGATGAGTACCACAGTCGGGACCCAAACCCCAGGTCCACTCCATAGGGTCCCGGCTGCTGGGCCATGCTGCCCAACGCCAGGTCGATGAAATAATGAAAGCAGGAGGGATGAATGAACGAATTCTACAGCCCCCAGGACCAGGGAGCAAAGGGATTTGGGGGAGGGGGCCTCCCCTGGTGATTGGATTTTTAAAGCTCAGGCAGACCCCGAGCCCGAGTGCGTAGGTCAAAGGTGGCCATTGATGGTTGTCACTCAAGCAAAATAGGCCCGTTTTCATTTTTCACTTGGGCCCAGACCCCTCCAAACAGACAGTGATTAGGCCCTGATTGAGCCTTTCCTCTGCCTGATGACTCCCACATGTGACCCGCTCCCAAATTACATGCAAATGTTCTGCCGATGAGCTGCTGAAAGCCCCCGGCCTCCCAGCCAGCTCCTGCCTTTCCGCGCAGGCGCCCTCCGTGCAGGTGTGTGCAGGGCTCCATCACCAGCGAGACACACCTGCAGGCCACCACTCTCTGCAGCGCCCCTGGAGGGTGATGCATCTGAGCCTGTCTGCTCATTTGTGGTGACGGCGTATTGACGGAGCGAGAGCTGTCACACCGGCCACAAGGAACATGATGTCATACATGAGAAGCCAGAGTGCCCGGGCTCAGACGAGACACGGACCAGGGGTTCCACACTGGTCTCTGATTCTCGTCTACGGAATGGGGACAGAAGAGTCTCTGCCTCCCAGAGATGTCGGGGACAGGATAAACAGACATATCTCGTTGCTTAGAACAATGCCAGGCGTGAGTATGCACCCCTGTCACTGTCACCGTGACTTTTGGGGACACTGTGCAAAAAGAAGGCTCTGTGTGGCAACCCCCCCTTCGAAGTCTAGAGCGGGTCCACGGACATTTCACTTTCATTTTTCATTTTTTTTTTAATTATTATTATTATTATTTTTTTAGGGCCACATCCCAGGCTACAGATCCAATCAGACCTGCAGCTGCCAGCCCACACAGCCACAACAACTCGGGACCCGAGCCGCCTCTGTGACCTACACCGCAGCTCACGGCAACGCTGGATTCTTAACCCACTGAGCAAGGTCAGGGATCGAACCCCCTCATGGATGCTAGTCGGGTTCATGTCTGCTGTGCCACAGTGGGAACTCCCTCACTGCTTCTTGAATGGGTCAGCAGCCATGGTCCCTGGAGACGTCTCTGTATCAGCTAGCCTCGTGTCGGTGCCTCACCCTACCCGACCCACAAGGGTGGGTGACACCTTGGATCTCATTTTCAGGGGATGGTTCTGTGGCCAAGAGAGGCCCGCAGTCACAGAGCCGGTCAACAGGGGAGAAGTCCTGAGGACCCAGCCCATACCTGCAACTTCAGGGCTGAGGCCCTGCCCTGCGGATGGCAGGACTCCCCCTCTGCCATGTCCCTGCCCTGGCCATTCACCTCTTGTGAAGAGGAACCCAGTCTCATGCCTGGTGGAGCGCTGCAGCCCTTTCCTGAGCTGGGAGGGAGAGGGCCCTTCTAAACAAAGCCCCGCCTCCTGATGGCCTTGGGTCTGTGAGTCTTAAATCTCTTCCTCTCATTCATTCATTCATTCGTTCAGCACCCACTTTGGTTGTCACCTGGCTATATTCTCACTGCTGATTCCTCTCTTTTTTTCCTTTGCTTTTTAGGGCCGCACCCATGGCATATGGAGGTTACCAGGCTAGGGGTCCAGTCGGAGCTGTAGCTGCCGGCCTACACCACAGGCACAGCAATGCGGGATCCAAGCCGCGCGCGTCTGCGAGCTACACCACAGCTCATGGCAACACCAGATCCTTAACCCACTGAACGAGGCCAGAAATTGAACCCGTGTCCTCACGCATATTAATCGGGTTCGTTGCCAGTGAGCCCCAGTGGCAACTCCTGCTTCCTCTTTGTCGTGAGCTGGTTCGTTGGCCCTTGCCTGGGTCCCCGTTGGAACATTAGTTTCGTCAGGGCAGGAACCAAGCTTATCTCCCTCCCCAGGATCAAAGTCACTGTGACATGCACACTCCAGGGAGACAGAGACAGAGAGAGATGAGGGAGAGGAGAGAACAAGGGACTCGCACTTTGGATGGGGAAAGACGGCAGTGAGGGGCTCGGGGAGGGAGGGAGGAACGGGGCGGTGGGAGGTGGAGGTTGAGCACAGCAGGGCTGCGGAGGACGGCTGGACAGGTTGCGTACTAGCCCAGGGGCTTGTGGAATCCAGCCAGTCCCACTGGGCACCCAGCACTCTGCAGGGAGGCTGCGCCCACCAGTCAGGAGGGACAGCTTTCCCTGAATCTCGTGAAGATGCCCTAAGAGCAGCGGGGGCCTTGGGTTGGCTCATCCTGGGGGAACGGGAGACTTGGACCGCTGGTCCGCCTGCAGGTGGGTTGGTCTGAGAGTCAGGAGGGGAAGAACAGGACTCTGTTGATGGGAGAAGCAAGTCTCGGGTGAAGGGGGGGAGCAGGCACGGGGGCCTTGCGTGGGCAGGCGTGCACTCACCCTTGTGCCCGGGGCGGGGCGGCGGGGGGGCCCTTCCCTGGCTGCCTGCATCCGCCTCCTCTCAGACCCACAACTATCCTTCACCAGCTGTTATCCTCAGCCCTTCCAGGGCGGCGAGGGACCGAGGTCCCGCAGGCGAGTGGCTTGCCCAGGCTGCACGGTGGCCACGGGTACTGGTGGGACCGGCCCCCTCCCCCACCCGCTTGGCCTAGGATGCTCCCACGCCCAGTCCCTGCAGGAAGCCGCTCAGCTCCTCCCCTCCCTCCGTGGCAGGTGGGTGGCCCCTCATCAGCCTGATGTGGAAAGTGAAATAACTTCTCCCAATTACCCTCGAATCTGGAAACTTTTTGTGCCTCCGACATTTCCTCCAGCCCAGGAGTTAATCAGCCCCTTGGCCGTTCCCCCAACTGGGCTGGGCCGTTGGGGCACCAGGGGCAGTTGTGCCCGAGAAAATTATTTCTCATCGCCAATTATTGCCTATTAGAGCTAATGGTCGCGCTTAATCACCACACACTTATCTGGGGTTTTTTAAGCCACTGGAATGGGTCCCGGGCCCTCCCCCTCCTTCCCCGCCCTGTTCTCTCTTGAGCAAAGCTCCAGCCATTGCCAGAAATATATATTTTTTTAAACCAAATCACACATCTGATACCGTTTTGTTTGAAAAATGAGCTACCCTCCCCTTCCTTATGTCTGCTGGCTACACAGCCGGTCATGTTTGGGGACAGAGACAGGACCTCCACAGGGCTCACTTCCAGGACTCTGGGGGGATGGGACGCCCCCTCCCCAGTGACTCCACAAGGGGGGCAGTACCTGGCCCCAGGGACAGAAATGGAAACTGAGGCCGGGGGTGTTGTCACACAGCAAAGCAGCGGCAGAGCAGAGACAGGAGCCCAGGCTGGCAGAAGTCAGGCCCGATGGGGACAAGAAAAGAGGGGGAGGCAGGGACAACCCCAGGGAAGTTTCAACCCTTGGGATTGGGACAAGGTGAGTCAGATGGAGGGGTCTCTCCCCACAGGAGCTCAATGGGACGGGGGACATTGAATGAGGATTAAAGTAGTGTCCGTGTTAGAGTTCCCATTGTGGCTCAGTGATAACAAACCTGACTAGTATCCATGAGGACGCAGGTTCGATCCCCGGCGCCCCATTCAGTGGGTTAAGGATCCGGCGTTGCCGTGAGCTGTGGTGTAGGTTGCAGATGTGGCTCGGATCCCGCATTGCTGTGGCTGTGGCGAAGGCCGGCGGCTACAGCTCCTGTTAGACCCCTAGCCTGGGAACCTCCATATGCCGCAGGTGCGGTCCTAGATAAGGCAAAAAGCCAAAACAAAAACAAAAACAGTGTCCAGGTGTCCTCCTGAGAAAACGTTCCAAGAGTGCCAGTGATGCAGCTGCTGCACTGCATGTGGGGCCCCGAGTTCGTCTTTCAGCTTCGGGGCCAAAGTGCACCTGTCAGAATCCGCTCCACAACCTCTTTCCCCACAAGGGCCAGGGCCTCTCTGAACCTTGGCTCCTAATCGGAAAAGTGAGACTCAGGTTCCCCAAAAGGCAGGGCCGCTGGGAGGAATCAGGTGCCGGGCCCCACCTTCAGTGTGGAGCGTGGCCTGGGCCACTCTGTGTCCAGGTGTCCAGACCCGCTGGGGTGAGGGTGGCTGGGAGGCAGGTACACAGCACTGCTGCCCAGCAAGCTCGTCTGCTGAGGCCGCCCAGCCCGGTCCAGCCGGATGCTTTGTTCCTGGAGCCCTCAATCCAAACTTGATAACCTCAGGCCAATCTTCTTGGGTTCCATGGGGTGGGGGGAACGCATTCATTAGAGAGTCACTAAAAGCCCCCTCTACTCTGAGCCCACGGCAAATGACAAGACTGGCCGACCCCAGCTTCGGTGGCACTAGGGCATGGCTCAGGGGGACCACAGATAAACAGGTAGATGGATTAGGAAACCAGAGCACCGGACGGAAACTCTGTTGGGGGATATGTGGGTACGTTGTGGTGCATGTTTTCGCATGTCAGGTTGTGACTACACTGATGATCACGTTTCTGGCTCTGTCTGCTGAGAGATCTTTACTTTTTAAATTTTTTTATTTTTGTCTTTTTGCCTTATCTAGGGCCGCACCCACGGCATATGGAGGTTCCCAGGCTAGGGGTCTAACAGGAGCTACAGCTGCCAGCCTTCGCCACAACCACAGCAACGCGGGATCCGAGCCGCATCTGCAACCTACACCACAGCTCACGGCAACGCCGGATCCTTAACCCACTGAGCAAGGCCAGGGATCGAACCCGCAACCTCATGGTTCTTAGTCGGATTCGTTAACCACTGAGCCACGAAGGGAACTCCTGCTGAGAGATCTTTAGAGCTGGCCACTGGGAGCTCTGAGCCCACCCACCGCCCGGATCTTGGTCTCTAATGCCGTGGTCTGGGGAAAGAAATTGAGTTCCTGAGAATACAGCCGATCCCAAAGTTGAGGCAGTGCCGATACAATATAAGCCTGGACCATGTGTTATATGGTAAAAAAAAAAAAAAAAAAAAGTGCTCAGAAAAAGAAAATATGCTGGTGGCACGTCAGAGGTCATAGGAGCTAGGTGGTGGGAGTTCCCACTGGCTGAATCTGAACCAGTCTGAGCAAATCGTTAAGCAAAGCCATGATGAGGAGCCACTGAAAAATACGAATTCGTGATCCGTCTTTATAATAATAGATAAATAGATGGGAAAAAAGGAGGGTTCCTTTTTTACAGGAGAAAGCTGAGGGTTCTGCTACCAGCTGGCAAACGCTGAGGGAGGAGGCTCAAGTTGAAAATCAGCATATTGGGCGTTCCTGTTGTAGCTCAGCAGGTTACGGACCCGGCTAGTATCCATGCGGGTTCGATCCCTGGCCTTGCTCAGTGGGTTAAGGATCTGGCACAGCCGTGAGCTGTGGTGCAGGTCACGGACGCGACTCGGATCCCGTGTTGCTGTGGCTGTGGCGAAGGCCGGCGGCTACAGCTCCTGTTAGACCCCTAGCCTGGGAACTTTCACATGCAGCAGGTGAGACCCTAAAAAGAAAAAGAAAAAAAAGTAAGCGTTTTGCATCCTTTGCAACCACATTTAGCTCAGGCGGGCGTTATCCACAGATACCAAGATGGCGTGGAAAACTTGTGTGAGGAGCAGGGTGTTTGCTTGCTCAGATGGAATCCCCTGACAGATTGTGCATTAGAGGCAAGGAGACAAAAACGTTATAGAAGCAGCACCTTGGCGGTGTCCAAGTTTACCGTCACCACAGAGGGCAGGCGAGCCCGTGGGCCTCCATGCGGTGTTCTGAGAAGGACGCGTCCATCACTTACACCCAGCTGGAGAGACACTACCCGAGCCCAAACAGGAGGAAACTCAGACCCACGTGAGGAGAGTTCCATCAAAGAAACTATTCATCAAAAATGCCACTGCACTGAGAGTTCCCACTGTGGCTCAGTTGAAATGAAACTATTATCCACGAGGATGAAGGTTCAATCCCTGGCCTCGCTCAGTGGTTTAAGGATCCAGGGTTGCTGTGAGCTGTGATGTCAGTTGGACATGGCTCGGATCCTGAGTTGCCTTGGCTGTGGTGTAGGCTGGCAGCGGTAGCTCTGATTCGACCCCTAGCCTGGGAACTTTCATATGCTGCAGGTGCAGCCCTAAAAAGACAAACAAACAAAAAACACCCAAATCCAAAAATGCTGCAGCGCCAAAAGTGTGGACAATGCTTCAGAGTAAAGGGGACCAAGGAGCTATGATGGCTGGAAGCAGCTCCTGGCCCTCTGGGATGGAGGGGCAGGAAAGGCTGCGGGGGACAGAGTACACGATGGCAGATCGGAGAAAAATGTGGTATCAGTATTAAATGTACTGAAGTGGGAACCGAACCGTGATCATGTAAGAGTGTGCCCTATTCTTGTGAAATACACCCTGAAGTGTATAGGGGCAATGGGCCTGCTGCCTGAAACTTACCCTAGAGCTGTGTGTATGACAGAGACAGGGGGAGAGCCAGTAGCAAGTAACAATAGAAAGTTAACAGCAGGAGTTCCTGTCGTGGCTCAGTGGTTAACGAATCTGACTAGGAACCATGAGGTTGGGAGTTCGATCCCTGGCCTTGCTCAGTGGGTTAAGGATCTGGCGTTGCCGTGAGCTGTGGTGTAGGTCGCAGATACGGCTTGGATCCCGCATTGCTGTGGCTGTGGTGTAGGCCTGCAGCTACAGCTCCTGTTAGACCCCTAGCCTGGGAACCTCCACATGCCACGAGTGTGGCCCTAAAATGAGAAAAGACCAAAAAAAAGCCAAAAAAAAAAAAAAACAAAGATGTGGCTGTTCTAGATCCAGACTCCTGGATGGCCTGGCCAGCCTGCGTGCTGGTTGCCGCAGTCACTCCTGCTCCATATCATCGCCTGGTATAGGGACCTGTACTCGCCATTTCCCACCAGGCAGAGACTGGTATTCCCTGTGGCCCGGAGAAAACCCAGAAGGGCGTGGGCTTGAGCACAGGGGCGTGGACCATGTTGATGGAGTTCCAGGAACTCCAGAGGGTCCACTGTGCATTAAGCCGGAGTTCTTTGTCCCTCTGTGGACCCAAAAGTCTTCGGCTCTGCTGCTCGCTCTCAGGCATCAGGACCGTGGTCCAGGAGGACAGCTCTGCTCCTGCCCGGGCCTAGGCTGTCCCTGTTAAAGCCCGCAGGGTCCCTCAGGCCTGCTGGACGTGGCGCCTCTGCGGGGGAGGGACCCATCCATCAGAGAGCCATCGACAGCCAGGCACAATCTGTACACCACCCGGAAGGGGCCACAGCCAAGTCAGCTTGGGCCACTGCAGAGCCGCAGGGCCGCGGCCTCTGGGTGTGATGGATGGGCGTCACCCGGCCACTTGAAGTCCGTGTTTATGGGACACCCAAACAGCCGGTCAGTCCCCTGGGGCCATCACTCACCCCAGCTACCAGGCGTCCCTGACAGACCCCCATGTTGTTTTGCTGCTTCCATATTCCCGCAGCACTTAGAGTCTTAGCCTGTCAGGCCCGAGGGTCCCAGCCAGCCAGCCTGTGACAGGTGGGCACAGAGCCCCACGGGGCCCACGGCTGCCAGGATCACCAACTAGGACGCCCAGCCAGGGCTCCTGGGGCTCAGCCGTCCCGTGCGCCCACTGGGCTGTCTGCTTGTCCCTGCAGACTTGGTAGCCAGGCCCCATGGGTACGGAGTAAGGGCTCTCGGTGGAGACAAATGTGTTTTGTGGTTTTTAACGTATGTCTCAGGTACTCAGGGCTGGGGGGGGTGGTCAACTCCCGCTTTAAAGAAGTAACTTCGGAGTTCCCGATGTGGTGCAGTGGAAACGAATCCGACTGGGAACCATGAGGTTGCGGGTTCGATCCCTGGCCTCGCTCAGTGGGTTAAGGATCCATGAGCTGTGGTGTAGTTTGCAGATGTGGCTTGGATCTGGCGTTGCTGTGGCTGTGGCGTAAGCCGGCAGCTGTAGCTCCGATTAGACCCCTAGCCTGGGAACGTCCATATGCCGCAAGTGCAGCCCTAAAATGACCAAAAAAAAGACAAAAAAAAAAAGAAAAGTAACTTCCTCCCTTTCCTCCTCCCCTCCCTTCCTCCCTCCCTCCCTCTTTCCTTCCTTCCTTCCTCCCCTCTTCCTTGTTTCCCTCCTCCCCTCTCTCTCCTTTCCCCCTTCCTGCCAATCAGCAGATGAGACTATTAGTTTAAGAAACAGAACATAGGAAATCCAGCCCCCAGTCACCGTCTGTATCTCAAACAACCCCAAGAAGTCCGCAGCTAGGGGTTTCTGGGGAAGCAGCCTCTAATAGGTGAAGCAGTTCTAGAGCAGAACTTTTTTGCTGGGAGGGGCAGGAGGTTTCGAGGAAAGAATGTGGGTTTGCCTCCCTTC
Source organism: Catagonus wagneri (assembly GCA_004024745.2). Classification (NCBI taxonomy): domain Eukaryota; kingdom Metazoa; phylum Chordata; class Mammalia; order Artiodactyla; family Tayassuidae; genus Catagonus; species Catagonus wagneri. Next base: position 15,184,150 of record PVHT021183646.1, read on the forward strand.
CTCTGGACAGGTGACTTCTGCCCTGTTTGCGAGCCTCAGGCCCCCCGCACCCTGTCCCGCCCCTGCCCCAGAAATGGGACCCCGAACGGGCTCATACAGGGAAGTATGGGCAGAGGAGAGGGTATTGAATATGATGTCACATTCCTCTTGGCTAGGCATCTCCCCAAACCCAGAAGTATTGTGAATGACGGAGAAACATAAACCAGGCCTCACAAGAATTCCTCATAAAGTACTGCCTCCAGGGAGCTGGCATAAAAAGGGGACTGTTTCAAAGGACACTGTACAGACCCACATATGTGAAGATTAACTCAAAAATGGATTGAAGACCCAAGTGTTAAGAGACATAACTATAAAGCTCTTAGGAGAACACACAAGAAAATCTTTGTGACCTTGGGTTTGAAAATAGTGCCCGAGATACGACACGAGAAGCGCATGCAACAAAAGGAAAATAGCTGAACTGGACGTCATTGAAATTAAAAACGTTTGTGCTTCAAACGGCCCTGCCAAGAAGGTAAAAAGACAACCACGGAATAAGAGGAAATATTTGCAAATCATATATCCGGTAAGGGTCTTACAGTCCATATACACAGAGAATTCTTATCGCTAAAATGAAAAGGCGAAATAACATTCGTCAATGAGACCAATCAAATCCAGAATGAGAAGTCACTTCACACCCGTTAGGGCGGCAAGGCAGAAGAGGACAGGTAATACCAGGTGCTGGCGAGAATGTGGACACCTTGGGACTCTCACACGTAGCTGGCTGGGATGGAAAATTATGTGGCTGCCTTAGCGAACAGCCTGATAGTTCCTCAGAGTGTTAAACATAGTTATTGTGTGTCACAGAGGTTCGATACTACAAACCTACCTAGGGGCGTTGAGAATGTGTTCGCACAAAAACTTGTACACAAGTGTTCATGTAACATCATTCCTAACAACCCAAAATGATAAAAACCTAAATGTCCATCAACAGATGAACAGGTAGAAAAAAAAAAAAAAGGAGTTCCCATCATAGCACAGTGGAAATGAATCCAACTGGGAACTGAGGTTGTGGATTTGATTCCTGGCCTCCTCAGTGAGTTAAGGATCTGGCGTTGCCGTGAGCTGTGGTGTAGGCTGCAGACGCAGCTTGGATCCTGCGTTGCTGTGGCTGTGGCTGTGGCTGCAGCCGTAGCTCCTGTTAGACCCCTACCCTGAGAACCTCCATGTGCTGCAGGTGCGGCTCCAAAAAGCAACAAAACAAAAACAGATGAACGAGTAAGCAAAAGTGTCTCATCCATACCATAGAATATGATTCAGTCATAAAAAGGAATGAAGCATTGAAACATAGGTAAATGCTGAGGGAAGTGCTGAGTGAAAGGAGCTACTCACAAATGACTACAAATCGTATGATCCATTTCTATGAAACGTCCAAAATAGGGAAAGCCAAAGCCACAGAGGCAGAAAGGAGAGTACTGGTTGCCAGGGGCTGGGGAGGGAGAGAGGGGGGTCAGGAGTGACTGCCAAGAGATAGGGAGTGTCCTTTGGGGGTGATGAAAATGTTCTGGAATTATTGGTGCTGGTTCCATGACTTTAAACACTGAAAGGCACTGAACTGTACACTTTATTTTATTTTTTTGCTTTTTTAGGGCCACAGTATATAGGTTCCCAGGCTGGGGGTCCAACTGGAGTTACAGCTGCCGGCCGACGCCGCAGCCACATCAGATCTGAGCCACGTCTGTGACCTACACCACAGCTCACGGCAACGCTGGATCCTTAACCCACTGAGAGAGGCCAGGGGTCAAACCTGCGTCCTCATGGATATCAGTCGGGTTCGTTACGACTGAGCCACGACGGGAACTCCCTGAATTTTACACTTTGAAGGGGTGAATTTTATGACATGTAAATTTCAACACAGGTGTTATGTAAAAAAGTAATTTTCTGAATTGGCACCAGGCAGTATCTTAAAGCCGTTCCTGCCTTTCTCTTTCTGGCCCCAAGTTTCCATCCAGTGGGTCAGAGGCCAACAGATTTCATGACAGAGAATGGATTCCTCCATGGTTTCACTCCAGATCTCCCTCAAAATCCCGCAGTCTTTGGGAATAATTAATGAATGAATGCTTGGAATTTTGTAACAGAGAGACCAGCCCATTCGTAGTGGATAAATAAAGGGAAAAAAATCGTTCATCGGGACAGATGTTAAGTGGATTTAGCATGTTTAACTATTTGCAATTGAGACTTTTTTTTTGTCTTTTTGCCTTATCTAGGGCCGCACCCGCGGCATGTGGAGGTTCCCAGGCTAGGGGTCTAACAGGAGCTGTAGCCGCCGGCCTTCGCCACAGCCACAGCCACGCGGGATCCGAGCCGCGTCTGCAACCTACACCACAGCTCACGGCAATGCCGGATCCTTAACCCACTGAGCAAGGCCAGGGATCGAACCCGCAACCTCATGGTTCTTAGTCGGATTCGTTAACCACTGAGCCACGACGGGAACTCCTGCAATTGAGACATGAAAAGCATGGGAATCAGCTCCCCAACCCCCCAGTTGCTCATGTCCTTTGGCCCAAGTAACCCCCATCTTGGGGATGTTTTCCCTTCAGAAATTATTGAAAAAGCTGTGGGTGCTTTTGGCAACGCCAGTTCATCAGGGGACCTGTCTCAGGGCTGGAGAGAGAGAGCCAAGGAATAGGAAGAGGCAGAGGCTGGCAGGTGGGTAAGCCGGCTTCGCTGGGTGTGGCCGTGGTGTTTTGCGTCTCCTTGCCGCGTCCACATTTTTTTTTAATCAGTTAATTAATTATTATTTTTTCTTTTTAGGGCTGCACCCCAAACTAGTGGACGGGGGCTTGCTCCAACTCCGATAGGAAGCCCCATGCCTGTGCCCATTGAAGTGACGGGCCACGCCGCCGTGAGCCTGCCTCCCTCCCCCCAGGGGCCCAGGGCCGGGTACCGCCCGGACTGAAGCTGGCCTGGCTAGACAGACATGGTTTCCCTGTCCTCTCAGAACAGCAGAGGGTGTAGTTGGAACATTTCTGGGTGGGGAATCCTGCTCCATGTTCCCGTCCACTGGAAAAGGACAACCCTGGTGCCTCCCGATCCAGAGCCTTCTCGGCACCCCTGGTGCCTCCCGATCCAGAGCCTTCTCGGCAAGCATCCTTTGTGTGGATCCGCCCTCACCAGCCACCGGGCTGGGGGTGGGGCTGGGGGTGGGGGTGGGGGCCGGCCGAGCATGAGATTGCACCCTAACGTCAAAAGCTTTTCCCCAAAAAGCATCTCGAAAGCATCTCGCAGCTGTCAGGGGCCTCAGCAGGCGGGGCCGTCCATTAGTGGAGGCAGGTGATTTGTATTGCCTGCTGCTGCTTGTGTAAACAGAGGGCTTAGGGGTTCCGGAGGAGGGGAGGCTGGGAATGCACCTGGGACACCTGAACAGGAGGCGCGCCCCAGAGCGGTTGTCTGGCGACACGAGCCGGGACCCATCTGCTCTATGCTGGCACTCTGGCACCTTGGTGGCCAGTGCCACCCTAGGGGGGGTCTCTGCCCACAGAGAGAGATGGGGTGAATATGCACCCACCGTGGCCCCCCCAGACTGTCACTGCAGCCCCTTCTGGGAATGGAAGACCCCGGGGTGTGCCCATCCCTGTGTGGAGCGGGTGTTAAGTCAGTTTCAGCGCCCCGGGCTTCACGTGGCAGCCTCCGGGCCCCCATGCCCGCCCCCACTCCGGCACTTACCACACGGCTGTGATGGTCTGTTTACAAGGCTGTCTTCTGCACCAGACCGGGGCTCTTGAGGGATTTTAATGACCTCCGCCTCCCCTGTCATCGCTAATCAGCGTTTCCTGAATGGATGGATAAAAGAATGAATGAATTCTTGAGCACCTACCACGTGCCAGGCTCCCCGCTGGGAGCACCAGCAGGAGCGGCCTGTCAGAAGGCATACGGTGGTGGTCTGCGCCCCTGCTGACCCCAGAGATTGGGTGGGGAGGGGGCCTGCTGAGCAAGGGGCTTCGAACAAAGGCCTGAGGGCCTTTGGGTGGGGGAGGGAGCTACATGGACAGACATGCGGGAAAGAATGCCCTGGGGAATGGCACATGCAAAGACCCTGGGCTCCAGTGTTCACTGCAGCACTCTATGCAATAGCCAGGTCATGGAAACAACCTAAATGCCCATCGACAGAGGAGTGGATAGGGAACATAGGGTACATACACACAATGGAATATTACTCAGCCATTAAAAGCAAAGAATTACCAACATTTATAGCAACATGGGTGGACCTAGAAATTATCATGCGAAGTGAAACCAGTCAGACAATTAGACAGCAACACCCAGTGCTACCACTTACATGTGGAAACTAAAAAGACACAATGAATCTCTTTGCAGAACAGACAATGACTCACAGACTTTGGAAAACCTTGGTTTTTCAAATAAGACAATCTAGGGGTTGGGGGGATGCACTGTGGTTTGGGACACAAAATCTGTCAAACTGACTTGTGATGATTTATGTATACCTATAACTGAAATAAGTTAAAAAACAAACAAAACAAACAAATAAGTTAAAAAACAAGTTAAAAAACAAATAAGTTAAAAAACAAATGTTAACAAACAATACAAACAAATAAGTTAAAAAACAAAACAAACAAAAAACAAACAAAACAAAACAAACAAATAAGTTAACAAACAAAACAAACAAATAAGTTAAAAAACAAATAAGTTAAAAAACAAACAAACAAATAAAACAAAGACCCTGGGGCAAAACCATCCTGGAGATGTTTAAGGGACAGAGAGGAGGGTGGCTAGAGTCAAATGAGGGCGATTAGACAGAGAGACAGGTGGGTGGATGGATGGATGGATGGATGGATGCATGCATGCATGCATGGTTGGATGCATGGGTGCATGGATGGATGGATGCATGGATGGATGCATGGATGCGTGGTTGGATGCATGGATGGATGGATGGATGGATGCATGGTTGGATGGATGGATGGATGGATGGATGGATGGATGGATGGATGGATGGATAAGGAGGAGGGAAGGGAGGGAGAGAGGCGCAGCTTCTGAGAAGTGCTGCCATGGGTCAGGCTAGCTGACCCCCACACCTATCCCAACCTCTCTCCCTCCACTCCCGCTGTAAGGGAGAAAGAGGCAGACCTCCACGTCACTTTGCAGCAAAGCAGGGCAGGCCAGGGAAGTCAGCTGTGCCCAGCAAGATGTAGTGAGAATTCCCCAGGGAAGGGGTGTCTGAGAGGATTTCTCCTCCCTGAGAAGATTAGAGGGACCTTTCCAGGTGCCACTTGCCATCTCCCCCACCCGCCCTCCATACATCCGCCTGTGGCTGTGGTTCTGTGTGCACGCGCTGTCTGGAGTGCTGGCAGCCATCTTGTGCCCATGAGATATGGCAGAGCCTCTAACCCAGCACCCAGATGGGAGAACAGCTGCTGCACCCGCCCCCACAGCTGCTGCCCTGAATGCTGCGTGAATGCTGGCTCCAGAGTGAGCCACACCTCTGATAAACAAAACCGACACCCAAACCCACCTGAGCTAGAGCCGCTGGCACACAGGCCCATGACCTGTACTGCTCTCTTCATAGCTCTTCTCTTTCTCTCCAAAACGCTCTGTTTTCTGTCTAGATGTTCCTCTTGGGACATCAGCTCAGTGCATGGGACTCGGGCTTGTTTTGCTCACAGCTCTTCTACCTGGAGCAGGTCTGACACGAAACAGGTGCACCAAAATGTGGTTTACACGCGTGAGTATCAGCATGTGTCAGCACCCAAGGGCCACATTTTCACAATGGCTCTGACTTCCACTTCCGCCACCCTAATGGAGCACCCATGGGCTTCATCTGCCCTTTGAACACATCTCCTTTGATAGGCTATGAAACTGGTGCAGTGACCTGCTGGGGGCTGCGAATCAGTGAGTGAGGGCTGGGACCACAATCGGGACAAATGACCCCAGAATGCACAGGACGGGTGCGTAGGCACTTCCATGGCCATCCTCGGTCAAGGCCTAGGAACTGCTGATGGATCACAGCCATGGGGAAGGGGTCCCGCTTGCCTGTAGAGCCAACAATCCAGCTCTGGACATATTCCGTGGCAACAGTTATCACCCTGGGGTAAAATCGGTCAACGACAGAACCCTTCCATTCACATCATTTCAAACCTCCATGTAATGCCTCAACTGCAACTGAAAGAGTTAATAAAGGAAATTAACGTCATGTCTCTTTATTTCTGTCTTTTTCTTATTTTTTTTATTTTTAGGGCCGCACCTGCCACATATGGAAGTTCCTGGGCTAAGGGTCAAATTGCAGCTGCAGCTGCTAGCCTATACCACAGACACAGCAATGCTGGATCCGAGCTGCATCTGTGACCTACACCGCGGCTTGTGGCCACACCAGATCCTTAACTCACTGAGGCCAGGAATCGAACCTGCATCCTCACAGATACTGTGTCGTGTTCTTAAGCCACTGAGCCACAATGGGAACTCCTTTATTTATTTATTGTGTTGTTTTTTTTTAGGGCCACACTCACAGCATATGGAAGTTCCCAGGCTAGGGGTTGAATCAGAGCTGCAGCCGCCGGCCTGCACCACAGCCACAGCAACGTGGGCTCCAAGCCGCATCTGCGACCTACACCACAGCTCACCACAACACCGGATCCCCCGCTCACTGAGTGAAGCCAGGGATCGAACCCGCATCCTCATGGATACTAGTCAGATTCTTTTCTTGGCGCCACCATGGGAACTCCCCACAAAGGGAACTGGAACTCCTAATGTTTCTAAATGTGTGTTGCAACACCACATAACGTGAGGAAACACCCAGATGGTTCATGATGCATCAAGTGCCTGCTAGAACGAAGACAGCATTCAGCTGTGTGGACGGCCAACACCGTTTTTCCTGTGTGAAATTTGCCAGGAGCAGCTGGGTTATGAGCATGCACCTGCATAACGCAGCTGGGCAGGGCCAGGTGGGGAGGGCTGGGCTCTCAGCACCATGCATTCTTGGAAAATTCAGAATACATCAGAAGCATGGAAAATACACTCTACGTTTTTATATAGAGTAGAGCTGGGTTCTAGGCTGGGACACTGAAGATAATCTCCCCGTGTGAGAATGTGAAGCACCATGGCAAGAGTCGTGGACCTGGGCTCAGCTTGGGTCCTTGGAGCACGGGGGTCGGAGGCCTGGACGTGGCTCAGGGCCCTCTTTCCAGCCAAGTCAGCCCCAGCCCTGTGAGCTCAATGCCACGCACCTCCCCTGCCCCCCTAGGCCCCTCACTGCTCTCCAGCCTGGCCCTGCTCTGGACCTCCACCTCCCCTCCCCAGCTGGGCCGAGCAGGCAGAGACCCAGACCCCACTCACCTTGTTGTTTCATTTCCCTTTTTTTTTGTCCTTTTAGGGCCGCACCCGCGGCATATGGAGGTTCCCAGGCTAGGGGTCTAACAGGAGCTGTAGCCGCCGGCCTTCGCCACAGCCACTGCAACGCGGGATCCGAGCCGCGTCTGCAACCTACACCACAGCTCACAGCAATGCCTGATCCTTAACCCACTGAGCGAGGCCAGGGATCGTACCCGCAACCTCATGGTTTCTAGTCGGATTCATTTCCACTGAGCCACGATGGGGACTCCTGTTGTCTCATTTCTAATGCCCCTGTTCCCAGAGGCAGGCCTGGCCTAACCGGGGCCCAGGTGGGCTGGGAGCGCCTGCCTGGTGTCAGGCTCCATGAACCCCCCGAGAAGGGCCAGGCACAGGCCCAGGCAGATCTCTGCACCCCCACCCCAATCCCCTTCTGCCCAGCGGAGCGAGGGGCTCCGCGGCAGGTGGTGATGGATGGGCGGAGGCGGCTCCATTCCGCCGCGGGTCCCGCAGACATTCCTCCCTGGAGATAAACGGCCTCTGAGTGGCCGCCCCCACCGCAGCCCATCGGAGAGGCCCTCTTGAAAGGCAGGAGATGAGGGGCCTCTGTATATAATAAAGGTGAAAAGTGTCATCCAGACATTTTTATGCTCTTCTGGAGGCCCCAGCTGCTGCACGGCCGGAAGGACCTGGGGCTTTTAGCAAGTGGCCTGAGCAGGCGGCTCGCTTTTAGCAGGTTCCAGGCCTGAGAGGGAGCACGGGGGTCGGAGGCCCCAACGTGGCTCGGGGCCCCCTTTCCAACCAAGTCGGCCCCGGCCCCTCCTTTAAAGGAACTGACCACATCTCTGGGGCCACATGCTCGGGGCCACCCCAGAGATGTGGCCACATGCTCAGGGCCACATCTCTGGGGTGGGGGGCACACGGCGAGTGGGGTGGGGTCCGCAGCTGGGTCCGTGGGAGGCAGAGCACCCCTTACAGAGCCTCCAGTGACTCCCTGGGCTGAGGTTTGAGGAAAGCCCCATTTCCTCAGGGCGCCCGGCCAAGCAGAACCACTGCCATTGCCCCGCTCCGAAGGTCTGGGGGGGGCCCTCCTGTGACTTGAGCGTCTATTGCACTTTGAGGAGCTACAGGAATGGTGTCAGTGGGGCTCTGGCACCACGGCCACCACTTAGGAGGTCCTGGGGGTGTTTTCCGCTTTTCTTTTTTTTTTTTTGCTTTTTAGGGCTGCACTCAGAGCCTATGGAAGTTCCAACGCTAGGGGTTGAATTGGAGCTGAGCTTAACCCACCGAGCGAGGCCAGGGATCAAACTCACATCCTCATGGATACTAGCCAGGTTTGCAACCTGCTGAGCCACCATGGGAACTCCTATTTCATCCTTGATCCCTCTCCCAGGTCTGCGACGCAGCCAGGATGGAGCCTCTGCCTCACTCGGAAGATACCAGGCCACCCAAGGTCATACCACTGGGAGAGAGAAGTAGAGTCAGAGCAAAGGGCTCACCCGCCAAAGCCCAGGCCACCTGAGTGTCCAGGGCGGGGATTCTCCCACTAAGCCCCCAGGCCACCTAAGTCTCTGGGGCCAGGGTACTCAGTGTCCAGCCAGCACCTGAGGCCTGGCTCAGCCCAGCCTCCATCCTGGCGTCGTGGGGTTCCCCCTAGTCCATCCGTCGGTGACCTTGCAGCCCCAGGCCATCTCCAGCCCAGCCCAGCCCAGCTCCTGAACGTAAGGGTTAGGTAATTACCTGCAGCAGGCCCGCAGGGGCAGTGGTGATTAGACCCGCAGAGGGGAGGCCCCAGGCCCAAGCCCTACACGGGGAGGCCCATGCAATACCAGTGGGCTCTTCATGTCTTCATGGCAGTCTTGCAGCATCGGTATTGATATTCCCATTTTCTGGAGGGGTAAACTGAGGTGTAAGAAGTGAACAGATTCGTTCAGGACAGCAAAGGGGTGGCATACTGGCTTCAATCCCATGTGCATCTGGCTCTAGGTACAGAATTCTTTGCATTCCCCCGCCCCTGCCCCTTGACTGGCAGAGGTGAAATGCCTGCTCAACGGAATAAAGAAACATTCCGGAAAAGGAAATCGGAAGCAAGTTAGTATTTGCTCAGTAGCACTGATTTGCCCCTCTGGGTGCCAGGCAAGCTCCTGCGTGGAATGTGGAGTTTTCCCGAAAAGGGAGACAGAGAGGTTGTAAGTCACTCAGAGAAGAAGTGACACGTTCTTAAGCTTTTTCTTACCAACGTGTGGCTAACGCTGAGCCCCACCTCCTGGGCCAGCCTCAGCCTGGGGACCCCCAGGCCTTCCAGTCCCCGCTGGGAGGACACGGATCCTCTGTCGACCCCTGAGAGGCTCATTGCGTCTGCCCCCTCGACCTGGCCATCTGGGTACGGGAGACGGGCTCCCAGAGCCAGCAGGGCTGGGTGGGGGGGAGGCACCCTGCCCCAAAGCTACCTTCAGCTCCTTCCCCTTAGATCAGGACACCCAGCTCCAACTTTTCCACGAGTCTGAGGTTTTCCAGACACAGGAGGGAGCTGGGGGACCGTGAGGATCCTGTCTTGAGTGTGGAGATCCAGTGGGATGGGACCGGGGAGAGGATTTTGATCTTTCCAGGTATGTGGAACTGCTGTGCTTAAAGCCACGCTTCTCCTGACTTTTCAGCCCTGGACTGGCCCACTCCTCTTTCCTTAAGCTGCAGGAGTTGGTCCCCCTGGCAACACCCAAAGCCACTACCCCGTCCTTTCTTGGAAAGGACTGTCACGGATGCCGAGATCCCTGCCCTTTGCAATAACAGATGGCAGTGGGTCCTTGCTCCGAGGGCTCAGTGCACAGCCATGGGCGGGTTCTTCCTAACAGTTTGAAGGTTATAGACCCACGGGATCTCATGGGCGGGGCTCCCGGGCCTACCAGCTCTCAGAGCCTTCTGAGGGGAGGGTCAGACGTGCTGGCCGTGTTCGTGTCCTGTGTCCTCCAGGGAGGTCATGGCCAAGGGACCTGGCGGAGCCCTACGCTGCCCACGTGGATGCCAGGCACACTAGACGTCTCTAGGATTCCCAGTACAACAGGTGTCTCTGACCTTTGGAGAGATCAAAGTCGAAGAGGGACTGTCTTATTTGTTCTTATTTTGGTTTCTTTTCGTTTTTGTTTTGGGCTGCACGCACAGCGTCTGGAAGTCCCAGGGCCAGGGATCGAATCTGGGACCCAGCTGCGACCTACACCACATCTGTGGTAACCCCGGATCCTTTATTTTTTTATTTAAAAAATTTTTTTTTATTTTTTATTTTTGTGTTATAGCTGGCTTACAGATTTCTGTCAAATTTTCCAACTGCACCGCGCGGTGACCCGGTTCCATGTCCATATATGGATTTGGATCCTTAACCCACCACACCTGTCTGGGGGTCAAGCGCGTGCCTCTGCTGGATCCTTAACGCAAAGTGGCACAGCAGGAAACTCTCGTCTTAATTTTTAATAGATAACTCGGTACAGAGTTCAAAATACCAAATGTCAGACACCCCACCCCCATCCCCCCATCCAGCTCACCCCAGAGCACCGTGTCCTCTGGTCTGAGGGTCCCCCCGAAGAGGGCGGGAAGGGCAGGCGAGAGGACGCCCAAGCAGCCCTCCTGGTGGGTGGTGGTGACACTCACTGGCTCCTCGCCTGGTGGGGGCACAGTCCATAGCGACTCTGGAGCTCTTGCAGGACCAAGGGTACTGCCCACAGTGGCTAACGGTGACACCACACGCTTGTTTGTCACTGTCCACTCCCTGTTTGCCCCACCCCCACCCCCACCCCCACTAGAGTCTGTCCCCCCCCCAAAAAAAGGCCATGTGGCGTTCCCACGGTGGCACCATGGGGTCAGTGGCATCTTGGGAGCAGGGGGACTCAGGTTCCATCCCCGGCCTGGCACAGAGGGTTTAGGATCTGGTGTTACTGCAGCCGCGGCTTAGGTGGCAGCTGCAGCTTGGATCTGAGCCCTGGCCTGGGAACTCCACATTCCTCGGGGTGACCAAAACAGAAGGAAAAAATAAAAATAAAAAAGACCTTGCATGTCAGCTTCTGGGAGACCAGCAGTCTGGCCGGACAAACGGGGGCCGAGGGCCCCGAGTCATGGTGGAAAACTTGCAGGTGCAGGCGGTGGCAAGAGCGAGCCTGGAGAGGCCTGGGCTCCGAGCGCCCGCCCACCAGGCCACCGCCCCACCGCGTGCGGGCCCCAGCCTTCCCGCTCCCGCCGCTCTGCTCAGAGCAGCCTTCGTGTTCCCGTAGCGCTCACGGAATCACAAGACCCTGCTAAAGGCAGACAAAAACAAAACCGACTCTTAAGAACCGGGCCTGACGCCTTTACCATTCATAGTCAGACCCCTCCATCCTCTCCACCCTCATCCACAGGTTCATCCGCCCTTTGCCAGCCTCTACCCTCCTCTCCCCACTGCCGGGCCCTCTCCCCGTCTGAGGCCTGCTCACCGTGCAGTCAGCCTGCGCCCGGGAGACCGCCCCCCACAGGCCCAGACTCCCTCTGGCCCCCAGACCCCCAACCCTGGCTCTCACCCCACCAGCCCCACAGGGGCCCTCGGTGCTCTCTGACCCTGATCCCTCACCTCTCCCTGACACACACACCTTCTCAAAAAGGAGACCCCAAAGGCAAGGAGAGGTTGCCCTTTTTTTTTTTGCTTTGTTAGGGCCCATCTCCTGGCATGTGGAAGTTCCCAGGCCTGGTGGCAAATAGGAGCTGTAGCCACCGGCCTACACCACAGCCACAGCCACAGCCACAACCACAGCCATGTAGGATCCGAGCCGCCTCTGCGACCCACACCACAGCTCACGGCAACGCGGGGTCCTTGACCCACTGAGGGAGGCCAGGGATCGAACCTAAGTCCTCCTGGATACTAGTCAGATTCATTTCTGCTGCGCCACATGGGGAACTCCCGATGTGATGTTGACTTTCAGGAAGGAGTGAGTGAGCCCCGCCCAGGCCCACAGAGGCACCAGCTGCCCCTCTGTGTCGCTCCGGAGGGCTGCCATGCTGGCCTGGCCCCTGCCCTGCTCTGGGCCCTGCACAGAGCAGGGGCTAAGCGTTTGCTGACCTGTTGTGTGGTCATGGGGTGAGTTCGCACCCTCCCCACCCCCAGGATGAGGGGGGCTCTCCCGCTTTCTCAAAGGCCAAGGGTTCCAGGCCAGGTGCTCCCAGGCCAGGGCCAGCGTGGGGACTCTCTGCTCCCTGGGCCACAGGACACCGCTGCCTGGGTCAGGTTTCCATCCGCCGTCATCAGGCAGATGTCATGCTCGAAAGGGCAGCAGTAATTTGGACAATTACGGTCGCTATTATTGCTTCCTCTCCTTAAACAGGGGCCCAAATTACTCAGTCACAACCACCAGCCGCTCCCCGTGGCAGAGGGGACACGCAGGGGCAGGCTGGGGAAGGGGCACAGGGGCGGGGTGGGGGGCGGGGCATCTGCCGGTGATTGTCCAGCTTGAGCGCCTACTGTGTGATGCTGGCGGCTCACTCCACCTGGGGGCTGGCAAGGCCACCGGCAGGGGGAGACCGGTGCCCCGGGGGAGGGCTGGCTGAGCTCACCCAGCTGGTCACTGCAGGATGCGGTGGGAACAGGTCTGTTTGAGCCCGAAGTCCGGAGTGAGGTTTCCTCCTCTGAGTCCCGGAGCAAGTACGGAGACCGGGTGGGGGGTGAGTGACGGGCACTGCTGGGTGCAGGGCAGGGGCCGCGAAATTGTGGCGCAGGTTGCTCGCCACCCTGGGAAGCCATGGCCCAGATGCCAAGTCTGGGTCACTAGGGGCCAGGCAGGCCCAAGAGGCCCTTCTGTTGGAACAGAAGCGGGACACCCAGATTCCCTGCCGAACGAGGAGTGGTGACCCCCCCTCATTTCTGGGTGTTACATCCTGGCCTTCCTTCTTCCCAGAGCTAATCGGCCAGAGCCAGAAAAAAGCAATCTCTTTTGTAGCACCTGCTATGTGCTGGCACTGGGCCCAGCTTGCATGTAGCAGCTCATTTAATCCTCCGAAGACCCCTGTGAGGTAGGCATTCCTACCACCCTCACTTTTAAAAGACGAGAAGACTGCGGGACAGAGAGGCCCATCAGCTTGCCCAGGGTCACACAGCACGGAGTTCACCCTTTCCCAGAGCTGTCCACTACCTTGCAAGCCTCTGTGAGGCAGAAATAACTCAGGAAGTCTTTTTTTCTTTTTAATTCAGATATTTTATTTTAAATTTAGTTTTATTGCAGTATAGTTGACTTACCATGTTGTAATTGTTTCAGGTGTACAGCAAAGTAATCAGTCACAAGCGTCAATCTATCCATTGTTTTTTGTTTGTTTTGCTTTGTTTTGTTTTGGCTTTTTAGGGCTACACTTGTGGCATATGGAGTTTCCCAGGCTAGGGGTCCAATTGAGGCTGTAAGCGCCGACCTACGCCACAGCCACCGCAACATCAGATCTGAGCCACATCTGTGACCTACACCACAGCTCACGGCAACACCGGATCCTTAACCCACTGAGCGAAGCCAGGGATTGAACCCTCAACCTCACGGTTATTAGTTAGATTCGTTTCCACTGAGCCACGACGGAACTCTAATATATCCATTCTTTTTTCCCCATACAGGTTATGACAAACTGTTTTTTTGGTTTGTTTGTTTTGTCTTTTTGCCTTATCTAGGGCCGCACCCGTGGCATATGGAGGTTCCCAGGCTAGGGGTCTAACAGGAGCTGTAGCCGCCGGCCTTCGCCACAGCCACAGCAACGTGGGATCCGAGCCACGTCTGCGACCTACACCACAGCTCAGGGCAATGCCGGACCCTTAACCCACTGAGCAAGGCCAGGGATCGAACCCGCAACCTCGTGGTTCCTAGTCGGATTCGGGAACTCCGGTTATGACAAACTATTGAGGAGACTTTCCTGTGCTATACAGCAGGTTCTCATCAATCGCCTGTTTAACACAGTAACGTGTTTATCAGGAAGGCATTTTCATTATCACTCCACCCCCCCTTGTACAGGTAGGAAAAGTGGGCTCCAGGAGGGACGGGACTGCCGGGGTCGCACAGGGAGGGAGCTAGATGTTCCTCAGGCAGTGGGCTTATGAGCCGGGGGGTCTGGTGAGGGATCTATGGGAGCCGAAAGGGGTACAGAGTGTCCAGGGAGGAGGACGGCCATGGGGTGCCCTCCGGTGGGGGTGGTGAAATTGCAGGTGGGGGACCGGCCAGGTGAAGAGGTGGAGGGGTGGGATTCGGACTGCGCTAGGAGGACGCCTGGAGCCCCAGGAGGGTGGGATGGGGGGGTCACGGTCAGCTAAAGCTACCAGCTCCCCATGGGGCAGTCCACCTGGCTGTTTTCTCCCAGAACGAAGTCCCCCCCCAGGAAGGAAGGAAGCACAGAGCACAGACTCCCCCACACCCAAACAACCCAGGGCCTGTTACCCTCGGGTCTCCGGGTCTTCAGCCCACAGGAGGTGCCGAGGAGCAGTCAGGCCAGGGCTGTCACTGCCCAGCACAGTGACACTGTGAACCGCCACAGCGCTCAGCGGGCCACGTTCTAGTGCTGTGCTGCCTCCCCACCGGCTCGTCCCACAGTCGCTTCAGCTCTTATGAGGCCACATCAGATGCTCATCCTATGGGCGAGGGGACCCAGGCCCAGATGGCAGCCATTTATTCAGAGCTCAGACCGTGATCGCATCTTCTTTACCCAATTCATCCGCGATGGCCATTTAGAGGGACTCCCTGTCTTGGCTATAGTGAATAAGGCTGCAATAAATGTGCGAGTACAGATTTAGTTTCCTTTGGCTATGCACCCTGAAGCGGGATTGCTGTACACTGCATGACCCATTTATTTTACAACTGGACACTCTTTACACAGGTCACCCGCCCCAACCCCTGATAAGCACCAATCTGTCCTCTGTTTCTCTGATGTTGGCTCTTTTGTTTTGTTTCGTTTAGGATGCCATAAATCAGGAGTTCCCTTCGTGGCTGAATGGAAATGAATCTGACTAGGAACCACGAGGTTGCAGGTTCGATCCCTGGACTCGCTCAGTGGGTTAAGGATCCGGGGTCGCCGTGAGCTGGGGTGTAGGTCACAGACGTGGCTCGGATCCCACGTATCAGTGAGATTATACAGTATTTGTCTCTCTCCGTCTGACTTCACCTAGTGGAACGCCCACGATGTCCACACATCTCGTTGCAAATTCTCCCTCCTTTTTAAGGGACAGCCTTGCCAGGTATTATATTCTTGGCTGGGTGGCAGGTTTCATTTTTAGCGGTGGGGGGTGGGGAAGGGCGTCCTGAACAACCTCACTCTGCCTTGGGGCAAGTCTGCCCCTCCGTGCCGAGCCACGTGCCTGGGGTACAGCCCTGAGCCTCGGTTTCCTCTTCTGCAAAACGAAGGTGGTCCCTGCGCCTCCTCGGTTCCTTCCTTCTTTTGCTCCTTTCCTCAGTTATCCGCTGTCAGTCCTGCGCTGGGTGGGATATGGCGGGACGGATCAGACCACACCCTCCCGGACAGACTGGGTCTCGGCCCAGAAGACAAGAGTTGGCGCAATGAAAAGGAAGCCACTGCGGTCAGACAGCCTGGAGCGTGGTGGAGGAGCCTGCAGCACGCTGAGCAGCGGGCGTGGAGCTCGGCCGTGACCGAGGGGTGGTCCCAGAGATGGCTCAGTTAGGACAACTGAGCAAAGCCTTGAGGGCGGTAAGGGAGAGTCCCGCGGAACTCTGCAGGGATGAGCAGAGGGCACAGCAAGAGCCAAGGCCCGGAGAGGGTTGGGCACACGGCTGAGGAACAGAGGAGGCTCTGGGGGAGGCTGGGGGGAGGTGTGGGAGCCAAAGGCTGAGATGAGGACGCTCAAAGTTCCTGGAAGTCTGTGAGCAGATGAACAGCTACGTCTGACCTTGGTGGGGGAGGGGGTGAGGCAGGAAGTCTGAACAGGGTCTGCAAAGCTGAGAAGCAGTTGTGAGAAGGGAGTGGATTCTGGGTGTCTCTCTTTTTTTTAGGGCCGCACATGCAGCCTATGGATGTTCCCAGGCTCGGGGTCTAATCAGATCTGTAGCCGCCAGCCTGTGCCACAGCCACAGCAATAACAGATTCGAGCCGCGTCTGCGACCTACACTACAGCTTGTGGCCACACTGGACCCTTAACACACTGAGTGGGGCAAGGGATCGAACCCACAGCCTCATGGATATTAGTTGGGTTCTTAACCCGCTAAGTCACCACAGGAACTTCGACTCTTGGTGTTTTTGAAGGCAGAAAATCCAGATTGGAGGTGGGGGGGTTGGCTGTGGAGTTTCTAGAAAGAGGCAAATCATGCAAACTGCTGAGCATGGGAGGGTGGAGATGTTTTGAAGACGAAGTTCAGCAAGGCGTCCAACAGCCAACCCACGCTGCAGGCCCAGGACTCTGGGAAGTCTGAGACGGCATGGGGCTCGCTGTGACAATGGCTCTGGTTTGCTGCCAGCCTGCCCATGCTGAGGATCTCAGGCTGGTCCTGGACCCGCTCCATCCCAGAACCCCAGGGGGCCATACGGACTCTCGGGAGCAGGTGCTCACTCTGCCCTGCAGCCCCTGGCATCTCTTCTCTGCAGTCTCCCCGCTTGTCAGGAGTCCCACCCAGCAAACACCAGCTCTGCTTGGCGGTGGGAGTCCCACCCAGTGACACTGGAACCTGTCTTGCAAGATATCTTGGAAGATAAAGCCTATTAAGAACAGATTTTTTTCCCCATCACCTTCTCTCCTCAGAGTAAAGGAAAAAAAAAAAAAACCCACCTTGCAGTTTCTCGTGGAACAGATCAGAACCAGACGTCAAGGGCACTCAGCGGTTAGGTTGGTTCCCGGACCCAGAGCTTGGCCACAACCACTTTCGGCACCAGCTGAGGCCCCCGGGCAGGATGAGCAAGTCGTGGCCTGGAGTCAGCAGCTCAGGAGAGCAGCATGTGTGTCCTACAGGGTAAAGCCAGGCCACATGCCAGCACATTTGGGCTTCTGGCTGCACGCACCTGCAGACCTGCAAGGGTGCGCTCAGGCCTCGGGCTAACTGGCTGAAACCCCATCTGGGCCTTGCCTCCCCAGGTGGTCATTAACCCTGAACTTAGGGGCCAGACTCAGTGGGGGACTTATTTCCAGGTCCGAAGCACCATCCTCAGTTCTGCCTGCAGGAATGCAAGGCCATGGAGCAGGGTGGCAGCTCTTTCTGATTTTACAGTCTTCATTAGCCTCTCTCTTCTCGGGGATTGCCCTGCCCTGAATGCAGAGACACCAGGAAAATGCAGCCCCCTTGGACCATCAGGAAATTTGGAGGTGTCAGCGTTACTCCTTGGAAATTGAAATGCTGAAAGGCAAACTTGAGTCAGGAGGGCTCTACCCCTCGGGGAGTGGGAACAGGAACGGTTCCCACTGATCAGTGCAATGAGAATGACAGTGGTGGAATTCCTGTGGTGGCTCAGCGGTAATGAACCTAACATCCACCAGGTTGCAGGTTCGATCCTTGGCCTTGCTCAGTGGGTTAAGGATCTGGCGTTGCTGTGAGCTGTGGCGTACGTTGCAGATGCGACTCGGATCCTGCTTTGCTGTGGCTGTGCTGTAGGCCAGCAGCTCCAACTCCAGTTCGACCCCTAGCCTGGGAACCTCCACAGGCCTTGGGTGTGGCCTTAAAAAAAAAATGGAATGACAATACCTCACACCTGCCATATCAACAAGCACAAGGGCCTTCCCTGATGGCACAGGCCAGGCCAGGCTAGGGAGAGACCTTGCATCTCTGTCAGCAGCCTGAGGGCCCGGGTCTGCATCCGTCCATATCCTGGGGATGTGAATTAGAAAGGAATCAGGTCTGGAGCACAAAGGCCTGATGAAAACCGGCATAGACCCAGGGGCAGAGGTGTCTGCTGAGGGTCCTCAGCCATAGGACCCTCATGAAAACATCTTGAGAAACGCCAGAGCAGTCCTTGCCAGTGAGTGGGGCACATGCCAGTGAGTGGAGCAGACTAGACGCTTTGGGCTGTTCTAGACATGGACGCGGAGCTGAACCACTTTGCATCACACAGCAAGAGCATTTCCATGCCTGTTATCCTCTTTCTCTTACACCTGGGAGAAATGCTCAGTTTGGTGATAGTCTCTTTTATTTTTTCAAGGGCCGCACCCACGGCATATGCAAGTTCCCCAGGCTAGGGGTCCAATCAGAGCTACAGCTGCCGGCCTACATCACAGCCACGGCAGTGCCAGATGCTTAACCCACCGGGCAAGGCCAGAGATTCTAGCTGGATTCGTTAACACAAAAGGTAGCTCTCCTTCACTCAGCCAGCCACTCCAAGTACCTGCCGTTCAACATCAGAACTTAGTCTCCGTTGGGCTCATTGTGACAGGTAACGTTAGCTCCCGGGAAGCAATGTTGTTTGTTGTTTATGAGCACGACCTAGTTTCCTTCAGACAGATGGGTAGACAAACGGATATATGATAGCCAAATAGCTGCAAAGATAGACGGTAGCTAGAAAGACAGATGAGAGACAGATAAACATGTGTTAGATAATAGATAAATAGATACACATGGTAAATATATAATATGTAAGCAGATGACAGATGGTAGGTCAATAGATGTATGCGTGTATGTTTATATACATACATACATACGTATGTACACATGTATGAAGGATTCTGTTAATATGATGTTCAAGAACAGCAACACTTACTAATGATAATAGGAGATGGAATATTGGTTTCCTTTGTTGGGGAGGGTGTTGACTGAAAAGAGGCATGAGGGAGCTTTCCAGGGTGCTGGAAATCGTCTGTGTCCTGGTACACATAAGCAAAAACACACCGATTGGGCATTTGTGTGTGTGTGTGTGTGTATTCTATTATAATATATACATCATTTCTCAGTTTTGAAAATATTAAACTATTTTCACTCTAAAAATGCAATGTATACTAATTTGTCTTTATGCCAATTAAGTTTTCATCTCACAGATTCGTTTTGAACCATTCAACCAGTGTTTCAAACCATTAAAAGAGGGAGCTCCCGCTGTGACTCAGTGGGTTATGAACCTGATTAGTATCCACGAGGATGCAGGTTTGAGCTCTGGTCTCATTGAGTGTGTTAAGGACCCGGTGTTGCCACAAGCTGTGGCATGGTTTGCAGATGTGGCTCGGATCTGGCCTTGCTGTGGCTGTGGGCCAGCAGCTATAGCTCCAGCTCCATCCCTAGCCTGGGAAATTCCATATGCTGCTGTGGGTGCGGCCCTAAAAAAAGACAATAAATAAATAAAGAGTTCATGAAGAAAAGTTCTTTAAAAAGAGCACTGAAAGAGTGTTGAATCTATCACCACTGGTATTAGTTATAAATGATTTAAATAGAATACGGGCTGAACCAAGGACATAACTTTTGGTACCAGAGAGCTTCTACAAACTCCTTCAGTTGTGTCATTTCCTGAAGCCTTCCAAACTTTCTGCTTGTTCTGCTTGCACTTATTTTCTTACCCCAAGGTCATCATGAAAAACTTTGTCAAATGATTCACCAAAATAAAGTTAGACTAGGTCTCAGTGATTGTGCAAGTGACTATTTTATTCATTACACACTATGTTTACCAGGAGTTACCAAAAGAGATGTGTTCAAATCTCCTGCCACAATGGTTGGCTTACCTCTTTTTCTTTTCTTTCTTTTTCTGCAACAGGATGTGTGTACCTCTTAATCGCCCTCACCTATTTCTTTTTTTTCTTTTTCTTTTTTTGTCTTTCTACCTTATCTAGGGCCACACCCGCGGCATGTGGAGGTTCCCAGGCTAGGGGTCTAACAGGAGCTATAGCCGCCGGCCTTCGCCACAGCCACAGCAACGCGGGATCCGAGCCGCGTCTGCGACCTACACCACAGCTCACGGCAACGCCGGATCCTCAACTCACTGAGCGAGGCCAGATATTGAACCCACAACGTCGTGGTTCCTGGTCAGATTCGTTAACCACTGAGTCATGACGGGAACTGCAGCTTTTTATCTTTTTAGATTCTGCATATAAGAGAAATCATATGATATTTGTCTTTGAGTTATTTCACTTCCCGTGATAGCCTCTGGGTCCATTCATGTTGTTGTGAATGGCAGGATTTCATTATTTTTGACCGCTGAGTAATGTTCCATCGCACACATAGCACATCTCTGATCGTGGACCCTGACATTTCTGCCATGTCTTGGCTGCTGTACATAACGCTGCAATGATGAACATTCCTACCAGCAGTGCACAGGGGTTTCCCTTTATTTCTTTTTCTTTTTTAAATTTGTCAGCTTTAGCTTTATATAGTTTGAGGCTGTATTATAAGGTATAGGCAAATTTAAAATATTCAAATGGAATCATACCGTTATGAGATGTCTCCCTTCATTTCTTAAATGATATTTGTTACTTAATTTCTTTTTCCTGGTTAGAGCTTAGTTAGTTTTTTTTGTGTGTGGGGGAGGGCATGCCCATGGCATATGGAAGTTCCTGGGCCGGGGATCGAACCTCGCCAGGGCAGTGACTGGAACCACAGCAGTGAAAACATGCAGTCCTTAGCCTACTGTACCACAAGGGAATTCCTCTGTTGTTGATTTTTAAAATCCAGTCTGGCAATCTTTATCTTTTACTTAGCATATTGAGTCTGTTTATATTTGACAATTAGTGATATATCTGAGTTTAAAATCTATCATTTATTTTTTAAAATGTGTATCACCTGTTTTTCTCTGGTTTCTTGCTTTGTTCTAGATTTTATTTTCCCATTTTCCCACTCTGTTAGCTTAGTTATTCAATACCTGTGTTTACTGTTCTTTTCATAGTAACCATAGAGATTACAACCTGTAACCCTATTTTATCAAAATCTAATTTAAGTTTGTATTTTTACCGATTGCTGGGCAGCAAAAGGACCTTAGAATACATGCATTTCACTTACCTTCTTCTATCCCATGTATTACTTTTGCCATGCATATTTTTTATTTAAACTTTTTTTTTTTGCTTTTTTGGGGGCCACATGTGGTCTAGAGAAGGTTGAATCGAACTGTAGCTGCCGGCCTATGCCACAGCCACAGCAACACGGGATCCGAGCCGCGTCTGCGACCTACACCACAGCTCACGGCAACGCCAGATCCTTAACCCACCGAGCGAGGCCAGGGCTTGACCCACATCCTCATGGACACTAGTCATTATCACCGAGCCACCACGGGAAATCCCATTTAAACTTTTTATTTTGAGGTGACGGTAGATTGACATGCAGTTGTGCAAAATAATTCAGAGATCCCGAGTGCACTCCACCTAGGTCCTCCCACTGGCGACCTGCTGTAAAATTGTTTATTACGGTGTCACAACCAGGATGTTGAAATTGACGGCGTTAAGATACAGAACATTTCCGGGAGTTCCCATCGTGCCTCAGTGGTTAACGAATCCGACTAGGAACTGTGAGGTTGCGGGTTCGATCCCTGGCTTGCTCAGTGGGTTAAGAATCCGGCGTTGCCATGAGCTGTGGTGTAGGTTGCAGACGCGGCTCAGATCCCGCGTTGCTGTGGCTGTGGCGACGGCCGGCGGCTACAGCTCCTGTTAGACCCCTAGCCTGGGAATCTCCATATGCCGCGGGTGCAGCCCTAGATAAGGCAAAAAGACAAAAAAAAAAAAAAAGATACAGAACATTTCCACAAGGAACTCTCTTCCTGCCTTTTTTGAGCCACCCTCAGTTCGCTCCAACCCCTACACCCTAATTTCTTTTTTTTTTTTTGAAGTATATTTGTTTAAATAAAAACAGAGTAGGTTCAAATACAATATTGCACAAGGATGGCGTAGACAGGGTGCAGATGCAACAAAAATCAGGAAGAAATTTCACAAAGCGGTACAGTTTGGGAAATGGCAAGTTCAGAGTGTGGGAAATGTCATGAGCTGGGCTGTCAGGAGGTGAGGGGCAGAGGCCAGAGTCAGAGTGGTGGCAGGCGGATGGCACCCAGAAGCCAGAAGGAGCTTGGCCGGTGTGGCTGGAGGGCAGTGAGCAAGTGGGAGCGTGGCGGGAGGGGGTTAGAGGCCAGCAGAGACCCTAGAGGCCACTGAAGAGCGCGGGTTTTTCTTCTAAGCAAAATAGGAAGCTGCTGTAAGGATTTAAATAGACGCATTATGAAATTTGATATGTGTTTGCAAAGATTAATCTGGCTGCTCTCAGGTGCTGAAGGGCCTGCTGGCTGGGTGTGGAGAGTGGACAGTAGGGAGCTCCACTGAGGAGGCAAGTTCAACTGTCCAAACAAGAAGTTTATATACCTTCTCACCACCGCTGTCCAATTCCCCCAGCTCCCACCCCCTGCCTCTGGTAATCACAGATCGGTTCTTTTTCTATGAGTTGGTTGCTTGGTTGGTTGGTTGTTTTTTGAAGTCTAATGGACCCACAGCACTATCTCAGTTCCTGTTAATAGCACAGCGATTTGATATTTCTATACACTTCAAACCCATGGCTATTGCAAACATAGTTATGATATGTGGCCAAAGATATAGCATTTTTGAAAAAATTCTATTGACATAATCACAAGATCTTCCTTCTTATTCTCTTAATATGATGAGTTACATTGGTTGAATTTCAAATGCTCAGTCAACCTTGCCTTCAGGGGACAAAATCCCTTGATCGTTCTGTGTAATATGGTTTTTGTTTATTTCTAGATTCGATTTGTCAATGTATTGGCAGGCATTTTTTTGCCTCTATATCCATGTAGAATATTGCTTTGCAGTTTCCCTTACTTCTAATGACTTTGGTCTTGATAACAGGGCAATGCTGCCCCCATAAAATGAGTTCAGAACTGTTCCTCCCTTCTGTATTTTCTGAAAAGTTTACAGTGGAATTTTATTTCTTCTTTAAATGTTTAGTAAAATTAATCGTAAAATTAATCAGAGTATGCTTGTTAATCAAATTTCTTTTAACTATTAATTCAAGCTGGTTCTTAGGTAGACGGTTTAGGTTAACTTTTTTTTTTCCTCCTTGGGGGAGCTTTGGTAATTCATGTCTTCAAAGGAATTTGTGCATTTAATATAAGTTGATAAATTTATTGGCATATTCACTTATCTTTTCAACATTTCCTTTTCCTTTTTTTTTCCCCTCTGCCCACACCCAGAGCATGTGAAAATTCCCAGGCCGTGTTACAGCAGTGACCTGAGCCACAGCAGTGACAATACTGGATCCTTAGCCACTAATCCACTAGAGAGCTCCTCCTTTTAACATTTCTACAATCTGTAGTGATGTTTTTTCTTCTTTTCATAATATAGGCAATTCATGTGTACTTAAAAAAAAAAACAACTCACCAGTATTGTCAGAATGTTAGAAATGTTGATCTTGGAGTTCCTGTCGTGGCTTAGCAGAAACAAATCTGACTAGTACCCATGAGGATGCAGGTTCGATCCCTGGCCTTGCTCAGTGTGTTAAGGATCTGGCGTTGCCGTGAGCTGTGGTGTAGTTTGAGGACATGGCTCAGATCTGGTGTTGCTGTGGCTGTGGTGAAGGCCGGCGGCTACAGCTCTGAATTGACCCCTAGCTGGGAAATTCCATGTGCAGCCCTAAAAGGACAAAAAAAAAAAAAAAGAAAGAATATCGATCTTTTCAAAGAACAAGCTTTTAGTTTTATTGGCTTTTCTCTATTGTTTTTCTATCCTTTATCTTGCTGGTTTTTGCTCTTCTATGTGTTGTTCCCTTTTACCTGTTCAATTTGGGTTTAATTTTCTTTTTGTAAATTCTTACAGTGGAAGTCTAGAGCATTGATATGGGACATTTAATCCTTTTTTTTTTTTTTTTGTCTCTTTGTGGTTTTAAGGCCACACCTGCAGCATATGGAGGTTCCCAGGCCAGGGGTCTAACAGGAGCTGTAGCCGCCGGCCTTCGCCACAGCCACAGCAACGCGGGATCTGAGCTGCGTCTGTGACCTACACCACAGCTCACGGCAATGCCGGATCCTTAACCTACTTAGCGATGCCAGGGATCGAACCTGCAACCTCATGGTTCCTAGTCAGATTTGTTTCCGCTGTGCCATGACGGGAACTCCGGGACATTTAATCTTTACGCTTCTCTATGAACACTACTTTGGCTGCATCTCACAGATTTCAATATGCTGTACTTTCATTTTATTCAGTTCGAAATACTTAATAATTTTCTTGTGGTTGTTTTCTTTGTTCTTTAAGTGATTTAGAATTCAATTATTTAATATCCAAATATTTTAGGATTTTCAGATATCTTTCTGATACTGGCTTCTAGTTTAATTCCAAGATGGTCAGAGAACATACTTTGCATAATTTTGATTTGTTGAAAATTTCTGTATCTTAAAACATTGTCTATTTTGGCGAGAGTTCTTCGCGCATTTTAAAAGAATGTAGGTTCTGCTATTGTTGGGTGACTTATTCTATCGATACCTAGTTCAGTTGTTTGAGTGTGCTATTCAGGCTTTCTAAATCTCTGTTGATTTTCTATCTGCTTTTCCTATCATTTACAGAGATGGGAGTGCTAAAATCCCCAACAGAAATTTTGGATTTGTCTGCCTTTACTTTGAGTTTTATTAGCTTTTTGCTTCAAGCATGTTGTCTCCTGAAGTGCTATTATTATATAGCATTTAAATTTGGGGTGAATTAAGTATTATGCTCTCTCAGTGAATTGACTCCTGTTATAATTATGATGTATTTCTCTTTATTGTGATAATATGCCTTGCTCTGAAATCTGCTGTTTCTGAAATTAATCTATCCACTCTAGCTTCCTTCTGATTGGTACCTGCATGGTATGTATTTTTCATCCTTCTACTTTTAATCTATTGATGTCTGTGTATCTAAAGTGGATTTCTTGTAGAAAATATATACATATGTTTTGCTTTTTTAATCCAACCTGAAAATATCTGTTATTTTTGGAAAGGTAACCCGCTTACATTTAATGTAAATAATCAAAATAGTTGAATTTGTTTTCTCTTTGTCAAATACATTCTTTTTCATCTTTTCCTATTTTCTTTTGAATAGGTATTTATGTATTTTTAGGGCCACAGCCATGGCATATGGAGGTTCAGGCTAGGGGGTCTAATCAGAGCTGCAGCCTCTGGCCTACGCCACAGCAACTCGGGATCCTAGCCACATCTGTGACCTACACCACAACTCACGGCAACGCCAGATCCTTAACCCACTGAGCAAGGACAGGGATTGAACCCACAACCTCATGGTTCCTTGTTGGGTTCGTTTCTGCTGTGCCACGACAGGAACTCCTTGGATAGTTATTTTTATGATCCCATTTAATCTCTGCTATAGCTTAGTGGTCATCTCTCTTTTTTTATTATAATATAGTTGATTTACAATGTTGTGCCAATTTCTGCTTTTCAGCAAAGTGATTTAATTATCCATATATATACATTCTTTTCTTTAATTACTCAATGAATTTTATTACATTTATAGTTGTACAACGATCATCACAATCTACGCATTCTTTTTGCTTTTTTTTTTCTCCAGTGGTTGCACTAGGATTACAGTATACAACTTTATGCATCACAGCCAACTTCAAATAATATTGGGTTACTTCACCTCTAGTTTAAGCATCTTTTAACTAAGATTTCACTCCACTTCACTGATTTCATTCCATTTATTCTTTGTGCTATTTTCACTTACATTACTTTTATATACAGTGTAAGTCCTGTGCTGTATTTTTTGCATTAAAAGTCAAATATTTGGAGTTCCCACTGTGGCTTAGGGGAAAGGAACCCAACTAGTATCCATGAGGTTGTGAGTTGGATCCCTGGACTTACCCAGTCAGTTAAGGGTCTGATGTTGCTATGGCTATGCCACGTAGGCCAGCAGCTGTAGCTCCAATTAGAACCCTAGCCTGTAAGCCTCTAAAAAGTTATCCATTTCTTCTAGGTTGTCAAATTTTTTGGCGTACAGTTGTTCATAGTATTCTCTCATGGTTTTCTGTATTTCTGTAATATCTGTTGTGACTTCTCCTTCTTGATTTTAATTGCCTTCTTGATTTCCTCATTGATCCATTTATTTTTTAGTAGCATGTTGTTTAGTCTCAATGTGTGTTTTTTCTCATTTCTTTTCCTGTGGTTGATTTCTAGTTTCAAGCCATTGGGGTCAGAGAAGATACTTGAAATGATTTCTATACTCTTAAATTTGTTGAGGTTAGCTTTCTGACCCAGTATGTGATCTATGCTTGAGAATGTTCCATGTGCACTTGAGAAGAATGTATATTTTGACTATTTTAGATGTAATGTCCTGAAAATGTCAGTTAGGTGTAACTTTTCTATTGTGTCTTTTAGGATCTCTGTTGCCTTACTGATTTTCTGCCTAGAGGATCTGTCCATTGATGTGAGTGGGGTGTTAAATTCTCCTACTATTATTGTATTCCCATCTATTTCTCCTTTTAAGTCTGATAGTACTTGTTGTAGGTACTTGGGTGCTCATATATATATATATATATATATATATATATATATATATTGATGATTGTAATATCCTCTTCTTGAATGGATCCTTTAACCATTAAATAGTGTCCTTCTTTGTCTTTCTTTATGGCCTTCATCTTAAAGTTTATTTTGTCTGATATGAGTGTTGCAACTCCTGCTATCCTGTCTTGTCCCATTGGCATGAAATATCTTTTCCCATCCCCTCACTTTCAGTCCCTATGTGTCCTTTGCCCTAAGGTGAGTCTCCTGTAGATAGAAGATTGTAGGTTTTTGCTTTTTTAATCCAGTCTGCCACTCTGTGTCTTTTGATTGGAGCATTCAGTCCATTGACATTTAATGTGATTATTGATAGATATATATTTATTGCCATTTTAGACCTTGTTTTCCAGTTGATTCTAATTCTCTCTTTTCTTCCTTTCTTTTTTTGGTTGTATGGTTTCCATCTATTTTATGCTTGAGTGCTTTTCTTTTCAGTATTTGTGGACATGATGTTCCATTTTGATTTGTGGTTGCCCTGTTTTTTAAGTATGTTAATGCCTTCTTATATCTGCTTGCTTTAGCCTGATAGCCATACAGTTTCAAACACATCATTAGAAAAAAATTTTTTAAAATTAAAAAAGAAAAAAAGAGTCTATATTTTCTTATCCCCCCCATAACGTATGATTTTGTTGTCTTTTTTTTTTAATTAAAAAATTTTTTTAACATCTTCATGTTTAGATCTGTGTGCTGGCTTATTTGAATGATTGCTTTCCATTTGTGGTTTCCTCCATTCTATTTATTACTTTTTAAAAATTTTTTATAGGAGCCCTTGCAGTATTTCTTTTAGAAAGGGTTTAGTATTCCTGTACTCTTTAAGCTTTTGTTTGTTGGAGAAATTCTTTATTTCCCCTTCTATTTTAAATGATATTCTTGCTGGGTAGAGTATTCTAGGTTGCAAATTTTTTCCTTTCATCACTTTAAATATATCTTGCCACTCCCTTATAGACTGTAGTGTTTCTGTAGAGAAATCAGCTGATAGCCTTATGGATGATCTCTTATAATTAATGCTTTGCTTTTCTCTTGATGCCTTTAGGGTCCTCTCTTTAACTTTTGCCATTTTTATTATAATATGTCTTGGTGTGGGCCTGTTTGGGTTCAACTTGTTTGGGGCCCTCTGTGCCTCCTGTATCTTGATGTCAGATTTCTTTAGGTTTGGAAAGTTTTCAGACATAATTTCTTCAAATATATTTTCAATCCCCTTTTCTTTTTCTTCTTCTGGAATTCCTATTATGCATAGATTGGGCCACTTTATATTATCCCATAGATCTCATATTGCTTTCATGTTTTTTCATTTGGTTTTCTGTCTGCTGTCCTGATTGCGTGATTTCCATTATTCTATCTTCCATGTCACTAATTCGTTCCTCTGCATTATTCAATCTGCTTTTTATTGCCTTTAGCTCAGTTTGCATCTC
This sequence comes from Catagonus wagneri, assembly GCA_004024745.2. NCBI lineage: Eukaryota > Metazoa > Chordata > Mammalia > Artiodactyla > Tayassuidae > Catagonus > Catagonus wagneri. Next base: position 15,212,292 of record PVHT021183646.1, read on the forward strand.
TGCAAATGAGTTTTCTAGCTTTTCTTGGCTCCTCCTTATATTTTCTAGTTCCTTTCTAAGGGAATCTGCATTGCTGTTTGCGTCTTCTCTTAATTCCTTGATATTCAGCCTTAAATCCTCCTGTATTTTCACTATCTCCCTTCTGAACTCCATTTCTGTCAGACTGCAGAGGTCTGTTTCATTTTTGACTGCTTTAGGTGACTTCTCCTGTTCCTTTAACTGGGAATGATTTCTGAGCTTCTTCATATTGCTTATGCTTTTCTTTTTCTGTGAGTTTGGGGAAGCCAGACTGTATTCTTGTAAGGCTACTTCTAGGCAACAGCACCCCTTTGTATTTTTTGGTGGACCTACTATTTATTTTTGGTGTGGGAGTTTGAATATTTGGTGTCTCTTTCTTTGGCGTGATCAGGCTGTTATCTCCCTAGTGCTCCGTGTGTTTTCAGGGAGAAGGAAGCAATGGGTAGGGCCAGCAGTTGGTGCCTGGTCATTGGGTCCTCAACAGCAGCAAGGACATGCAGGAAGGTGGCACTGGCTACTCCTAGTTGCAGGGCCCTGGGAAGCAGTAATGAGCTCTAGGCAGATCTACCAGGTGTCCAGAGCATATCGCAGTAGCAGCAGCAGGATGTGTGAGTTCCCAGGGGAGTGAGAGCCACAACAGCTGGTGTTCTTTTGCAGTGCCCTCCGAGGAGACTGGAACTGCAGGTGGTACCTGTTCAGGGACTCCTAGTGGTAGCGGGCCATGCTCATCTCTAGAGCCAGTGATAACTGTGGTGGTTTGCCCCTTCCACCTGTAGACCATGCATGAAGCAGCCTGTCTCACTGAGCCCACGTAGTGCTGTACAGGCTGTTCCTAGTTGCAGAGTCCTGGGAAGTGATAGAGATCAGGCATATGGGTACTGCCCAGAGCACTTAGCAGTGAGAGCAGCAGGGCTGGTGTGTTCCCAGGGGTGCAAGAGCACCCACAAGTGGTGTTCAGTCACTGTGGTGCCCTTGAGGTGACTGGGCCTGCAAGTGGTGCCTATTCATGGACCCCTAGTGGTAACGTGCTGTTCCCATTTCTGGAGCCAGAGATAACTGCAGTGGTTTGCCTCTGCCTCCTGTGGACCATGCAGGAAGCACCTCGTCCTGCTTAGCCCCTACAGGGTGTGCTGCACAGGGTGCTCTGAGTTACAGGTTCCTGGGAAGGGACAAGTGTCTGGCAGAAGGTTTGGCAGTGGCAGCTGCAGGGGTGTGTGCTCCCGGGGGAGCGAGAGCAACAGCAGGTGGTGTTCTGTCATAATGTCCTTCTCTGTGGTGCCCTCTGAGGTGGCTGGGGCTGTGAGTGATCTTTGTTCAGGTGTCCCCTGTGGCGTCAGGCCACGCCCACCTCTGGAGTCAGGGATAACTACAGTGATTTGCTCCCACCCCCTGCAGGCCACCAGGAAGCACCCTGTCCCACTTAGATCACGTAGGAGGTGCTGCACTAGCTGCTCCTAGTTGTATAGACTTGGGGGAAGCGTCTGGGCACTGCCCTGAGGGTTTGGCAGCTGCAGAGTGGGTGTATTCCCAGGGGAGTGATAGTAACAGTGTCTGGTACTAAGTAGGCCCTGTGTTGCACTTAGCCCCCTAATGACCTTAGCCCACACTAGAGGTGCCTGGCCATTGGTTGCCTGCATAGGAAGTGCCCAGTCTCCCGTGTATATGAGCAAAAGTCTTATGGATGGCTGGCCCAGAGATGCCCGGTCCGCCGTGGTCAAGCAAGCGGCCTCTGTATTGAGAGCAGTCTGTACCCAAGAAGCCTGGTCTGCCGCGGTCTAGCAAGCTGCTTCCCATCATGGGTGGACTGTGCCCAGAGACACCTGATCCACTGCAGCAGCCTGGCAAGCGGCTTCTGGTCCTGGCGGCACAGGCAGGCTGTGTCTGGAAGACACAGGGACCACAAAGGTCCAGCAAGCAGCCTCTGGCTGCCCTCGGTTTGCACCTGAGCCCTCTGGGATCCCGCCCTCTGCACAAGCTCTGGTGCAAGGAGTTTTCTATGGCGGTCAGCCCTTCCTCCTCTCGTCCTCCCCAAAACTGGCACCTTGACTCTCCTGCAGGTCTGGACCTTCTCCCGGGTTCCGTCTGTCCCGGCATTCCACTCCCCAGCCCTCAGAGTATCGCTCCCCCACCCGTGGCGCACTGCTCCTTAGCCACTTAGTCTGTGCCCACACCACCAACGCCAGCCCTCTCCCGGGGACTGACCTCCGGAGCCTAAGTCTCAGCTCCCAGCCCCCGTCCAGGCTGCGGTGTCTGTGCCGGTGTTCAGACGATCTGTGTGGCTCTCACTCTGTTTGCTGTTCTCAGTTCAGCTGTTGCACCTTTCTCGGCTGCAGCTCTGAGGTCCCTTTGGCTCTGCTGATCTTTCCGTCGGTTAGCTGGCTTCCCAGGGTTCCCGTTCTCCTTCACAGCTCCCTCCCTGGGGTGCTGGTGCCATGCGGATTCCTTTTCTCTCCCCTCTCTTTCCTTTTTTAGTTTTTTTCCCTTTTCTGTTGTTCTGCCCAGTTATGTCACGAGTTTTGTGCCCTTTTGGAGGTTTAAGTTCTTCTGCCAGTATTTGGTTGATGTCCTGTGCAAGTCATTTTACACATAGATGTGCTTTTTTGATGTGTTGTGGGAGAAGGTGAGCGTGACCTCTTGCTCCTCTGCCATCTTGCCGCGTCTCCTCCCCCTTTTTCTTTTTCACAGCGACAGTCCTAATGGATGTAAGATGGCATCCAGTTGTGGTTTTGATTTGCATTTCCCTAATGATTAATGATGTTAAACATCTTTTTATGTGCTCATTGGCTATATCTTCTTTGGAGAAATGCCTATTTAAGCTCCTTGCTCATTTTTTCCAAATTGTTTATGGGTTTTTGTTGCTGTTGTTGTTGCATAATAGGGATTCTTTATATATTCTGGATATGAATACCTCATATTAATTTCATAGTTTGCCTTTTCAGCCTGTTATGTCCTTTGATGTACAGGAGTTTAAAATTTTGATAGGGTCCAATTTACCTATTTTTTTATTTTGTTACCAGTGATTTTGGCATCTTAACCAAAAATTCATTGACAAGTCCAATGTCACAAAGATTTTACTTTGTATTTTATTCTAAGAATTTTATAGTTTTACCTCTACCAGTAAGGTGTTGATGTATTTTTAGTTAACTTTTGTATATGGTGTATGAAAAGGCCCAACTTCATTCTTTCCCATGTGGATATGCAGTTTTCCTAGAACCATTTGTTGAGAAGATTGTAATTTTCCCATTGAATGGTCCTAGCATTCTTGTCAAAAATAAAATGACCGTAAATGTGAGGGTTTATTTCTGGGCTTTCTATTCTTTTCCACTGATATGTATGTATATGTGTATACACACACACACACACACACACACACACACACACACACACATATAAATGGGATTATACAATGTAAGGCAAAAAATTGTATGAGTTGCTTTATCTACTGAAAAACCACTGCAGATTCATTTGACTAGGTTTGTACAAATACATGGGATTCTGAGAGAAGATTAGTGATGACTGTTGCTCCTCAGAATGATATTTGTCCTCAGGGTAAAACATAGCCTATGAATGCTGTGGCTATTACTGAAAATAGTAGAATAATTCCAAAGTTTCATGTCTCTAAAAAGTATAGGATTGGAGTTCCCATAGTGGCTCAGTGGAAACAAATCCAACTAGGAACCATGAGGTTGCAGGTTTGATCCCTGGCCTTGCTCATTGGGTTAAGGATCTGGTGTTGCCGTGAGCTGTGGTGTAGTTTGCAGATGCGGCTCAGATCTGGTGTTGCTGTGGCTGCGGTGTAGGCCGGCGTCTATAGCTCCTATTGGACCCCTAGCCTGGATATGGCCCTAAAAATTAAAAAAGTAATTAAAAAATAAACAAAAAGTTATAGGATCCATAGTGTGGGCCTCAACCTATGTGGACTAACAGGCAGATAAAAAATGTGGTGGCTCCATTTTGCGTATAAATATAGAACAACTCATGTATAATTTACATCTTGGCAAATGTGTGTTACTGATGAAAAAGTGGTTATTTTATCTGATATATAATGTATTTCTGGGAATAAGCCTGTCAAGATTTGTAGAACAAACAAATACCTATTGGGGAACCCAAATTTTATTATGACGAGATATGTGGTGGAACTGGGAGATTGATTCATATATTGCTAATGATTTTATTGGTGGGTGTGCTTTTTGGATGTTAGTGATTAGTGTTCTTAGAGTTGAAATGCAATGATGGTTTTTCATGTCGTTGGTTGTGGTTAGATTCCATGTAAGGATAATGATAAAACACACTGGATTTATTTTAAGTACTATTTTGGTAATTAATTTTGTGGGTTTTTGTTCAAAATCTTCACCTATTTATGGCAGGCTTGGGTTGATTGTGGGTGGTGAAGCTGGTTGTGGTATCGTGTTGAGTTTTGCTGGCTTGTTTTTAGGTTTAATAGTCTTTTTGATTTATTTGAAGGATATATTAGTGGTATTTGGTGATACAACAGCGATAGCTACTGAGCAGTATCCTGAAGTTTGGGTCTCTAATAAGACTGCTTTCGGTTTTTCCTTTGGGGTTGATAATGGAGTTTTCGATGTTTTTTTTTTTAATATTTTGAAGGATGAGGAAGTAGAAATTGTGTTTAAATTTAATGTTAAGGGATTAATTCATGATACAAATGATTCTGAGTTTTTTAATGGTAGGCTATGGGAATTGCTGCATTGTAGAGTTATGGTGCTTGCTTAGGGATGGGTTCTGGCTGATCATTACTTATTGGTGTAGTGATAATTATAGAGGCTACTCACGGTAATCAAATAGGATTATATTTAGGGTAAGGGTGATTAGGAATGAGAGAAAATATAATTTCATTAGACTTTTTTTTTTTTTTTTTTGCGTTTTAGGGCTGCAGCTGTGACATATGCAAGTACCCAGGCTAGGGTTTGAACTGGTGCTCTAGCCGCCAGCTATACCACAGCCACAGCAATGCCAGATCTGAGCTGCGTCTGCAACCTTCACCACAGCTCACAGCAACACTGGATCCTTAACCCACTGAGTGAGCCCAGGGATCGAGCCCACATTCTCATGGATATTGGTTGGGCTCATTATCGCTGAGCCATGATGAAAATTCCTGATTAGGCCTTTTTGACATAACACTAGTGTAGAGGGTTTTGTTTGAATAAAGGAGGTGTATTTGGGTAGAACATTTTCTCAAACTTAATCAGATTAAATCTAGAAGTGATGACACTGATCTGTGACTTGCTGACAAATTCAAGTCTGGTGAGAGGTGGTGTATGATAGTAGAAAAATAGCCTAAGAGATTAGAGAATTTAAATATGTTTGAAGGGTATTTAAATTTCACATTTTATGTCATGAGGCTGATTTCAAGTGCCAGAATAAAGCCTGAAATAGGCAAGGGTAGTTAATTTCAAATAGTGAGAGATATGCTACTATAGCGCACAGGGAACTAGATCCAGTCTCTTGCAATAGGACATAATGGAAAATAATATGAGGAAAAAAATAATGTATGTCTATGCAGGACTGGGTCACTTTGCTATACAGCAGAAATTGACACAACATTGTAAATCAACTATACTTTAAAATTTTTTTAAAAAACAACAAAAAACAGCAAATAGTGAGGGGTAGTTTTTTTTGTGGAATTGTTTTGGGGAAAGTACTGCTGGTGATAAGGAACGCGGCAGAAATACTTCCAGCTAAGAGATGTTTAACGGAGTTAATTAGGAATGGGCTGTTTTCATCAACGAGGGTTCATTGGGGAGAGGCAAGGTTGTCCCAGCAGTGAGAAGAAGATAATTCAAGTGCGGCAAACAGTTGTTGGGGATGTAGCAAAAAGAGTAACTGAGCTCAGGCGCTGGTAGACAACATGCTGGCGGTTTTGATAATTAGGTCTTTGGAGTAGAAGCCTGTAAGGAGTGGTATTCCCGTTAACGCCAGGCTTCCCGTAATGAGAGATGTTGTGGTAAGAGGCATTGCCTTGACTCGACCTCCTGTTTTTCCAATATCTTGTTCATCGCTTAAGCCGTAAGGGATAATAGATCTGGAACATATAAATTAGATGGCTTTGATAAAGGCATGTGTACAAATACGGGAGAACGCTCGATGAGGCTGATGAATACTAGTTGTTACCATTACAAGGCCCAGTTGACTTGAGGTGGAGAAAGCAAAATTATTTTTTAGATAGTTTTGCATGAGGGTGCATATTGCTGCCAAGAGTGTCGTAATTGTTACTGTGTGAATGAATGTGTTGTTTTCTATTAAAGGATAGAAGCGGAGAAGCAAGAAGACGCCTGCTACCACTATTACGCTTGAATGGAGTGGAGCTGAGACAGGCACGGGGCCTTCAGGTGCTGAAGGAAGTCATAGGTGGAGACCAAATTGAGCGGATTTTCCGGTGGCAGCCAGTAGGAGTCTTATTAAAGGTAAGTGAGGATGATTAAGATTGAACATAAAAATTTGTTGTCAATCTCATGCATTTAAGTTGAATAAAAATCATGCTATTGATACAATGAGTCCTGTGTCTCCGATGTGGTTACACAGGGTCGCTTGGAGGAGAGCTGTATTTGCTTCTGTTCAACTGTGTCATCTTCCAGTAAGGAAGAAAGATATAATTCCAACTCCCTCCCATCCTGTGAATAGTTGGAAAAGATTGTTGGCACTAACAGGATTAATACTGGGATAAAGAAGGGGAGTAGGTGTTTGAAAAATCGGTTGATGTTGGGGTCTGATGTAGATATCATATTGAAAATTCTAGGGTGAATCATCTAACAAATAGTGCTACTGATACAAATACTATTGAGAAATCATTTACTTTAACGCTGGGTGATAATTTCATTTGAATAGTAATTCAGTGTCAGTTTGAAATAATCATTTCTTGGCCTGAGTGAATCAGTGTTATTGTGGGAATTAAACGGGTGATGAAAGCATACTAGATATTGGTTTTTACGTAGGTTGAGTAAATATGGGAATTTGTTATTATAATTGATAATGTTAATATAAATAGTGAAACTCATGTGAAAGAGGCAAAGAAGCTTATTACTTTTATTTGGAGTTGCATCAGTTTTTTTGTTCCTAAGACCAATGGGTTAAGACTATTTTTTTTTAAGTTTTATTGAAGTACAGTTGATTTACAACAACTATCCTTTAAAAGTTTGAAAAAGCCACACTATTGGGCATGAAAGCATGACAGCAGTTCTTGTATACTTTTTTGGTAAGTAAGATTTAGGCTTCTGCTACTAGATTCAAAATCTAGTATTTTTTAAAAACTATATTTACAATGTAAGGGCCCCCAAAAGATTTGGGGATTAAGTGATAGGAGTAGAGTTATGATATAATCTCATGCGAATATTATGATATAATCTACATGCGAATATAATCTCATGCGAATGATTATTTAATGTTATTGATACAGTACGCATATTTGCCTTGTATTATAATTAGCATATATAGGTATATAAGGCAGTAATTCCTGTATTAATTCCTATTAAGATAATGGTACTATTTGATCAATGAGAAAGATATTGCTGCAAATACCTCTGCAATCAGGTCGACGGTTCAGGACAGAAGGAGGTTTGTGAGGTTTGCTAGTAGTCATCTTGTTGCTATTAATGGGAGAAACGTTTGTAAACCTTGGGCTAGGATTACTGTCTGGCTGCGAGTGCATTCGTGGTTTGAATTTGCCAGTTGGAGTAATATAGATGATGTGAGACCGTGGGCGATTACTAGAGCGGTAGCTCCTATGTGGCTTCAGGGTGTTTGGATGAGAATAGCCACCAGAACTAGTGCTGTGTGGCTAACTGACACATATGCGATGAGTGGTTTTAAGTCTGTTTGGCGAAGGCAAACTGAGCTGGTTATAATTATGCCTCACAGACAGTGTGAAAAAATAGTACACCATGAAATCTGTTAGTGGATTTGGAATTGTTGTAATTCATAGTATGCCGTAGCCCCTGGGTTTTAATAGTACGGCTGCAAGAATTGTGCATCCTGCAATGTGGGCTTCTACGCAAGCTTTAGGTTGTCAGAGGTGGAGGCCACAGAGTAATAGCTTTTACTCTAAAAGCTATTATACATGCTAGACATTGGATATTGTCTGTGTTCAGTATTGAAGTATTAGGAAATTTTATAAGCCTGTAATATTTTGGATATACACTAGTGCTATAGTGTATATCCAAAATATTAGGGTGGGAGGGGTCCTGCTAGTGTATAGAGTAAAAAGTAAAGACCTGCATTAAGTCATTCTGTTTCATCCCCTAATTGGTTAATAATAATGAGCAATGGGACAAGTGCTTCAAACAAAATATAAAATAAGGTTAGTTCTATGGCAGTAAGCGTTATGATTAAGATTATTTGTAGTCTTACTAGTAACGTAGGGTTTCTTTTTGAGTTAATGACTCTTGGGATAGGTGGAACTAGCTGGTTATTTGTAAGACTCATGTTTTTAATGTTAGCAATGGTGCTGACAGGGAGTCAGAGAAGAAAACTGGTGAGAAGTTGAGGCTGTTGTCATTACATTGGCTAAGCAAGAAAGAGGCTTGAAAGACTGATAAATAAGCTATGGGCTGTGATGTTAATTCAGATTATACTGTTTTTTGGTAATCATGTTAGTGGTATTAACTGTAAGAATAATGATTTTTAGCATTGGAAGAGATTAAGATTTTTTACATTGTCAGTACTTATTGGGTTAACCCAAGTACAGCTTTGCAAGCTGCAAATACAAACAGAACGATAGGTATTATGCTTGCTAGAGGGAAATGAGTATTTTAAATTATTATGGTTGCTATAATAAAGACTGATAATATTATTCATTCTCAACATAGTAAGTGAGGATATGAGGTAGGATCAACATAATAATCCTATGAGATACTGTAAATGATATAGTAATTTATATACACGAAAGGCACTTGATAATTATGAACTTAATCATAATGTAATGAGTCAAAATTATTTATTTTCATTTAAACCAATTATCATATTCAGCTCACTCTAGTCCTTTTTGGGTTCATTCATAGGCCAGTCTTGTTGCTAGCAATAAGATTAGGAATAGTGCTATAACAAGTACTGTTTTTAGGATATTTGTTTGAGATGCTCATGAAAAAGGTAAAGGGAGGGCAATTTCTAAATCAAAGATAAGAAATGCGATGGCTACTAAGAAAAAAATTAATGGAAAAAGGTAGGCGTTCTGATTCTATGGAGTCAAATCCACACTCCTAGGGATTGGATTCTTCTGTATAAATATTTAATTGGGGTAGTCAGACTGTGATTAGTGAGAATAGTTTTATGTTTGTAATTACTGTCAACATAAGATTTATTATTCTTTTTTTGGCTCACACCAAAACTAATTGGAAGTCAATTGTCCTGTTTAATACTAAAAGAATGAGACCCTTATCAACACACAGATAAAGGAATAATCATACTACATTTACAAAAGGTCAATATCAGGCAGCAGCTTTGAAGCCAGAAATGATGGTTGGATGTGATGTGGAATTTTAATGGGCATAGGAAGCAGACGATTAGGGAAGGAGAGCCAATGACTGCACGTCAGCCATGGAATCCTGCAGCTATGAAGAAGGTTGAGCCACACACTCTGCCTGAGATTGTAAAGGGTGTTTTGTGATATTCTGAGGCCTGTGGGAGTGTGAAATTGATACCTAAGGCAATTGTAATGAAAGAGCTTGGAGTATATGTTTATCTGTTGTGGCACTAATATTAAGCAGTGCTAGAGCTGCACCTCCAATTAAATGAATTAATAAGTGCCTGCTGAGATATTAGCTGTTACTCATACAGCTAAAGCTATTGTTTGGATAAGTAGACTCATATTTTTGATAATTACTAGTATAGGAATAAGAGGAGTTAGTGTTCCTTGAGGTAAAAAAAAAAGGGGGGGGGCTAAAGATGCTTTTGTTTTATGATGGAATTCAGTAATTACAGTTCTGGCTCCTAAGGGGATTGCTATATCTAAATTGATTAGGAATTGGGGAGTGGATATAAATGAGCATGGTAAAAGTCCTAGTAAATTTGTTGACCCAATTAATAAGACAAGTGATGTAAGTATTAGTGTTCAGGTCTGTTCTTTTTTAGTATTATTATGCATAGCTATTCTTTGCTTAAATATGAGCTAGTCATTGTTGGATGAAAGTCATGTGGTTGTTTAGTCAATTGGACGTGGGAAACAAAATGCTTAGGAATACAACGATTAAGATAACAATAGGAAATCTTATTGCTGGCGTAATAAAAGAGGCAAATGAATTTTGATTCATTTTGTTTCTCGGGGGTGGATTGTTTTGCATATTAGCAGAATTAAATTCTGGATTTGAAGGTTAATTGCCTTTTGAAATTTTAGTTGAAATATGGTGAATAAAACTAAAATTATTGATGAAAGAGCAATGATGGTGTTGATGTGGCTAGTTGTGGCGTATCATTAAAGAGAGGTTTAACTCCCGGTGTTTAACTTAAAAGGTTAATGCTAATTAGCTTCTTAATGCTATAATATCGATGCAGCTCATTCCTCAAAATATTTTAGTGGAAGTAATTCAAGGACAATAGGCATGAAGCTATGATTTGACCCCCAATTTTCTGAGCATTGTCCATGGTACTGGCCTGGTGGTACTGATATAATGACGGTTTGGTTTAGGCATCCTGGGATGGCACCTGTTTTGAAGACTAACGAAGGGACAGCTCATGAGTGTAAAACGTCTTCCAAAGAGATTAATATTAGGATGGTTCTCCCTTCTTGGTAGAATTCCGTTGTTCTCTACTTCCAGGAATTGTAGTTCCCCTGGTTTCAGATCCAGGTAAGAATTATATATGGATCAAAATTTACATCTTCATAATCTGCGTATTTGTAACTTCAGTATCATTGGTGCCCTATAGTTTTTAGAGTCAAAGAGTGGTTGTTGATTTCATCTATCACGTAAAGTGTTTGTGATGGTAAGGCAATTAGAATTAGACTAATAGCTGGCAAGATCGTGCAAAATATTTCTACTCCTTGTGCTTATATGTGTCAGTTTAGTTGTTAGTGTGAGTGAAATAATATATGGGGCCAAAAAGCTGATTAAAAATACAATTATTAATGTACGATTACGGAAGTGTAGGAATTCTTCTTTGATAGGTGATGTTGCATCTTGACATTCTAGTTGGAAGGCATGTACCATAGAGATATATAGGGTTTTCACCTATAATTCAACTTTGACAAAGTTAGGTACAATTTTACTAATACCTTATGTATCGAGAAAGACATTACAGTTGTGATTTTGGCTTCAAACCAGTGGAAGAGAGTCCAGTTCCCTCCTTTCTCTTTATTGGCTTAAGGTTAACATAGGTGGGTTCCTCAAATATGTGATGTGGTTGAGAACACCCATGTAATCATTCTAAATCTGTGGTAGTTTTACTATTGAGACTTCTCCTTTTGATGCAAATACTTCTCAGATTATAAAGAATATGAGTATTACTGCTGTTAGTGAAATGAATGAGTCTATGATGAAATAGTATTTCATGTTGTATATGCATCGGAGCAGTCAGAATATTGTTGTGGTATTCCAGATACACCAAGGAAATGTTGTGGGAAGAAAGTTATATTTATACCCACAAATAGAATTACAAAATGAACTTTTGCTAATGCTGAGTTGAATGTATAACCTGTTGATAATAGTGGGACTCAATGTACAGATCCTCCTATAATAGAAAATACCGCTCTTATTGATAATACTTAGTGGAAATATGCAGCTACATAATCCGTATTGTGAAGAATGATGTCTATGGTTGAGCTGGCTAAAATGATTCTTGTTAAAACCATCTATCGTTAAAAAGGAAGATAAAGCCTAGTACACGCAGTATTGCAGGGGATTTTTTTTTTTTTTTGTCTTTTTAGGGCCACACCTGAGGCATATGGAGGTTCCCAGGCTAGCGGTCGAATCAGAGCTACAGCTGCAGGCCTGCACCACAGCCACAGCAATGCCAGATCCACACTGCATCTGCGACATATACCACAGCTCACGGCAACGGCAGATCCTTAACCCACTAAGCGAGGCCAGGGATCGAACTTGCGTCCTCATGGATGCTAGTCAGATTCATTTCCACTGAGCCACGACAGGAACTCCTGCAGGAGATCATTGGCTATTACCCCCATGAAAACTGCTAATCAGCTAGATACTTTTACTTCTGTAGGGATAGTGATAATTCTAGTAACTGACATCAAGTATGCTCTTGTATCAACATCTATATCTACCATAAATATATGATGGGCTCAGACGATATATCCTAAGAAGCCAGTAGACATTGTGGCTCACACTATTGCCCATATATCCAAAAGGCTCTTTTTTTCTTGAATAATATATCACAATATGTAAGATTATTCCGAATCCAGGTAAAATAAGAATATAAACTTCAGGGTGACCAAAAACCAGAACAGGTGTTGATATAAAATTGGGTCTCCTCCTCCTTTTGAGTCAAAAAGCGTTGTTTTGATTTTGGCCTGTTGGTAGCATGGAATCCTGGCTGCTAATACTGGTGGTGATGATGATGACGACGACGACGACGATGACGATGATGATGATACAGCTGTGACTGGGACAGATCAAACAAATAACAGTGTTTGGTGTTGGCACATAGTGGATGGTTTTATATTAATAATTATGGTAATATAATTAATAGCACCTGCAATTGAGGCGACACCTGCTACATGTAAAGAAAAAATGGTAAGGTTAACTGAAGCCCCTGCATGAGCTAAATTTCTGGCTAGAGGTGGCCATACAATTCAGCCTATGCCAGTACCAGCTTCTGCTAATGATGATGCAAGTGAGAGTAATGTTATTTATGCGAGGGAATACTGTATTGAGTGCTCTAGTTATCAGTGGTACTAGTCAGTTTCCATACTCTCTGGTAACAATAGTTATAACACTAAAGAAAATTATTACAAGTTCATGGGCTGTTACAGCTATGTTATAAATGTGGTCATCTGCAAGTAACACTCCAGGCTGACCTCATTCAGCACAAATCAGCCCAAGCACCAAAGAGTAGGTATAGGGTGCCGATATCTTTTCGGTTGGTTGAGAATAATCAGCAGTTTACGAATATAGATAAAATGTCTGAGTAAGCATTAGACAGTAAATCGAAAGACAGAGGTCGAGTTCTCTTTTGGCCAAGTCCTGTGGTGAATTAAATGTACGGAATTGCAAATTCAAAGAAGCACCTTCAATTCTACTGGGGCTTCTCCCACTGACGGTGGGAGAAGTAGATTGCAAACAGTTGACTAGGGTGTTTAGCTGTTAACTAAAAGTCTTGTGGGAAGGTAATCCCACCAATCTAGTGGGGATTTAGCTTAATTAAAGTCTTTGATTTGCATTCAACTGATGTAGGATAGAGTCTTTCAATCCTTATTAAGCAAGAATGAAGTAAAGTATGCTTGCTTAGGGCTTTGAAGGCTCTGTATTAACCTGAATTCCTAGTCCAGTACAGAGAGGACTGGGTGAGGGGTAGAAGTAGTGTGAATATTACAGTTACTGTTGGCAGGAAATTTGTTTGTTTTACATGCTCAAATTGTCATTTAATTTTTATGTTAGTTGAAGGGAATACGGTTAGTGATGCAGCGTATGTAAGTCATACGTAGAAATACAGATTAAGCGGTGCTGTGATAGTTGTTAAGGTGGGTAAAATGTGTTACCACTTTTTTGCTATTTCTTTCTTTCTTTTCTTTTTTCTTTTTTTAGGGCCTCACTCATAGCATATGGAGGTTCCCAGGCTAGGGGTCTAATCGGAGCTGTAGCTGCCGGCCCGCGCCACAGCCACAGCAACGCGGGATCCGAGCCGCGTCTGCAACCTACACTACAGCTCACGGCAACGCCGGATCCTTAACCCACTGAGCGAGGCCAGGGATCGAACCCGCAACCTCATGGTTCCTAGCGGATTCGTTAATGACTGCGCCATGACGGGAACTCCCTTTTTCGTTATTTCTTGAATGATTATTCATTTGGCTATAAATCCTGAGGGTGGCAGAAGACCTCATACTGATTATAGAATGGTGAGAATTAAGGGTTGTGGTGATGGGTATTTTGTTCCATGGGTATGATAATGATAGTGTGGTGGTGGCTGAGATATGAATTAATAATATGTATATTCTGAGTATCATTATAATAATGTAAATTAGTAGGTTTAGGGTTGTTATAGTTGGATTATATAATAAGATAATTGTTATTTGTATTATGTGAACAATTGATGAATAAGCCATAATTTTTTTGTAATTGGGTTTAGGTCCTCCCATCTTCCAGCTAAAAAAAGGAGCGTGGGTATGAATAATAATAAATTTAGATTAATCGATGGTGAAATTTGATGTAGAACTAATAGGGGTGCAGATTTTTCTCATAAGATTAAGCCTGCTGCTAGTGGAAGGCCTTGTGTGACTTCAGATACTCAGAAGTAGAATGGGGATAACCCTAATTTTATGATTAGGGCTATAGTTATAATTATGGATGCTGTTGGATTAAAGATTCGTACGGTTATTCATTGGCCAGAATAGAGTAGGTTAATAATGATGGCTATTTTAAGTACTATTGATGTGGTGGCTTGCCTTAAGAAGTATTTAGTGAGAGTTCCCATCGTGGCTCAGCGGAAACAAATCTGACCAGTATCCATGAGGATGCAGGTTCGATCCCTGGCTTTGCACAGTGGGTTAAGGATCCAGCGTTGCCGTGAGCTGAGGTGTAGTTTTCAGATACAGCTTGGATCCCACATTGCTGTGGCTGTGGTGTGGGCTGACAGCTACAGCTCTGATTCGATCCCTAGCCTGAGCACGTCCATATGCCGTGGGTGTGACTCTAGAAAGACAAAAAAAAAAGAAGAAGTATTTAGTGGATGATTCTGTGGCCCATGGATTAAAATTTTTTATTAGAACAGGGATAATAGCTAATATGTTTATTTCAAATGCAATTCAGATTAGTAATCGGTGTGAGCTGGTCATTATAATCATGATTTCTGGAAAAAAATAGTTGCTAAGTTACGGATAAAGATAATAGGGTTTATTAGTATGGGAAGAATATAAAGCAACATTTTCAGGATATAGGCCCAATAGCTTTTTTAGCCGACCTTACTACTAAACGTGGTAGCACAAAGAATTTAGAATTTTTAAGATTAGGTTCAATTCCTATAATTCTAGAAATAAGAGGATTTAAATCTCTATTATTTACTGTCAAAACAACTCCTTTGTCAGACCTATTTCTTATGCTTGGAGGGGGTGCTTGATGTCATCACAATAGGTAGTGAGACGTGTCATAGACATAGGACTAGTGTAAACTTTCTCAAAGTGGGTGCATAAGTCGGTTATATTGGAATTGTGGGTGGGATGCTCGAATTCATAAGAAGGACATTGTTAGCAGCCTTATTTTGACAGTAGAGTTGGTTGTGTATAGTTCTGGCACGTGAAGGTCATGGAACGCTCCTAGAAACAGGATCGTGGTAAACATGTTTGTTATGATATTCTCGGCATACCCTCTTATGAAAAATACAGCGAGTGGGCCTGCTGCACATTCTGCTTTGAAGCTGGATACAAGTTGTGGGGCTGTACTCGTTTCTACTGGAGTAGAAATGAGTTGTATTGTGGTTAGAGGTCAGGACGTGACGATCGTAAGTGTTCTTGGTGTTGTGATAAAGGCTGAAAGAATAAAGGATCCACTTATTAAAAAGACTGATATGTGAATAATCTCCAGGGTTACCTTGTATGAAATTGTTTGTGCTCCTGCTCGTACGGCTCCTATTAGTGTCTATTTTGAATTGGAAGCTCACCTGGATCATAGAAGGCGGTAGATGGCTAGACTTGACATGGGCTAGTATGAATAATACTCCTAGGTTTATGTTCCTAAGAGGGTAAGGGGAATTCACTGGCTTAAGGCTTAAGTTAGGGCTAGGACTGGTGCGACAATAACTGTGGAAATAGACGGTGTAGCTGATCATAATGGCTCTTTAATGAATAATTTAACTGTCGGCAATAGATTGTAGTGGGCCATGTGGTCTGACCATATTTGGTCCTTTTCAAAGTTGCATATGGCCTGGTATTTTTCATGAACTAGTGTGAGTAATGCCACAGTTAGAAGAACTGGAGTAATAAGTATTAAGATGTTCATTATAAACATTTTATTAGGGAGAGGATGTGAACCTCTGGTTATAAAGGTATAAGTTTTGGAGTTCCCTTCGTGGCTCAGTGGTTAACGAATCCGACTAGGAACCATAAGGTTGCGGGTTCGATCCCGGGCCTCTCTCAGTGGGTTAAGGATCCGGCGTTGCCGTGAGCTGTGGTGTAGGTTGCAGACGCGGCTCGGATCCCGCGTTGCTGTGGCTGTGGTGAAAGCTGGCGGCTCCAGCTCCTGTTAGACCCCTAGCCTGGGAACCTCCATATGCCGCGGGTGCGGCCCTAGGTAAGACAAAAAACAAACAAACAAACAAAAATAAAGGTGTGAGTTTTACGCAATTACTGGGCTCTGCCACTTTATCAAACCCTCTTGGGTGGAGTGCTTATAAATTAATTTAAGATTATATTACTAATTAGGTTTAAGGCACATTTGTAAAGTGGGCCTTCTTTCTCTTGTCCTTTTCTACTGGATGAAATAGAAACCAACCTGGATTACTCCAATCTGAACTCAGATCCTGTGGGACCTTAATTGTTGAAACTTTAATAGCAGTTACACCGTGGAGACATCTTGATCTAACATCGAGGTCATAAACCCTGTTGTCTACAGGGATTCTAGAATAGGATTGTGCTGTTATTCCTGAGGTAACTTGTTCTATTGATCAATTTTTTTTTGGATCAATAAGTGATAAAATATTTTGACTCATTGGTCTAGATGTCAATCACTTGGAGATTTTTTTGTTCTCTGAGGTCACTCCAGCCAAAATTGTTAACCCACATGAAGATTACTTCCTGGTGATCAAATTTATTTTGGGGGGGTTAATTAATTAAAGCTCCATAAGTCTTCTCATCTTATTTTATTATCCTCACCTCTTCATAGGGAATGTCAGTTTCACTGATGGGAAGTGAGAGACAATGGAACCCATGTGTGGCCATTCATACAAGTCCTTATTTATTTGTTTGTCTGTGTATTTATTTATTTATTTGTCTTTTTGCCTTTTATCTAGAGCCGCACCCGCGGCATATGGAGGTTCCCAGGCTAGGGGTCTAACAGGAGCTGTAGCTGCCAGCCTTCGCCACAGTCACAGCAACGCGGGATCCGAGCTGCGTCTGCGACCTACACCACAGCTCACGGCAATGCCGGATCCTTAACCCACTGAGCAAGGCCAGGGCTTGAACCCACAACCTCATGGTTCCTAGTTGGATTCGTTAACCACTGAGCCATGAAGGGAACTCCTCCTTTTACTTTTTAAACTCTTCCTTGAATGCATGCCTGTGTTGGGGTAACGATATATTTAATAAACATTTTAACGTTGTTTAAGTTTATTTTGCTGTTAACTTCTGTAGAACATCAGTTACTGATGTCAGCTTATATGAGGAGAAATATTTCTTTTTACTCGTATTAACATTATTGCTTCTATTGATTAATAGATTAGTCCAGTATTAAACTAGGGGTTGATTCATTTGTTGTTGTTATTCAGGCTAATGTGTTGTTGGCTTGAATGCTTTCTTAATCGGTGGATGTTTTAAGCCAAATGTGACATTAATTATTTTTACTCCCTAGCTAAGGCTGTACTCTATTTCTAAAAAGCTGAACCTTTTTAGGAGTTCCCTGGCGGCACAGGGGGTTAAGGGTCCAGTGTTGCCCCTGCGGTGGCTCGGGTTCAGTCCCTAGCCTAGGAACTTCTGCATGCCACTGGTACAGCCCCCAAAGAGCTGTACCTTTTTAGACTAGCATTTAAAAAAATATTTACATTTATTATTTAGGGAGTAATTTTTAAAGTTGAACCAAGATGCTTTCCTGGACATCCAGCAATCCCCAGGCTCATTGCGCTAAACATCTCTACTTGTATGTCCCACTGTTTTGCCACATAGATGAGTTTGTTTTAGTAAACTGATCATAAGTAGCTTGTCTGGTTTAGGGGTATTTGGCTTAAGTTCTCTTTGTTAAACATTTACGAGTTAAATCATTCTGCATTGCTCTTTGTTACTTTTAATATTTCTCTCATTATTCCCTTGTGGTACTTTCTCTATAGCGCCAAGAAGTTTAAAACTTCTGTCACCTACGCTTTAAATATTGGGTGAATGGTTTATTGGATTTGCTTATGATCGTTGGATCTGTGGGAGGTTTGGGCCAGACTTAGTTCAAAGAATTCATAAATTATGAAATCTCCTGGGTGTAAATTAGGTGCTTTGGTTGAAGTAGGCTTTGATTTATCCAGTCATATTTTCCAGACCTCATTATGACTTGTCTCCTCTTGTATACTTAGTATTTGTTAGTGGGTTACAGAGATTTAATATAATACTTGAGGAGGGTGACGCAGTGCGTGCATGCTTTGTGGCCTTATTCAAGTAAGCACTTTTATGTGTATATATAAAGTGTTATGTCAAGATGTGTGTGTGTGTATGTGTATGTGTATATATACATATATATATATATATACACATACACACACACACATGTATATACACACACACACACATGTGTGTGTATCTGTGCATGTATGTGTGTATAAATATAAATATAAATATATACACACACACGCACACACACATACATGTGTGTGTGTTTTTTAGGGCCACACCTGTAGCATATGGAAGTTCCCAGGCTAGGGGTCAAATCGGGCCTGCAGCTGCTGGCCTTCGCCACAGCCACAGCAACAGTGGATCCAAGCCGCATCTGCAAACTACACCACAGCTCACAGCAATGCCAGATCCTTTACCCACTAAGCAGGGCCAGGGATCGAACCTGCGTGTTCATGGATTCTAGTCAGGATCATTTCCACTGAGCCACAACGGGAACTTTTTTTTTTTTTTTTGTCTCTTTGCCTTATGTAGAGCCGCACCCGCGGCATGTGGAGGTTCCCAGGCTAGGGGTCTAACAGGCGCTGTAGCCGCCGGCCTTCGCCACAGCCACAGCAACACGGGATCCGAGCCGCGTCTGCAACCTATACCACAGCTCACGGCAACGCCGGATCCTTAACCCACTGAGCAAGGCCAGGGATCGAACCCGTAACCTCATGGTTCCTAGTCGGATTCGTTAACCACTGAGCCACAACGGGAGAACTCTGGAACTTCTTAATGTATAGTAATTATGTTTACTGTTGTTCCTTTTTAGGGTTTGCTGAAGATGGCTGTATACAGACTGAATCAGCAGAGGTTTTTGATGTTTATTGGAGTTTACTGATTATAAACAGGCTCCTCGAGAGGAGTATGAAGCACCACCAAGTCTTTCAAGTTTTAAGTTGCTGCTGCCAGTACTCTGGCAAATAGTTTTGTCATTGTAATTATTTGAGTTTATGGCTAAGCACAGCGGGGTGTCTAATCCCATTTTTGGGGTCTTAGCTGTCATGTGATCAGGAAATATTAAAGTTACCTTCACAGCTTAATTTTAGCTATGGCTTTTTATGGCTTAGAATTTAGCTTTCTATTTTATTTCTCTTTAACACACTTTATACCATTTTTCTCTTAATTTGGGTTAATCGTATGTTTGCAAGGGCTGGTATGAGGTTTATCACCAGTAGCTAATATAACTTAATCAAACTTTTCATTTATGGCTTAATTTTTATCAGTGCTGTGTCCTTTAGGGGGGGTGGTTAAGCACGGCGTTATGAGCTACTCCTTCAGTGTGCTTGGTACCTGTTCCTTTTAATCTTTATGATTTAGAGGGAATTCTCACTGGGTGGATACTTGTGTGTGTAATTTTATTAAAAACTAAAGAAAGACTGGGACCAAACCTATGTGTTTACAGAGTTGGTAAACTCACCTAGGCGTTTTCAGTGCCTTTAGGTTTTAAGCTCATTATCAACTTGACTTATATTTATACGTAGCGAAGTAACGTGTATGGTCAATTTACGTGATCTGTGTTAGATTTAGTGTTGAGTTTAATTTATTTTTATTAAAAAATGGCTGATAGCTCTAGGAAGATGTCTGTCTATACAAGCAGTATATATCTAAGTAATTCATTGGTAAAACAGGACTTATTTTCATGGTCCATTTTACTTTGAGCGCTATAATGTCTTTTTTTCTTGAACAGATTAATTATATTCTGTGTGTATAAGCATGGAGTGAATCATTAATGCACAATTATACGTATCATGTATTACATATAATATGTACATACTTGTGTTTGTACATATGGTACAAACACAAATAATGCATATAGTACATAAAGGTTTACTGGATAAAAGAAGGGCCATTTTAATACTGACATAGTACTTCATAGTTTATAAACATCCAATAACAAACATTCGGGGAATAGTTTAAGTAGAATTTCAGCTTTGACGCTGATGACGGAGCTGGAACTTCTTCCCCAAGTCTTAGGGAGATGTGTGGTTCTCCTTTTCTGGTTTACAAGACCAGGGTGTTAAATGTACTACAAAGAATCTTCATTTTAGGAGATTATTTTCAGTAATGCCAGTTACTGGCATGAGCACTAGAATTGAAAGGAAGTATAAGACGGATGCTAATTGTCCAAAGAAAAGGAAGGGGTGGTCTACAGGCGCCCCTCCAATTCGTGTTACTGTCAGAGTAAGCATTAGCTAAAGGGTTGACGTGTTATGCTTCGTTGTTTGGATGTATGGAGTATTAGAATGAATTCTAGGACTAAAATTGAGAAAATAAGGACTACTACACTTCCTGTTTTATTGGCAATTGATCATAGAATTGTGTATGTAAATAGGAAATAGAGCTCTGGCTTAATATAGGGTGGTGTGTTGAAAGGATTTGCTGAGGTGTAGTTGCCCGGGTCTCCTAAGATGTTGGGTGAAAATAAGCACTAACATTAGCACCTAGGATTGTGTTAATTGTGTAGTATGGGTGGAATGGAATTTTATCTACATTGGATGAATTTCCTGTAGGATTATTAGAGCCTGCTTCATGGAGAAATAGTAGATGGATCTCTCTCTCTCTCTCTCTCTCTCTCTCTCTCTCACACACACACACACACACACAGTGGGCATTTGGAACTAAATTAACTACACTTTCAATAGCATTACACAGCTTCATGGGTAGCACAGGGTGCCTTATAACCAAGTATTTACAGTTCCTGCCTCCTGTCCCTTATAACGTGGCTGTCATTCATTACACGGGGCATAATCTCCTAATTGCTTCTGTTATTTTATTTATTTATTTAATTTGCTTTTTAGGGCCGCCCTCATAGCGTATGGAAGTTCTCAGTCTAGGGGTCTAATCCGAGCCACATATGCTGGCCTACACCACAGCCATAGCAATGCCGGATCCCAGCTGCATCCGTGACCTACACCACAGCTCACGGCAATGCTGGATCCTTAACCCACTGAGCAAGGCCAGGGATCGAACCCGAGTCCTCATGGATACTAGTTGTATTTGTTTCGGCTGAGCCATGATAGGAACTCCCTGTTGCTATTATTATTTTGAACAAACTGTCTTTCGCATCGATTAAGAATAAGAGAAATAAAAGATTTTACTTTACCTTCACTTATTCCTTCCCAAACACTCTTTCTTTCTTGACGCAGATCCACATTTCTAACCTATACCAATTTTCTTCTCCCTGAAGAACTTTTTTTTAACATTTTTTATAAAACAGATCTACTGATAACAAATTCCCTCAATTTCTGTTAGAGAAATTCTTTTATTTCACCTTTGAGTAATAATTTCACTGAATACATAATTTTAATTTGGTGGCTTTTACTTTAACACTTCATGTATTTTGTCTCGCTCTCTTTTTGCTTGCATGTTTTCTGCAAATAAATCCAGTATAATTTTTATCCTTGTTTATCTATAGATAACATGTACCTTCCCTTCCCTCCATGAGCTCCTTCAGCATTTTCTTGGTCTTTGATTTTCTGCAATTTGAAGATGATATGCCTGTCTGTAGATTCTACAGTGTTAGAATGCTTGGTGTAACTCTGAGATTCTTGGATCTGTGGTATGGTGTCTGTCTTTAATTTTGGAATAGTCTCAGAAAATTGTTACTTCCGAGTATTTCTTAGGTTTCTTTCTCTTTCTTCCCTGTCTGGTATTCCTATAATGCATTTGTTTCCCTCTTTGTAATTGTTCCACATTTCTTGGATATTCTGTCTCATTTTTTCCCACTCATTTTTCTTTTTGCTATTTAGTTTGTGACAATTTTTTTCTTCTTTTTTTAGGGCCATACTTGTAGCATATGGAAGTTCCCCGGGCTAGGGATCAAATTGGACCTGCAGCTACTGGCCTACATCACAGCAATGCCAGATCTGAGGCACATCAATGTATTCTGCTACAGTTCACGGTAACGCCAGATCCTTAACCCACAGAGCGAGGCCAGCAATCAAACCTGTATCCTCATGGATACTAGTCGGGTTCTTAACCTCCTGAGCCATAATAGGAACTCCTTCAATTTGTGACAATTTTGTTTACATATCTTCACACTAAGTAATTATTTCCTCAGCCATGTTAATCCATCAAAAGCATTTATTTAACTTTATTTCTAGCATTTTCTTTTGATTCTTAATTTCCATCTCTCTGCTCAGATTCCCAATTTGTTCTTGCATATTATCCATTTTTTCCATTAGATCCTTTGACCAATTAATCATATTTATTTTAAAATCCTGATGTGATAACTCTAAAATCTCTGTTATATCTATATCTGGTTGAGATGCTTGCTTCCTCTTCATATTGTGTGTTTTGTTTTTAAATATGCCTCATGATTTTTTACTGAAAGCTGGGCATCATGTAGCGGATAAAAGGAACTGAGCTAAATTGGCCTTTAGTGTGAGGTTTTCTGTTTAAGCGTCTAGGAGAAAGCTATATTTACTGTTTACTGTAGCTACAGATGTCAGAAGTTCAAATTTCCTCTGGCGTCCTTGTTTTTGTCTCCCCTGTTGTTTTCTGATTTCTCTGGGGACTTGCTTCTAAAATAGGTCTGAGTCTTTCTGTTATATCAGCTGTAATCCCCTGTTACTACACAGAAATCCTATTTGTTAGTGATAATGTGGTGAAGGAGGAGGAGCATGCCATAGTTCTTTGATTAGGTATCAGCCCATGACCCAGGCTGTGACCTTGACCAGACCTTCTCGGCTTTACCCCTTTAGGTGAGACAGAAAGGCTAGAGTGGGCTGGAGTTGGATATATCCATTCTCCCAAGTCCATGAGGCTCTGAAAAGACTTAAGTTGGCTATGTTCTGGTAAAACAGTTTCCCTTGAGGAAAGGCCATTGTTAGGAAAAACAGAATATACTTACTCTTCCCCTTCCCCTGCTGGAAGCATGAGGATACTTTTTTTTTTTTTCTGATTTTCCTCATGAGGACCTGGTGGCACTCCTTAAAGTAGAACTCATGAAAATTCTATGAGGCCAGCAATACCCTGATGCCAAATCAAAGATATTACAAAAATATAAAATTATAGATCAGTATCACTGATGATGCAAAAATCCTCAACAAAAACATTAGCAAACCAAATTCAGCAATACATTAGAAAGATCATACACCATGGACAAGTGGGATTACACCCATGGATGCAAGGATGGCTCAATATCCACAAATCAACAATACACTGTGTTAGGAACTGAAGAATTAGAATCATTTGATCATCTCAACAGATGCTGAAAGGTTTTTGACAAAATTCAACATCCATGATGATAAAAACTCTCCAGAAACTGGGCCTATGTACTTCAACATAATAAAGGCCATTTTTGATACCCACAGCTAACATGTACTCAGTAGTGAAAAGGTGAAAAGCTTTCCTCTGAGACCAGAAACAAGACAAGGATATTCACTCTCATCACTTTTATTCAACATAGTATTGGAAGTTTTAGCTGCCGCAATCAGACAAGAAAAAGAAACAGGAGTTCCCGTCGTGGCGCAGTGGTTAACAAATCCGACTAGGAACCATGAGGTTGCGGGTTCGATCCCTGCCCTTGCTCAGTGGGTTAACGATCCAGCGTTGCCGTGAGCTGTGGTGTAGGTTGCAGACGCGGCTCGGATCCTGCGTTGCTGTGGCTGCGGCACAGGCCAGTGGCCACAGCTCCGCTTAGACCCCTAGCCTGGGAACCTCCACATGCCGCAGGTGCAGCCATAAGATGACAAAAGGCAAAAAAAAAAAAAAAAGAAAAAGAAAAAGAAACAAAAAAATCCAAATTGGAAAGAATAAGTAAAATTGTCACTGTAGTTGACATGATATGATAACTAGAAAATCTTAAAGATGTCACCAAAAAACTACTCGAGTTCATCAATGAATTCAGTAAAGTCGCAGAATACAAAATTAATATACAGAAATCTGCTGCATTTCTGTACACTAGAACAAACTATCAGAAATAGAAATTAAGGAAATGATCCCATTCGCCATTACATCAAAAAGAATAAAATACCTAGTAATAACCTCATCTAAGGAGATAAAAGATCTGTACTTTGAAAACTATGACACCTATGAAAGCAATTGAAGACACAAAAAAATGTATACTATGTTCACAAATTGGAAGAATTAACATTGTAAAAATGACTATCCTACCCAAGGCAATGTACAAATTCAATACAATCCTTACCAAAATACCATTGGGATTTTTCATAGAACTAAAATAATAATTATAATATTTGTATGGAAATACAAAAGTCCCTGAATAGCTAACACAATCTTGAGAATGAACAGATTTTAGGTATGATGCTCCCTGACTTCAGACTATACTACAAAGCCTTAGTCATCCAAACAGTATGGTACTGGCACAAAAGCAGATACGTAGATCAATGGAACAGAATAGAGAGCCCAGAAATAAATCCACACACTTATGTTCAATTAATCTACAGCAAAGGAGATAAGAATACACAATTGTGGAAAGATAGCCTCTTCAGTATAGTGGGGCTGGGAAAAGTGGGGCTGGGAAAACTGGATAGCTACATGTAAAAAAATGAAATAACATTTTCTCAGGAGTTCCTATTGTGGCTCAGCGGTAATGAATCTGACTAGTGTCCGTGAGGACATGGGTTCAACCCCTGGCCTCACTCAGTGAGTTAAGGATCCAGCATTGCCATGAGCTGTGGTGTAGGCCACAGATGCAGCTCAGATCCCACACTGCAGTGGCTGTGGTATAGGCTGGCAGCTACAGCTCCAATTAGACCCTTAGCCTGGGAACTTCCATATGCTGCAGGTGTGGAGCTAAAAATACAAGAAAAAAAGAGAATGTTTTCTCATACAACACACAAAAATAAACTCAAAATGCATTAAAGACCTAAGTGTAAGACTTAATACCATAAAATTCCTAGAAGAAAACATAGACAGAACACTCTGACATAAGTTGTAGCAATATCTTTTTTTACATCTGTCTCCTAAGGCAAAGGAAACAAAAATAAAAATAAACAAATGGGAACTAGCAAACTTAAAATCTTTTGCACAAAATAGGAAACCATCATCAAAACATAAAGACAACCTACTGAATGGGAGAAAATATGTATAAATGATATGACCAATAAGGAGCTAATATCCAAAATATATAAATGGATTATCCTACTTAATATCAAAAACAACCAACCAATTAAAAATGGGGCAGAAGACTTGAATAGATAATTTTCCAAATAAGACATATAGATGACTAACAGGCACATGAAGAGATTCTCAACATCATTAATCATCAGAGAAATGAAAGTCAAATAGATATCACTTTACACCTGCCAGAGATATCATTTCACATCTGTCAGAATGGCTATCGTTAAAAAGATCACAAATTAGCAAATGGTAAAGATGTGGAGAAAAGGGAACCTGCATACAGTACAGTAGGAATATAAATTAATGTAGATACTGTGGAAAACAGGATGGTGGTTTCTCAAAAAAAAATTGAACTATCTTATGACCCAGAAATTCCACTCAGAGGTGTATATCTGAGAAATATAAAACCTGATAATTTGAAAAGATACATGCACCCCAATGTTCATAGCAGCATTATGTATAACTACCAAGTTATGGAAGCAACTTAAGTGTCCATCAGCAGATGAATAGATAAGGGTATATATGTGGAATACTACTCAGCCATAAAAAAGCATGAACATTTGCCATTTGCAACAATATGGACAGACTTGGAGGATATTAAACTAAGACAGACAAAGAATGACAAATACTATATTATATCACTTATTCATAGAATCTAAAAAATAAAACAAACAAAAAGGAAACAAGACTCACAGTTATAGATAACCAACTTGTGATTATCAGGTAGAAGACGGAAGCGGGAGAGGCAAGATATGTGTAGGGGATTAAGAGGTACAAACTAATATGTATAAAATAAACTACCAGGATATATTGTGCAACACAAGGAATATAGCCAATATTTTATAATAACTATAGAGTATAACTATAGAGTATAACCTCTAAAATTTGTGAATTGCTGTTATACACCTATAACTTATATTGTATATCAACCATAACTGAATTTTAAATAAACAAATAAACCACAAGGATATATTTTAAGGAATATAGCCAACATTTTACAATAACTTTATTTTTTTCATGGCTATACACATGACATATGGAAGTCCCCAGGCCAGGGATTGAATCTGAGCCACTGTGACCTACACTGCTGCTGTGACAATGCTAGATCCTTTAACCCACTGATCCAGACCAGGGATTGAACCTGCACCTCTGCAGTATAGCCACTGAAGTTGGATTCCTAACCCACTGTGCTACAGTGGGAACTCCTATAATAACTTTATTTTCCTTTTTATGGCTGCACTTGTGGCATATGGAAGTTCTTGGACTATGGGTCAAATCACAGCCACAACCACAGCCACAGCAACACCAGATCCAAACTCCATCACCTTCAGACAACACTGGATCTTTAACCCACTGAGCAAGGCTAGAGATTGAACCCTCATCCTCATGTATACTATTTGGGTTCTTAACCTGCTGAGCCATAATGGGAACTCCCTTCTACAATAACTTTAAATGGAGTATAATCTATACAAATATTGAATCGCATGTTGTACAGCTGATGCTAATATAATATTGTAAATTAACTCTACCTCAAAATTTTTTTAAATAAGTGGAATTGTACAATATCAGTCTCCCAAGGCAATAGATATAAAAACAAATATAAACAAATGGGATCTAATCAAACATACAAGCTTTTGCACAACAAAGAAAACCATATAAAAAATGAAAAAACAACCTAAAGAATGGGAGAAAATATTTGCAAACAATGCGATCAACAAGGGCTTACTCTCCAAAATATACAAACAACTCATATAACTCAACAACAAATAAACATACAACCCAATCTAAAAATGGGCAGAAAACCTAAATATATATTTCTCCAAAGAAGACATGGCCAGTTGGCATATGAAAATATGGCTAATTATTAGAGAATTGCAAATCAAAACTACAATGAAGTACTACCTCACACCAGTCAGAATGGCCATCATTAAAAAAGTCGACAAATAACAAATGCTGGAGAGGCTGTGGAAAAAAGGGAACCTTCTTAGTAAGTTGGTGCAACCACTATGGAAAACAGTATGGATAGTTATCAGAAAACTAAAAAGTGAATTATCGTATGATCCAGCAATCACACTCTTGGACATATATCCAGACCAAACTATAATTCCAAAAGTTGCGTGCATCCATATGTTCATAGCAGCACTATTTACAATAGCCAAGACTTGGAAACAACCTAAATGTCTACTGACAGATGAATGGATTAAGAAGATGTGATATATATATATTTATTACTAATCCACTAAAAAGAATGAAATAATGCCATTTGTAGCAACATGGATGCAACTAGAGATTATTATACTAAGTGAAGTAAGTCAGAGAAAGACTAATACCATATGATATCATTTATATGTGCATTCTAAAATATGGCACAAGTGGAAGTTCCCATTGTGGCTCAGTGGAAACAGATCCAACTAGTATCCATGAGGATGCATGTTTGATCCTTGGCCTCACTCAGTGGGTCGGGGATCCAGGGTTGCCATGAGCTGTGGTGTAGGTCATAGATGGGGCTCGGATCCACATTGCTGTGGCTGTGACGTAGGCCAGGGGCTATAGCTCCAATTTGACCCCTAGCCTGGGAAGTTCCATATGCTGCGGGTGCAGCCCTAAAAAGCAAAATAATAAAATAAAAATAAGATGTGGCACAAATGAACCTATCTACAAAACAGAAACAAACATATAGACAGAGAGAACAGACCTGTGGTTGTGAAGGGGGAAGAGGGAGGGAGAGGGATGAACTGAGAGTTTGGGGTTGGTAAATGCAAGCTATTATATTTAGAATGGATAAACAAAAAGTCATACTCTTTAGTACAGGGAACTATATCCATTATCCTGGGATAAACCATAATGGAAAAGAATATTTTTAAAAAGAATGTAGGAGTTCCCACAGTGGCACACTGGGTTAATGATCCAGCATTGTCTCTGAAGCAGCTTGGGTGGCTGCTCAGGGCAAGTTCAATCCCCAGCTCAGGGGGATTAAGGATCCAGTGTTGCAGCAGCTATGTCATAGTTCACAGCTGCAGCTCAGATTTGATCCGTGGCCCAGGAACATCCATACGCTACAGATGCAGCCAAAAAAAAAAAAAATAGATAGATAGATGATAGATAGATTGATAGATAGATAGATGTGTATGTGTGTTTAACTGAGTCGCTTTGCTGTGGAGAAGAAATAAGCACTACATTACTATACTTTTTAATTTTTAAAAATGATAAAAATGTAAAAATAAGGGGAGTTACACAGTAACAAAAAATTTTCTCCATTATTTTCTGGCTTGCATACACTCTGACAAGAAGTCTGCTGTTTTTCTTATCTATATCCTTCTTTTATAATGTTTCTTTTTCTTTTAAGGTTTTTACTTTATAATAATTTTCAGAAACAAGGTTATGATAGATGAAGCCTGTAAATATGTTTTGTAGTTAGAGCCAATAGATCGTGGATCAGATGTGGGGAGTCAAGAAGGAACGGCATCAACTATTTCCAAGAGTTTGACTTAGAGCAACTGGATGGATAGTGTGTGATTTGCTGAGAAGGAGAAGATGGTGCAGGCCATGGGGGAGTCACAGTTTGGTTGATTTAGAGATGAAGAAGACATGTCCTGTGGGTTGCCTCAGAAGCAGAGCCACAGAAAAATATTATAGATGCATGTAGTTTGTCTGAGAGATAACCTCAAACAGCACCAAAAGGCACACGAACATGAGGCAGGGAAGAGAAAGCAGACTAATAGAGGATGTGTCATCAAAGTTACCACTGTTGGCAAATGGATCTTATACCCACTGGGGAATTCTGGGGTCCAGTGTAGAACACAATCCTCAGTGGTAGCCAACCCAAGGGTCAAGGGAGATGGAACCCCCATCCGCCTTTGGTTGAGGGCTGGCCCCAAAGGTCATTAATCCTCAGGCTTCTCTGGCCTGCATCACACAGGCAAAGAGCAAGGCTCTGAGGGCAGAAGGCCTCAGGTAGAGATGTAGGTGCTGGCAGTTAAACGTTGGCTCTTAGAGCGGTTTTCTCAGGGCTATCTGAGATGCTGTCTCCCAAGCTTAAGTTCTAATTTCACCCCAAATAAAACCTAACTTTCAAAAAAAAAATATTGGTCACTGTAGTCCATGGGGATATGGGCAGGGCCTGAGTGTTAGACCAGGGGACAGTCCCCTATCAGCTGTTCATGAGCAGGGGTTTCCAAATTTGGGAGCAAAACAACACAGCCCTGATACATCCAGTGGGCTTGGCTGTTTGCCTGGAAGCTCCCCTGCCATCCAATTTAACCCTTAGCAGGGCACGGTGGCTCTTTTCCAAGATCTCCACAGCCAATAAAGGGAGCCCAGTTCAACAAGCCTCCCAAACCCCATTTCCGCTGCCAACTGAGTGACCTACATTCAGAGAGATCTGCATTCATCATTGCATTTCATCCTCACCAAGAAGCTAGAAACTGGCATCTTTCCCATATATATTTCATATGAGAAACTGGTACTCAGAGAGCTTCAGTGACTTATGTGAGGCCGCACAGCAAGGGAGTTCGAGCCAGGACCGAAACATCCCTGTGTCCCAGCTCTCAGGAACCCAGTTCCCTAGCTTCTACTCTCTAGAAATGAACGTTAAGACAAGGCAGTGGTCTTTCTTATTCATCATCGTGTCTTATGAATTAAAAACAATGTTCATGAGGTCATTTCCATGGGGCTTTGAGGTTGGCTGTGTAAATATTTGGCCTTTAGGGCCCTTCTCAGCCAAGCTCCTCAGGGTGCTGACGTTAAACACACTCCTTCAGGAAAAATGCAGTTGGTCTCAGGAAGCCCCTGGGGTTCGGCTCTCAGCGGGTGTCTGCTCAAGCTAATGTTTGACAACACAAAGCCCATTTTTCCTATGACTTTTTCTCATTTAAGACAAGAAAGATTGCCCTCCTCTCACCGATGCACATACTCACCAGTCATTAATACGCAGGCATTTAAAAACATTTGTGATCAGAAAGGCCTGTGCTTTCTCATTTCTTTAGAGTCAGGGAGGTTTGAGAGTGAGAGACAGGAGAGAGCGAGAGGGAGGGGTGGGGGAGAGGAAGAGAGAGAGAAAGAACAGAGGAAGAAGGGAAGGAATGAAGGAGGGAGGGAGGGAAGGAAAGAGGGAGGGAGGGAAGGAAAGAGGGAGGGAGGGAAGGAAGGAAGGAGGGAGGGAGGGAAGGAAAGAGGGAGGGAAGGAAGGAGGGAAGGAAGGAAGGAAGGAAGTAGGAAGAGGGAAAGGAGGAAGGGAGGGGGAAAGGAGGAAGGGAAGGGGAAAGGAGGAAGGGAGGGGGAAAGGAGGAAGGGAGGGGGAAGAGAAAGCAACTTTAGCATCCACCAACAGGTCTTTGTTTATTCTATCCATGCACAGGGTGCTGCAGAACTACATATAAAGGTCAACATACCCTCACCTGACCAAGCAGATCTCGGAGCAGCCTAAGAAGCTGTAAGTCAGGGCAGGGCTATATGCACAGAAACTGCTGGAAGCGGTGGTAATCAGAAGCTTAGCAGCAATTTCCTCTGAGTGATGGGGTTCCAGGTAGTTCTACGTTTACTGTGTGACGATATCTCATATGTTTGCTCCGTATGACCTCGGTAACCAAGTACCATTGATGGAGTAACTTAGGCAATAGACCTTTATTCCTCTCAGTTTCAGAGGGCTGAAGTCCAAGATTAAGGTGTCAGGAAGGCTGTGTTCCCTCTGGAGGCTCTGGGAGAGTAGTCTTGCTTGCCTCTCCTAGTTCTGAGCAGTGGCTGACAATCCCTAGTGGTCCCTGGCTTGCAGCTGCAGCATTGCAATCTCTGCCTCTGTCGTCATGTGGCTGCTACTTTTGTGCCTGTGACTGTGTCTCCTCTTCTTGTAAGGGTACTTGTCATGTTGGACTAGGGCCCACTCTATTCCAGCATGACTTCATCTTAACTACTTGCATCCATATTTCCAGAAAGGTCACATTCTGAAGTCCTAGGGGAGGGACAAAATTTGGGGGGAGGGACACTGTGAGACAAAATGGCCAACCATAGATCGTGGCAGGACACAATTTAGGAGGTGAAGGTTCCCATCACTTGGGGACTGATCTTCTGTGTTTCTGGACAGTCATAGCTTCCCCCAGAACTATGGGAAGCCCCCCAGGAATAGTTTCCCAAATGGAGAACCGCTCCACAGGAAAGAAGGGGTCATGCTCTGGGATGGTGGCTGGTCTCTGATAAGATGACAAGGGACACAGGCTGAGGGACCTGAAGGCTTGAGCAGGCTGTCCTCAGAATAATGCATCCTGGTGCATTGGAAGTCTGCTAGATGCATGCTACCAGGGGAAGGTGCAAGGAGGGGCTGGGACATCTAGGATGTACAAATTCTGCAAGAATGACATGCTGGGAATATTAAACCAGAATATTCTATCATGAACCTCTTGTTCATGCTAAGGATGGATAGGATGATATCATAGAGCCTTCCCCATGGTGGAGATGAAGAAGACTTGGCCCAGCGGAGGAAGAGCAAAGCTCAGGGGCCTAGGGGAAGGAGAGAAATGGGGAGGTAGGCAGAAAGGAAGGTGCACAGACATAGGTGGCTCAGGGCAGGTGCGGTGGGGGAATGGAATTCCCGAAGCATGGAGAACTGGGAGATATTCCAGGTGTGCCTTCCAAAACTCCTTTTTAATACTGTTGAATTCATAGATGTGATGAATTATTCACTCTTAAATTTTATTTTGTTTTTATTCGTAATGTTTTTAGACTGATAAACACACATCTTAGCAGAGAGAGTAAGGAATTAATCACAGAATGTGAATTACTTGCCAGGGTAATAATATTACTGTCTTGAGATATTGAAGTCTTTGATTCCTCTTTTTTTTTTTTTTTTTTTTTTACAAATCCCACAATCATTAGGCATAAAGGGTTTTTTGGAAGTGAATATTCATAATGTGTGTGTGAGATACAAAGAATATCAAGAAACGAGCACCTGTGTATCTGTCAGGGGCTCCTTGTCCCTTTTCTGTCCTCCTGACCAGGTGTGACCACTGCGCTGCATTCTGTGTTAACCTGCCCTCTGTCATTCAGACACGATCTTGCCACCTGTGTGTGCCTCCCTAACTGACAGGGTGTGTAATCTTGAATGCTGTCAGATTTGTATGACTAGAACCTTGTGATGTATACATTCTTTTGTGGCTTACCTCTTTGCTCATGGCTAAGGAGATAGCTGTGATTAATTTGTTCTCAGTGTTGCGTGGTTTTCATTATATGAATCCGCAGTGTGTCTGCTCTACTACCCGGGAACACATGACCGCCCCCCCAACTTTCCCGCTGTGAGAATCTTCCTGGGGACGCTTCAGTGTCTGTCTCCTGGTGCCCGTGTGTGGTTACTTACTTGGGAGCGGAATTGCCCTGGACACAGAATGGGCATGTCACCATTGCCAACTAGAGCCAAACTGGCTTTCCAAGCCCCCAGGCAGGTTCCTATGTCCCCAGGGCCCAAGGATCTGTACTGCTCCATGCCCTGGCCCTATCAGACTCTCGGTTATGTTTCTCACACATTTCAGAATTGTCAGCATAGTGTTTACAAATGTCACAAAATAACTAGGAAAAAAGTCAATAAAGCAATTTCGCATTCAAAACAAATCCCAACCAAAAAAACAAAACAAAACACAGAGGGGGATGAAAAATATGAGACCTCTGTGTTTGGAGGTGAACAAGGTGAGATCCCCGAACCCCTGAAGCAAAAGGCCTTCTAGATGGAGCGCTGTGGGAATGGCCCTGTTGGCTGATCCAGTCCAGGGGCACCACAGAGAGGAAACAAGACTATGTGTTTCTTGTCTGTTCTTTCTGTAAAATCCACGACCACAGCTTTTTTCTGGAACTGCTTCATTCTTGGTGACTCCTGTGGGTTCCCAAGGCATGGCCACCTCCCCAGTCCTGGGCTCTGGAGACGCGGAGCCAGGAGGCCTCTCGTTGTCTGCCGTAGCAATGCTGCGAGCGACCTTGACTGCGTCTGCAAGCCCATCCTGCAGAGGAGAAGGCGGAAGCTCAGGGGATGACATCAGCCCCCGGCCAGCCACTTCGGAGGCCCCAGGACTCCGGAAACCTACCAGCCAGAGTACCTCCTCACCGTTACTATGTTCTCGCCCTTCTGTTCGAGGCCACCCGGCAGCCCCCTCACCCTTGGTGCCCACACAGTTTCATTTCACCAGCTGCTGAGTCTTGGGGCACTGCTGTGAGCCCGGCTTCCATCCAGGCTTTCTGCTCTGAGCAGAAGCAGCTCCTGAGAGCTCAGGGTCCCATTCTGGGTGTTCTTTGCCTTCTCTCCCAGCCCCAGGCCTTCACCTCT
Source organism: Catagonus wagneri (assembly GCA_004024745.2). Classification (NCBI taxonomy): domain Eukaryota; kingdom Metazoa; phylum Chordata; class Mammalia; order Artiodactyla; family Tayassuidae; genus Catagonus; species Catagonus wagneri. Next base: position 15,246,164 of record PVHT021183646.1, read on the forward strand.
TCTCCTTCCTTGAGATTCTGTCTTTGCCCGCCCACTGGCAGGGGAAGGCCATCCTTCAAGGACCTACCGAGGAGCTGAGGTCTCCAGGGCAAGTAGGGTTAAAGCCGAGTCTACGGGCAGCCACGAAGGCTCCACCAGGGGGCTGTCCCGGAGGAGGATAAGCTGAGGACCAGAAGAGCCCCTCCTCCCCGTGGCATTCCTGTACAGCCGGGGCTGAGTCCAGCCTCGATGGTCCAAACCATTGAGGATATTTCCTTATAGCCTTTCGAGCTGAGCCCTTTTCAGTCCGTCGCAGGTCGACACCCAAGAGTTCCCCGGGCGTGGTATCCAAGGGCGTGCTGGCCAAGCCCAGGGCGGGGGGCTCAGCCCAGCCGCGCCCTCCAAGGGCCCCCCCCCATTCTTCCTGGGCTCTCGCTGCCCACTGGGAGCAGCCTCTTGTCCCCCTCAGGGCTCTGCCTGGAGCCCTTTTTGCCCCCGGGAACCCTGGGCGTCTGTTTGATACTTTGCCAGACCAGCGTAAGGCTCGGAGGTTCCCCATCTGCTCCTTTCCTTGCCTTTCAAAGGTATGGCCCGAGGTAGCCCGCTCGCTCCCTTCTGACCTCCCGAAGGGCCAGACAGATGCAGTGATGGCCCTTCCCCAAGCCCAGCCTTCCTCCTCCAGTATCATCGCCCTCCTTTGCTGACACACCCTCAGGCTCACCATGCCGGCACCTTCTAGAAACTTCACATGCCTGTGTCAGTGCAATGGCCCAATGAGGCCCGTGCAGAGACTGGCTCGGAGCGCTCAAGAGGCCACCTGAGTGAAGGCTGACTGCAGCTCCTACCTTCAGCTCAGCCACCTCGCTCAGCGTGCTCTTTGTTCACTGCCTGCCTCTGATCCGTGGGTTTTCTCACAGGGATGGGGGTGACAGGACCCGTCTAGCCCCAGTGCCTGCGGAGAGGCGGATCCCTGCCCTGCCCACAGCCGGGCAGGGTGCTCTAGGTGATTTCTGCCGGCTGGCCAGGCCTCTCCTCCCTAACACGCCTCTACCCCGGCTGTTTATCCTCAACCGCGTGAAGAAGTCATAAACCGTGGAGCCTGCCCAGGTATTTATTTTAGTTAGTAAAAATGCCTTGGACTTTGCCAAGAGCCATTTGACTTTAATTGGAAACTTTTGAGGCATTAAGAATGCGCCGAGGTTTAAGACATGTCCAAAGGCTTCGCAGTCATCGATCATGTGAGCACGGCTTTGGACCAGGTGGAATGAAGACAACCTTTTAGCAAATCCACCTCCCTTAATGGACTCATTTATAATAACTCTGCCTTGCTGGGCAGCATGTCTCCCCCAGAACTCTGCGAATGCTAGCCAGTGCCTTTAAAAGCAAAGAACATCTGGTGACTGTAAACGAGGAACTCAGAAAAAAAAACAACACACAACATAAACAAAAGGCAGCTTGGGGAGGGCCAGTAAGACAGCCCCCAGTCTGTGGTCAGGGCAGACATTTCCCCTGCAGTGGGAAGGAAGCTAAGGAGAGGCACCATCTGCTGTTCCTCCAAGAAATGTCAGCCCAACAGCTTTGTTTACAGAGGACTTACTGGTGCCAGGCCTGGTCAGGAAGCCTTGGCCAACTGCTTTGGCCTCTCCCTCATCTCGTGATATGTTCCCACTGGCCTTTCTCAGACCCTACCCTGTTACAAGGCCTTTGCTTAGGCTCCTCCCCGTGTCTGGAGCACTCCCCCACCCTCTCCTCCTTTGTATTAGTTAGCTGTGACTGCATAACAAATTACCCCAAACTTAGGAACTTAGAGCAACAAATACTTATTATCCTGACCTCTGAGTCAGGAAGCCAAGAACAGTTTAGCTGGGTGGGTCTGGTTCAGGTCTCTCATGAGGTTGCATTCAAGCTATTGGCAGGGCTGTAGTCTCCTATGAAGGCTGGACTGGGGCGGGAGAGTCCACCCCCAAAGCTCACTCACAGGGCTGTGGGTGGGAGGCCTCAGCTCCTCATCATGGGGACACCCACCAGGATGCTTGAGCACCCTCACGACATGACGACCAGCTTCTCCAGAGTGAAGGATCCAGCAAAGAGCCAATGCGGAATGCCTACTCTTTTATGACCTGATTTTGGACATGATATATCATCACTTGGGGGGGGGGGGGCGCTGCGCTCATGGCACGTGGAAGTTCCCAGGCCAGGGATCGAGTCTGCACCACAAGCAGCGATATACCATCATTTGTGCTGCATTCGGTGGTTTTCTGGGTTGAATAATGTTCCTCAAAATTCATGTGTACCCAGAAGAACTACAGAATGTGAACTCATTTGGAAACAGGATTTTTGATGTAATTTGTTAAGATGAAGCCATTCTAAATTGGGGCAGGCCCTGAATCTAATAACTAGTGTCCTTATAAGGAGGCCATGTGCAGACACAGAGGAGACATAAGGAAGAAGCCCAAGTGACAATGCAGGCAGAGATTAGAGTGATGCTGCAACAAGCCAAGGATTGCTGGCAGCCATCAGAAACCAGGAAAAAGTCATGGAGTGGATTCTCCCGAAGAACCTCCAGAAGGAACCAATCCTGCCAATACCTTGATCTTGGATTTCTGGCCTCCAGACTGGGAGGGAATCAATTTCCATTGTTTGAAGCCCCCTAGTCAAGGGCACTTAGTTACAACACTCCCGGGAGACTAATACACGTTGGCCACATACAGCCCTTAAGTCCACGTAGGAGGGAGCACGAGGCTGTGAGTAACTGGAGGTGGGAACCCTGGGGGCTTCCTACCTCATTACCTGAGCTACTCCACTCATTCTTTAGGCTTCAGCCACCGTGGCTCCCTCCAGGATGCTGGGCCGTGGGCTTGGGTGGACCGTGTGCCCTAGAGCATCCAGAGCCCCTAGGTGGTACACTACCTGGGGCTGTCTCCACTGTCTTTCCACCCTATTAGACCCTCAGGTCCAAGATGAGGGTGGTTCTGTCTTGATCACCTTCGGCTCACTCTTGTCTTTGGTGACAAGCCCATGCCCAGCATACAATAGGTGCTCAACAAGTACATGAGTGACTCTTGGATGTGGGGTGCACCTGCTACTTCCACCACCCCTCCACTGTCAACAACCCTCTCCTGAGGCTGAAGGGTATTGCAAGTCACCAGGTCACCAGGATTCCAGCCCAGATCTGCCTGGTTCCAAGTTCTGGGCTTTTCCTACTTCATCAACTCTGCCTCAAAACAGGTGCCAGTGGCGGGCTGGGGTGAGAAGGGCCCTGAGGAAGGCACCAGCCTCAGGTGCGGCAACAAAAAGACACTTGCCTCCCATGGGGGGCAGCTGGCTGTGATCCTTTTACCAGGGAATCGCTCATTGAACAACACTGCCGGTAATCACTGACTGCAGAGGCCTGCTCCTCCTCGACTGGCTGGCTCCTCGGGATCTCAGGACCCTCTCCTTTACCCCCCAGAGCACAGCGGAGACCAGGCCAGAACAAAAAGAACGGGTTCACTAATGACTCAGAAAGGATGACAGGGAAATAGACACAGAAGCTAAGAGCACATCCAGGCTGCAGGAGTGACATGGGCTCTGTCCTAGAACCCATTCTTCCTCCCATCCTTACTCATGGTAAATCATTAGCTGGGGACACACACAGATGATATTTCCCAGCCTCCTGTGCAGCTAGACCATGAGTCCACTAAATTCGAGCCAATGGGATAGCAGAAGCGTCACATGGGACCCCATGGAAGTGACATAAAGTGAGGAGGGTGAGCCCTTCTTGGCCTTTGTACTACTTCAGCTTCCTGGAATGACAGAAGTGATGGCTGATGCTCAAGCAGCTATCTTTGACCATAAGATGGAAGCAATGTGTTGAGGATAACTGTGCCAGAAGGTAGATCTGGAATCTCTGATGCCTACTTCTGTGATTTTATATGAGGGAAGAGTAAATATCCATCTGTCTTAAGCTACTGAAATTTGAGTTTTCCTGTTGATTATAGCCAAACTATAGACTGTTGATTATAGCCAAACTAAAAGACTGTGTCTTTTGTCCTTTAGCCAAAGTTCTCCTATCAGAACTTTTTCACACTACCCTGAGCACTTGCTGTGAAGCCCTGTTTCTGTGTTCTGATGACCCCTCATTCATGGGGGAGGAAGGTTGATGGTTGGCTGCTCCAGAGGCGCTCAACACGCTAGCTGCCCCCTCTGCCTCCATACTCCCAGAACTCAGGCTCCTCTCCTCCCAATCCTGGGGACAAAGAGTTCACATTTATTGAGCATCAGCTGTGTACAGGGCAAGGTCATAAGTCCTTTATGTCAATGATTTCACATGGTTCTTGCCATTATGCCTGAGATGGTGTCAGGACTCTACAGATGAGAAAGTTGAAGGCCAGAGACTCCCCACATGCCTGTGTCCCATAAGGGGACATCTGTCAGCTCCCGAGCACGAGGGTGACCTGTCTGTAACACTCCCATGGGCTATGCCCAGCTTCTCAGAAAGCAAACTTCTTCCATGGCTCTACCCTAATCATCCACCCAGAAGACTTCACTCAAGAGGTTCAGACACCCCCGGTTCCCACACTCACCCTGTGCAGCCTCTAATCTTCATGGAGTCTAGCGCCACCCCTCCTCTCTACCTCCTGGCCCCACCATGACCGCGGGCCCTCACCCGCCTGGAGAGAGCCCCTTGCCTACCTAGAGTTGCCCCCTCTCTGACTCCGCCCCCGCTTCTCACTACACGTGTCCTGCTCACTGTACTCCAGGCACTGGCAGCTCCTCAAACGAGTCAAGTTCATTTTTGCCCCAGGGCTATATACATACTCTTCCATATACTCTTCCTTCTAGCCACCCCCACACACTCACGCTCTGTCACACATCCTGCTGGTTTTTGCAATGGTTTTATTTGTTCATCGTCTATCTCCTGAATAGGTAGGCATGCTCCAGGAGGCCAGGGACTTGGTCTTGTGCATTGCTATGTTCACAGAGCATAGAACAGCAATCTGACACACAGCAGAGGCTCAATAGACAGGATAACTGTGCCAGAAGGTAGATCTGGAATCTCTGATGCCTACTTCTACTTGGTCTTTAATTAAAATTAATTTAAGTAATGTAACTAGCAGAGCTTTAGAAACACTAGGGAGCAATGGGAGGGAAGAGAGGGAGGTTTTAATGGAGGGTCCTGAGGCCAAGACCACTGCAGAGAAAGGACTCTCAAGCATCCCGGGCAGGCAAGGTGTATCAAGGATCAAGCTTAAGAGCAGAGCCAGTAGAATATGTATATGTGTATATATATATATATATATATATATTATGTATATAATATATATAATATGTATATTATATATATAAATTTATAGTTATATATAACTTATTACAAGGAGTTGCTTATGTGATGATGGGGGCTAGCAAGTCCAAAATTCATAGAGTAGGCCGTCAGGAAGAAAGACCATGAGTAGGCTGAAACCCCCCGTGGCATGGGCTAAAGCTGTGGTCCTCAGGTGGTATGTGTTCTCTCTTTGAGAGAAGACTCAGACCTTCTTTTAAGCCCCCACCACCACCAACTGATTAGGTCAGGCCCACCAAGATTATCCAGGCTACTCTCCATTATTTAGAGTCAACTGGTTAGGGGCTTTAATTATATCTGAAAAATACCTGTACAGCAACATCTGGGTTGAATAACTGGGGACCATAGCCTAGCCAAGTTGACAGCTTAAAGAAACCATTATGGCCCATCCCTCACCAATGTGACACTCATACACATCTCCTTGACCTAGATTAATCTCCAAATAAAGAAACGACAAAGTCACGCCCCCACCTAACATGACAGAATTATCCAGCATACAACCAAAAATACGCTAATGCTTTCCCTCAAGAGAAAATGCAAAAATCCTTGGGTGATGTTCACTCTTGTCCTAAATCTCCTGAAACTTTAAGTAGTAGATGTAGTACAACTACTATTAATGCTTCTGATATTGGATGATAAGGGCATAAGGAGAGGGAAAAATAAAAATATTTTGTTATTTTATGTATACAAATACATTCACGTCAGCGTAAGGAAAAAATGCTCTACTATTTCTCACTCCTCTATTTCTCACTTCTGTATTTCTCATTTCTGTAACCCATCCTGTGGTATAGCTGGTATTTATCACTATCTTCTTCCGTATTCCCATACCTATTCCGTATTCCCGTCACCTAGCATCTCAACTGCTCATGGTTCTTTACCTGGTAGAGTGACCCAGACCTCCATCCCTGAAGACTCTGGGCCATTGTTTTTTGTAGCTTAACACTGACCTTAATTGTAAAGCGTGGGTGATGCCTTGGGGATCTCCTCGATTCCAAACATCCTCTTCCTTACCTCAAGTGTGTAACAGTGACCCAGTTTTCTCTTGGTCATAAGCATGGATCACTCCAGGCAGGACAGTGACCCACTTCTTCAGCTTGTTGATTCAGAGGCATGAGGAGCCCAAAGGGGACAGATAGAAGCCTTTCATTTCGAGTTCAGTGGAATCATGGTTGTGTCTCCTAGTGGAATCACTTCTTCTAAAACTAAGACCTCTACGCCAGCAGAGTATCAAGTTTTAGGAACATGAAGCAAAAAAAAAAAAAAAATTGTTGGTAGGTCATGCAGGAGAATAGTGAGTATTGCCACTCTCGTTTCCACCCCTCGATTCCCCAGACCTGTGAATCCTGGCTATGGGACAAATAGCGCTGTATATTGAACACTGATTCAGAGCATATGCAGCCCACTGGAGAACCTTGCCCCAATCACGAAAGGGATTGATACTAATAACTGAGTCTTCAAAAGGCCGTTCCACCAGCCTATCATACCAGTTACTTCACGATGGAGAGAGTCCAGTGGATTCCGCGAGCATGGGCCCAATGCAGCACTTCCTTTGCCATGGAGTGAGTTTCTTGATCAGAAGCACCGCTGCGTGGAATACCATGATGGTGGATAAAGCATTCTCTATGTACAGGGATGGTAGTTCTGGAAGAAGCATTGCATGCAGGGAAAGGAAATTCATATCCTGAGCTAAATATTTATTCGAGTAAGAACAAAATCCTACTCCTTTCGTAATGGAAGTGGCCTGGGGTAATCAGCCTGTCACCAGGTGACTGGCTGATCACCCTGAGAAATAGGTCTGTAATGGGTATTTGGGTCAACCAAGGTGATTGGAGGTCCCTGTTGCTGAGCTTGTGCATCACCTCCATCACGGCCACTGTGGCCCCTTTGCTCATGACCTCATTAAGTTATGACAGGGTGGCTAGGGAAAGAGGCTCGCTTAGTACCCACAGAAAATGCAAATCTATTCACTTGATTATTAAAATCCTTCTCTGCTGAGGTCTTCCTTTGATGACCATTCACATGGGACACAAATGTCTTCACATTTTTTGTCTACCCACATCCTTCTCTCCTCAGACTTCTTTTGTCACCAATTTTCCAATCGTATTCCTTCCAAGTCTCTGACCATCCGTTTACACCGTTGGTCAAAGCCCATGGATCAGATATAATTGCACATCTGGCTATTTCTCCTTCCAGGCAGAGTGAACTTTGAGTTCTGCCTGCCGGGAGGACTTCCCTTTGCCGTTATCCTTCGTGATGTCCTAGAAGGGGGCTATAGGGCTGCAATTGTCCACTTTCAGATGTGCTTGGATACCAAGCAGAAGCATCTGTAAATCAGACCCAAGTCTTCTTTTCCTCTATTCATCCTTCATAAGGAACTCTCCCATGGGGCCATAGGTCAAGGCTGTAAACTGGCTTAAGTCTGTAAATTGATTGAGGGCTGTGACTGCTTTTATGATTCAGGTTAGACTTTTATTAACTTGACCTAGAACTTTCCTGTTCATACAGATCAATTACTTAGTAAACTGCCCATCTATTTCACTTCTAGAAACACCATTGGTCAACACTTAGGTCTCTGCAAGTCAGACTGCTCTGATGGTTCTTTGACTCTGCTGTCCGTCATTGCAACCACGCCCACGTTACCTTTGGGAGCTAAGAGTTGCCACTTGGCCTCTGTCACCCCGAGATCCAGTTATTCGCATTGCCTTTAGGTTTCTCAATTTAGTGACAACAGTTTCCACTGTAATTTCTGTAATATATAAAAAAAAAGAGCGATCTCAGGGTTCTTCGAGGATGCTGGAAGTCCCCTCACACGCTGATTTCTCAAGTGTCCTTCCTTTTGGTAAGTAAAGAGTGGTGAGCAGATCTTAAATGTCAAACCCACTCCAACACTCCAGCTTCCCTAAGCCTTTGCATTTCTTCCTCTGCAGTAAAATAAGACACCTTTGGCCTCCCAACCTCATCTGCTGTGGACCACCTTTTGGTCAACGTTTTAGCCAAGAAACCAAATAAACTGTTGGAGCCCTTTCTTTCTGCTGCAGTGGCAACACCAAATCCAGGATCTGTTCAGTTGGCCCAAGCCAGTAAAATGTTCCTGACCCAACTCTGTGTTTCTTTTTCTATTATTTCATACTCTTAATATTCATTTCCCACATACCCCCTGGATTTCTGTCTGTATAAATTGGAAAAATCGTGTCAGTGTTTTTTGGGGGGAAGTTGCACTTCCTCATGAGTCATACGTTATACCTCCTCTTTGGGGATCTGCTGGGATTGGAGTCTAGTCATGTGTCTAGAAGCAAAGAGGGGCAGTGGGGGTAGAAAATCAGCAATATCTTGCAAGGCTACATGGTTCGAGAGGAGGGCATTACAGGTTCTTCAGATAAACTTCTCAAGGAGGGGTAGGAAAGCTACTTCTCCGAGTCAATATGACTCAGCAGAATTTAGGGGTTTGGTGTCCTCGCTTTCATTGCTTTCTTTGCATGTGTTCTCCTCCCAACCTTCAGGATCCCATTTCTTCAATCAATGTCCTCACTTTAATAGAAAACACACTGTGAACTATATCTGGTCACTTGTGATGGAGCATGATAATGTGAGAAAAAACAATGTATACAGGTATGTGTGACTGGGTCAACTTGCTGTGCCGCAGAAATGTGACAGAACACTGTAAATCAGCTATAATGGAAAAAATAAAAATCATTATTAAAAAATAAATAAATAAAACTGCATCAAAAAAAGTAATAGCCAACATCATGCAGCACTGGGACTTCAGTTTGCTTTATAGTTCAGCCATTCACAGAATAACATTCCATGTTTGGTTTACAGAAATCCTAGACCTGTGGCTATAGAAGATAAGGCTTCCAGGGCAGATGAGGAAGACTTCAGGTCATCAATGCAGAGTTTGAGCTGGGAACTTGAATGGAGCTTGAGCTCATCTCCTTTTTTCCCCACTTTCTTTAGCACATTTAGGAGCAACCACCTGATGCCATTGTACTTCTTATTTTAACTAAAATTCTAAGGTGGCAAGTATGTGACCATCCAGACTCTTGCCATCTGTGTTTGATTACAAATGTCCAACCGCAATCATCTGAGTAACTTTTTGGCCACATCTTGACACAGATAGCCATTGTCTTCTTGACTACTAAAAGCAGGATCATGGGTGCCTTTAAATCTAGGAAGATTATTATTATTATTATTATTTTGTCTTGTTGCCTTTTATCTAGAGCCGCACCCGCGGCATATAGAGGTTCCCAGGCCAGGGGTCTAACAGGAGCTGTAGCCGCCGGCCTTCGCCACAGCCACAGCAACGCGGGATCCGAACCGCATCTGCAACCTACACCACAGCTCACGGCAATGCCGGATCCTTAACCCACTGAGCAAGGCCAGGGACCAAACCCGCAACCTCATGGTTCTTAGTCAGATTTGTCAACCACTGAGCCACGAAGGGAACTCCTAAATCTAGGAAGATTAGAGAAACCTGTTCCAGCAACCTAGAGCCAAGACGGGAAACTTATCCATAAGAGTCTCTTTCTCTGGAGCCACTTACCTTGTGGACATCTGTATCAGCCAGGGCTCAAACAGAGAAAAAGACCCAGTATTACACATATGGAGTGGTTATAAAGTTCTAAGTTTTGATTTAATGTCATAATGAATCATAAAGGAGATGCCATGGTGAAAGCAAAGAGTGAAGAGACAAACATACCAACAGGGCAGTGTGAAGTAAAGGTTTACTGCTGGGGAGTTCCCTGGTGGCTCAGTGGGTTAAGAACCTGGCATTGTCACTGCTGTGGTTCGGGTCACTGTTGCGGCACAGGTTCTATCCCTGGCCAGGGAAGTTCTGCATGCTATGGGGGGAGGCAAATAAATAAATAAAGACAAACTGCTGAATAATTAGACCCTCAACTTTAAAACTGGTGTCTGCCAGAAATTATCTTAGAGCAAAGACAGTCACAGTGAGAGTCATTTTTCATCAAAAGGAGATCTTTGTGGAGGCTAAAGACAATTAATATATAGTTATTTTATTTTATTTGTCTTTTTCAGGGCTGCACCCACAGCATATAATGATTCTCAGGCTGGGGAACCGAATCAGAGCTGCCAGCCTATGCCAAAGCCACAGCAACAGCAACACCAGATCGAAGCCGTCTGTGACCTACATCGCAGCTCGTAGCAATGCTGCATCCTTAACCCACTGAGCAAGGCCAGGGATTGAACCCGTGTCCTCACAGACACTAGTTGGGTTCTTAAGCTGCTGAACCACGACAGGAACTCCTGTAGTTATTTTAAAACAACTGTTGTTGTAAGTATTTTTATTTCTCTTTCGACAAGTCTGACTCTTCAATGTTTTTATCTATTTGGATAAAGATAGGGCTTTGCTTTCTCTGTCACATTTCTCCAGATCCAAGTCTAGGTGCAAGGGCAGGCAATCTTGTCATTCTGCCCTACCTCCTGCCCCTGCTTACAAGTTGGGATAGGTTTTAGAGGCTTCTCAAAGGGACTGCCTCATAGCCTCCTCTGCCTTGGGACCTAATGGCTGCAGCTGAGTCTGACAGCACTTCAGCTCTATACTCAGAGGCATGAGCCAGGGAGAGGTGACCGACCCACCTGAAGTCCCCTGAGATCACATTGCTATGCCAAATTATCACATAGGCATAGAAAAAGCAACTAGCATTCTGAGAAAGACAAGCTGGGAATCTCCGTGCCCTCTAGAAAGGCCCCTGGTCCAAGAACAGGAGGGAGAGAAGGACTGCATCCTATAAATGGTGCAAAACAGAGCACGCCATTGGAGTCTCAGGTGGGTGAAAGGGCTGCTTGGCCCTCTGACCTTGGCCCTGCTACCCAAAGATCTTGAGCCAGGAATAGGAAGGAGGAGAGAGGATGGTAAGTCATAAGAAAGGATCAGGACATGCCTCATGCTCAGGAAGACTTTCTCCAAGATGTACCAGTAAGGGAAAAGGAAAAGCACAAGGGTTTGCATAGCTAGACAAAAATGAAATAATATACAGAAAGTGCTCATCTTTGCATAAGGACATTCTAAAAAAGGGCTCTGCAGGAAATGGGCAGGTAGGGTGGTTGACCTGGAATAGGAGGGGCTGAACTTTCCTGTGTACCCTTCTGCCCCTGTTGAATTTTTAATGATGGAAAATAAATATTGTTTTTTAAAATAAAAATAAATTATATCTGGTACTTTAAAAGTTTTTCTGGGGAGTTCCCGTCGTGGCTCAGCAGTTAAAGAACTCGACTAGCATCCCATGAGGACACGGGTTCAATCTCTGGCCTCACTCAGGGGGTTAAGGATCCGGCATTGCCATGAGCTGTGGTGTAGGTCGCAGACGCAGCTCAGATCCTACGTTGCTGTCTGTGGTTGGGGCTTAGGCCGGAGGCTACAGCTCCAATTGGACCCCTAGCCTGGGAACCTCCATATGCCACGGGTGTGACACTAAAAAGACAAAAATAAAATAAAAAGGCTTTCTGGTCTAATTTTTCAATTTGTGTTTTATTTTTTTTAATTGAAGTATATTTGATATATAATATTATATGTTACAGGAGTGTAATACAGCGATTCACAATTTTTAAGGGTTATATTCCATCCACAGTTATTCCTCATGTTGCACAATAAACCCTTGCAGCTTCTTTGAGCCTAAGAGTGTTTATCTCCTGATCCTCTAGCCCTAACTTGCCCCTCCCCCTTCCTTCTCCCCACTGGTAATCACTAGTTTTTCTAAATCTGTGGGTTTGCTTCTTTTTTGTTATATTCACTAGTTGGTTGTATTTCTTAGATCCCACATATGAGATATCATACAGTATTTGTCTTTGTCTGACTTATTTCAGTCAGCATAATGCCCTCCAAGTCCCTCCATGTTGCTGCAAATGGCAAAACTTCATTCTTTTTCATGGCTGAGTAGTATTCCATGTGGTACATATACACATATACCACATCCTCTTTATTCATTCATCCCTTAATGGACATTTAGGTTGCTTCTGTGAACCATAATGCTTCTACGAACATTGGGGTGTATGTGTCCTTTCAAAGTAGTGTTCTTATTTTTTTCCCCGATATGCACCCAGGAGCAGAATTGCTTGGCATACGGTGGTTCTATTTTTAGTTTTTCAAGAAACCACCACACAGTTTTTCACGTATCGACATCAACATTGTAGGAGTGTTCCCTTTTCTTCACATCCTCACCAACATTTGTTATTTTTATTCTTTCAGAGTACAGCAGTTTTGACAGGTGTGGTTTTAATTTGCATTTCCTGATGATTAGCAATGTTGAGCATCTTTTCATGTGCCTGTTGGCCTTCTGAATTTCTTCTGTGGAAAAGTGTCTGTTCAGTTCTTCTGCCTATGTTTTAATTGTATTGTTTGGGGTTTTTTTGATGTTGAGTTGTATGAGCTCTTTATATAGGTTGACTATTAACTCCTTGTTGGTCATATCATTTGCAATTATTTTCTCCCGTTCAGTAGATTATTTTTTAATTTTGTCAATGGTTTCCTTTGCTATGCAAAAGCCTTTAAGCTTAATTAAGGTCCCATTTTATTTTTGTTTTGATTTCCTTTGTTTTAGGAGATGAATCTAAAAAAATATTTCTCTGATTCATGTCAGAGAGTATTCTGCCTATGTTTTCCTCCAGGAGTTTTATGTCTGGCATTTAGGTCTTTAATCCATTTTGAGTTTAACATTAATAGTGTTAGAGAATGTTCTAATTTCATTCTTTTAAATGCAGCTGTCCAGTTTTCTCAGCACCACTTATTGAAAAGACTGTCTTTTTGCCATTGCATATTCTTATCTCCTTTGTTGTGGATTAATTGAACATAGTGTGAGAAATTATTTCTAGGCTCTCTATTCTGTTCCCTTGATCTATGTGTCTGTTTTCTGCTAGTACCATACTGTTTTAATGACTGTAGCTCTGTAGTATAGATTGAAGTCAAGGAACTTGATTCCTCCTCTCAAGATTGTTTTGTTATTAGGGATCTTTTGTGTTTCCATACAAATTTTTAAATGATTTGTTCTATTTCTGTGAAAAATGCCATTGGTATTTTGATAGGGATTTCACTGAATCTGTACAGCCTTGGGTAGTATGGTCATCTTAATAATATTATTTTTTCCAGGCTAAGAACATGGTATATCGTTCCACCTGTTTGTGTTATCTTCAGTTTCTTTCACAGTGTCTTACAGTTTTTCAAACACAAGTATTTATCTCCTTAGATAAGTTTATTCCTAGGTATTTTATTCTTTCTGGTACAGTGGTAAATGGAATTATTTCCTTCATTTCCCTATCTGATAGTTTGTTGATAGTGTATAGAAACTCAACAGGTTTCTATGTATTAATTTTGTATCCTGAAACTTTACTGAATTCATTGATGAGCCCTAGCAGTTTTCTGATGGTGTCTCTAGGATTTTCAATGTATAATATCAAGCCATCTGTAAACAATGATACTTTTATGTGTTCCTTTCGAATTTGGATGACTTTTGTCTTTTTCTTGTCTGATTACTGTGTTGAATAAAAGAACTACTAAAACTATGTTGAATAAAAGTGACAAGAGTGGGCATCCTTGTCTTGTTCTGGGTCTTAGAAAATGTTTTCAAATAACTATGGGTTTGTCATATATGGCCTTTATTATGTTGAGATAGGTTCACCCTATGGCCACTTTCTGGAGAGTTCTTTTTATCACAAATTGATGTTGGATTTTATCAAAAGCTTTGTTTGCATCTATTGAGATGGTTTTTACTCTTCAGTTAGTTAATGTGGTGTATAACATTGACTGATTTGCCAATATTGAAAAATCCTTGCATCCTTGGGATAAATCCTATTTGATTATGGTGTATGATCCTTTAACATATTGTTGGATTCAGTTACTGATATTTTGCTAAGGATTTTTTCATCTATGTTCATCAGTGATATTGCCTGTAATTTCAAAAGCATTTTTAAAACCCTGTATTGTACGTTCTTCCCTTCATGATTACTACTTTTGATATTATATTTTACATCTAATTGTTTTGTGTATTTCTTAACTGCTTATTGTAGATATAGATGATTTTACTACTTTTGCCTTTTAACCACCCTACTTTTTTTTTTTTAGGGCCACACCCATGGCACATGGAGGTTCCCAGGCTAGGAGTCGAACTGGAGCTATAGCCACTGGCCTACACCACAGCCACAGCAACACCAGATCTGAGTCACATCTGTGACCTACATACACCACAGCTCACGGCAACACCAGATCCTTAACCCACTGTGCAAGGCCAGGGATCAAGCCTGCGTCCTCATGGATACTAGTCAGATTCGTTTCCACTGAGCCACAAGGGGAATGCCCACCCTACTGGTTTTGTTTGTGGATGATTTCCTACCTTTACTGGAGGTTCACCTTTATAGGCTGGTTTTTCATTTTGCAATTTTCTTGTTTCTAGTTGTGGCTTGCTTTTTCTTTTTCACCTAAAAAATTTCCTTTGACATTTGTTGTAAAGTTGGTTTGGTGATGCTGAACTCTATCTGCTTATGCTTGTCTGTAAAACTTTTGATCTCTCTATCAAATCTGAATGATAGCCTTGCTGGGGAGAGTGGTCTTGGTTGTAGGTTTTTCCCTTTCATCACCTTAAATATATTATGTTGCTGCCTTCTGGCTTGCAGAATTTCTGCTGCATAATCAGCTGATAACCTTATGAGAGTTCGCTTGTATGTAACTTGTTGCCTTTCCCTTGCTGCTTTCAATATTCTTTCCTTACCTTTAATTTTTGCCGTTTAATGACAATGTGTCTTGGTGTGTTCCTCTTTGGGTTCAGCGTGTATGGGATTCTCTGTGCTTCCTGGACTTCAGTGGCTATTTCCTTTCACCGATTAGGGAAGTTTTCAGCTATACGCTTTCAAATATGTTCTCTGCCCCTTTCTCCCTCTCCCTTCTCTGTTACCCCTGTAATGCACATATCAATGCGCCTGATATCATTCCAGAGTTCTCTTAAACTGTCCTCATATGTTTTCATTTTTCTCTTTTCCATGTAGCAGCACTGATTTCCACTCTGTCTTCCAACTCACTGATCTGCTCCTCTGTATCATCCAGTCTCCTGTT
Source organism: Catagonus wagneri (assembly GCA_004024745.2). Taxonomy (NCBI): domain Eukaryota; kingdom Metazoa; phylum Chordata; class Mammalia; order Artiodactyla; family Tayassuidae; genus Catagonus; species Catagonus wagneri. The sequence goes on from PVHT021183646.1 coordinate 15,261,523, forward strand.
GATGCCTTCTAGCATATTTTTCACTTCAATTATAGTATTCCCCATGTCTGTTTGGATGCTCTTTACATTATCTAACTCTTCGCTGAAAACTTCTAACTCCTGGCTCGGCTCTGTGCATCCATTCCTCTCTTGGGTTCTTCCATCACCTTTAAGATTATTACTCTGAACTCTTTCTTGGGTACGCTGCCTATTTACACTTCGCTTAGTTCTTATTCTAGGGTTTTATCTTATTTCTTCCTCTGGAACATGTTCCTCCACTCCCTTATTTTGTCTAAATTGCTGTTGTATTTTTATGCACAGGGTAGGTTTTTTTTTTTTTTTTTATGTTTCTCCACCTGGAGAAGTGGCTTTCTGTAGGAGGAGTCCTATGCATCCCAGCTGCACACCCCTTCTCATCACCCAAGCTCTATGTTCTAGGGACTCCCTCTAAGAGGTCAGTGTGAGTCCTTCTACTGTGGCAGGTGGACTCTGCAGGTGGTCTGGTAGGCTTGGTTGATTCCTGTCTCAGTCGGTTGCCAGGTCCTGCCTTGTGCAGATGCTACTGGCTGCTGTTTAGCAGGGACTAGTCACTAGATGGCTGACTCAGGCAGAACCCCAAGGTCTTGGGGGAAGTGCTGGCTCACTAGTGGGCAAAGCAAGGGTCCAGAAGACTCAGGGGCTATTGTTCCCCTCAACAGGTGGGCGAAGCTAGGTCCTAGGGTTAGTGCTGCATTATCAGCAGACAGAGCTAAGTCCTGGAATCTGGCTAGGGTTAGCATCCCAGAGCTGGTGTCAGATTACTGGTGGGGTGTGGTGATTACTGACACAGTTGGATATGGGGTCTGGGTTGTCCTGAAACTTATGTTGACCAGCTGGTCCCAGCGTAGGGTCTGGCCTATCATTGGTGGGCTAGGTCCACAAGCAATGGGATCTTTGTTTTCTTGGGTCTCTTGCCTGCCCCCTGGTGGGTGAGGCTAATCTAGAGCTAGACAGGTTTCCTGGTGAGCAGGGCTGGTGTCTGCCCCCTGGTGGGTGGAGCTGAGTCTTGGCCCTCTGGTGGGCAAGCCCACATGTAGAGGGATATCTAGTGGCAGCCGGAGGCTCAGGAAGTCTTTAGGCAGCCAGTCTGCCAAGGAGTGGGGCTACGTTCCCACCCCATTAGTCGTTTGACCTGAGCCATCCCAGCACTAGTCCGTAGGCTATTGGGCAAGACCGGATCTTGGCACTAATGAGCTAGAGAAAGGATCCCACAAGGCTGCCAGTACCAGCTTCCATATGGTAGAACTCAAATATGGTTTATGCTAGTGTCTATGTCCCCAGGGTGGACAGCAGTCTCCCCCTGCCCACGTGGGGGAGGCTCTCCAAGACCAGCAGTAGGTCTGGCCCATGCACCAATCAAATTATTGATTTTTCCCTGGATGCATATGAGATTTTGCGTATGTCCTTTAAGAGTGAAGTCTCTTTGGGGACTCCTGAAATTAAGCCCCACTGGCCTTCAAAGCCAAACGGTTTGAGGACTCATCTTCCTGGTACAGGACCCCTGGTCTGGGGAGCCCAACGTGGTGCTCGAAAACTCTGACTCCTGTGGGAGAACCTCTGCACTATAATTCTCCACTATGTGGGTTTCCCCTCTCAGGGATATGGGACTTGATTATAGCATGAGTCTGCCCCTGCTACACACCTTGTTATGTTTCCTTTTTCATTTCTTTTTCTAAAATAATTTTTGTTTTTTTCCATTATAGCTGGTTTATGGTGTTCTGTCAATTTTCTACTGTACAGCAAGCTGACCCAGTCACACGTACATACATACGTTCTTTTTTCTCACATTATCATGCTCCATCATAAGTTACTAGATCTAGTTCCCCCTGCATATGGCAGGATCTCATTGACTATCCATATTCCAAAGGCAATAGTTTGCATCTATTAACCCCAAATTCCCAGTCCATCCCATTCCTTCCCCCTCCCCCTCCCCCTTAGCAACCACAGATCTGTTCTCCATGTCCATGTGTTTATTTTCTGTGAAAAGGTTTATTTGTGCCGTGTATTAGATTCCAGCTATAAGTGATATCATATGCTATTTGTCTTTCTCTTTCTGACTTACTTCACTCAGCATGAGAGTCTCTAGTTCTATCCATGTTGCCGCAGATGGCATTATTTTGTTCTTTTTTAAGGCTGAGTAGTATTCCATTGTGTATATATACCATATCTTCTTAATCCATTCATCTATCGATGGGCATTTAGGTTGTTTCCATGTCTTGGCTATCGTGAATAGTGCTGCAATGAACATGCGGGTGCATGTGTCTTTTTCAAGGAAAATTTTGTCCAGATATATGCCCAAGAGTGGGATTGCTGGCCCTTTTTTATTTCTTTAGTTGTAAATCTTTTTTGGTTTATTTCAGTCTTTTTCATAGAGGGTTGTTCTGCAGAGTGCTGTGATTTTAATGTGCTTGTGAAAGGAGGTGAACTTGGAGTCTTTTTAGTTTGCCATCCTTGCCAAACTCTCCCTGTTTTTTGTTTTGTTTGGTTTGGTTTTCAAGCAGCTTGATGGTCTGTTTCTCCCTGGGAGTGTTAAATCCCTGTGGATGTTAGTCAGATCAAAGTAGATGCTTTAGCCACACTGCAAATGTACTTCCAAGAACATATTTCTGCATCACTTACCTCTCAGTATCTTAAATGTTTAGTGGGCATGTACCTGCTGTAAAATTTCTTGGCCGAGACCTTTATACAGCATGATAGTTTATTGAATTCTGTGATTTACCTGAGTTTTCTGATAGTCCTAATTCATTTCCTAAAAGAAAGATGGGATGATTTTTAAACAAAGAATGCCATCGTATAGAAGCTTATCATTTTCTTGGCACTGGAGTCCAGAAGTTAAACCTTCAGTAATTATGTGTCAGAAAGAGCCGAGTTCCACGCCAGGGGGGTTCGGTTCAAGCCCTGGGTCCATCATCTATCAGCAAAACAGCCCCACGCTCACTTTAGCTTCCCTGAGTTTCAGTTGTCTTTTGTGTAAATCAGGACATTCATGTTATCAGTGGTATCAGTCTTGACAGGCCAACAACATACACAAGCACACATACACACAAAAACAAAACTTGTTCCACACAAACAACAACAAAAAAAAACTTTTACACATCAAAGCACACTATCAAGAGTGAAAAGGTAGGAGTTCTTGTCATGGCTCAGTGGAAATGAATCTGACTAGGAACCATGAGGTTGCAGGTTTGATCCCTGGCCTCGCTCAGTGGGTTAATGATCCAGCGTTGCCGTGAGCTGTGGTGTAGGTCACAGATGTGGCTTGATTTCCACATTGCTGTGGCTGTGGTATAGGCTGGCAGCTGTAGCTCTAATTCGACCCCTAGCCTGGGAACCTTCATATGCCGTGGTGTGGCCCTAAAAAGACCAAAAAAAAAAAAAAAAAGAGTGAAAGGGTAAATGACCGAATGGGAGAAAATATGATATATGTAAGTCATATATCTGTTAAGGATCTAGTATCCTTTATAAATAAAGAACTCTTACAAATCAATGATAAAAAGATAACCCAATTGATAATGGGCCAAAAGATCTGAGCAGGTATTTTTTCAAAGAAGATAAACAAATGGCTAACAAGCTCGTGAAAATACGTTCAACATCAATAGTCATTAGGGAAATATAAGTCACACTCATTAAGAGATACCACTTCCAGAGTTCCCGTCGTGGCTCAGTGGTTAACCAATCCGACTAGGAACCATGAAGTTGCGGGGTCGATCCCTGGCCTTGCTCAGTGGGTTAAGGATCCGGCGTTGCCGTGAGCTGTGGTGTAGGTCGCAGACGCGGCTCGGATCCTGCGTTGCTGTGGCTGTGGCGAAGGCCAGTGGCTACAGCTCAGATTAGACCCCTAGCCTGAGAACCTCCACATGCCGCGGGTGTGGCCCTAAAATGACAAAAGGCCAAAAAAAAAAAAAAAGAGATACCACTTCCTACCCATCAGGACGTTTTTTATAACATGGAGACTAACAAGTGCTAGCAAGGATAGAAAGATATTGAAACTTTGTCATTATTAGTGGAATATAAAATTGTGTAGCCACGATGAAAATAGTTTGGCATTTCCTCGATAAATTAAACGTCGAATTACCATATGACCCAGCAAGTCCTCTCCTGGGTTTACACCCAAAATAATTGAAAACGGATGTTTTAACAAAAACTTGTATAAAAATTGTACACGTTGTATAACTTTTGTGTACAAATGTCCACGGCAACACTCTTCACAAAAGTCCAAAAGTAGAAACATCTCAAATGTCCACAACCGATGAGTAGATGAACAAAGGCTGGAATATCTATACAATGGAATATTATTTGACCATAAAAAGGAATAAAATACTGAAACATGCTATATACTGTGGATGAACCATGGAAACACTATGCTAAATGGAAGAAGCCGATCACAAAAGGCCACATGTGGCATTATTCCATTTATGGGAAACATCTAACAGAGACAGATCCAGAGACAGAGAAGGCAAATTAGGGGTTGCCAAGGAAGGAGGACTAAATAGGAACTGACTGTTTAATGGATATGGGGTCTCCTTTTACGGTAATAGCAGTGCTTCAGAATTTGAGAGTCGAGATGGTTGCACAACACTGTGAATGTGCTGTCCCTAATGGTAAATTTCATGTTAGATGATTTTACCACAATGGAAAACTTCAAAAAATTTGAAGTTTAGAAGCCTGTTCTCCCTAGCCAAGAAAACAGAAACGTGTGAGCTAAAATAAGAATCCCTTTTTTTTTTGGAGTTCCCATCGTGGCTCAGTGGTTAATGAATCCGACTAGGATCCATGAGGTTGTGGGTTTGATCCCTGGCATCGCTCAGTGGGTTAAGGATCCGGCGTTGACGTGAGCTGTGGTGTAGGTTGCAGATGCGGCTCGGATCCCACGTGGCTGTGGCTGTGGCGAAGGCCGGCGGCTCCAGCTCCTGTTAGACCCCTAGCCTGGGAACCTGCATATACCACGGGTGCAGCCCTAGAAAAGGCCAAAAAAAAAAAAGGATCCCTTTTTTTTTTGGCGATACCAATCTACTCCAGCCAAAGACAAAGAGGGGGTTTGCGCCTACCCCACCTTTCAGTAGGGCCGGGAGAGAGTTCATCTTCCATTCCCTTCCTATAAAAGCAGACAAAGGGTAGTTTTGGTGGGACTGAGCAAGCTGCTCATTTTCCGTCACCTGCCCAGTGGAAGCTGGCAGTACTTTGATATTCCCACAAATGCAGCCTTTAACAGGCCACCACCAACAACACACACAAAACCTGTTCCACACAAAAAAGTAAACAGATAAATTGGCCACCATCACAATTAAAACTTTCACACATTAAAGGACACCATCAAGAGTGAAAAGGCCACAGAATGGGAGGAAATATTTGTAAATCATATACCTGATAAGGGTCTAGTATCCGTTATAAGTAAAGCAGCTCAGACTTCACCCCTCATAGCATCGATAAGACTGAACAAAGCCATGCAAGTCGGGGTAAGTAAATATTTTGCTTTCCCCAGACTCTTGTGTTGGTGGGATCCGGTGGGAACCTGAACCTGTGGTCCCACACTGCAGCAGCAAAGCCGTGTGACCCAGCCTCTACTACTCCCTCCCTGGGAAGTTGATTCTACATCTCTGCTCAGAGACAAAGAGTACTTTCGGTTTTTTTTTTTTTTTTTGGATAGTAAATGGTTTTTATTTAATAGAACCAAGAAACTGCTATAGGATGTGTTTGTTTCTAGGAACTACTTTTTTTTAAATATTTATTTATTTATTTATTTATTTATTTTGCTTAAGGAATTTTATTTCAATTACAGGTGTACAAAAATCATCACAAGTCAATTTGATAGCATTTGCGTCCCAAACCCTCAGTGCATTCCCCCCACCCCCCAGATTGTCTTATTTGAAAAATCAAAGGTTTTCCAAAGTCTGTGAGTCATTGTCTGTTCTGCAAAGAGGTTCATTGTGTCTTTTTAGTTTCCACATGTAAGCCATAGCATTGGGTGTTGCTGTCTAATTGTCTGACTTGTTTCACTTCGCATGATAATTTCTAGGTCCATCCATGTTGCTACAAATGTTGGTAATTCATCCCTTTTAATGGCTGAGTAATATTCCATTGTGTGTATGTAACTTGTCTTCCCTATCCACTCCTCTGTCGATGGGCATTTAGGCTGTTTCCATGACCTGGCTATTGCGTAGAGTGCTGCAATGAGCACTGGAGTGCATGTGTCTTTTCGAGTCATGGTACTACACTTCAGCGGGAAAATTATCAGCAAGGAAAGGGCAAAACCAGGCCCTCATCGAGATGAACACTGAGGAGGCCGCCAATACCGTGGTGAACTACTGTACATCGGTGACTCCTGTGCTGCGCGCCCAGCCCGTCTGCATCCAGTTTTCCAACCATCAGGAGCTCCAGACAGACAGCTCACCCCACCAGGGGCAGACCCAGGCAGACCTGCAGACGGTGAACCCAGTCCAGCCAGGAAATCGGGCCGTGGCTGCCTCGGCCACGGCAGTGGACGCGGGAATGGCAACGGCCAGCCAGAGCCCCGGTGCTCAGGATCCTCTTGGAGAACCGCTTCTACCCGGTGACCCTGGACGTGCTGCACCAGATCTTCTCCAAGTTGGGCACCGTCCTGAGCATCATCACCTTCACCGAGGACAACCGGTTCCAGGCACTGCGGCAGCACGCTGACTCTGTGAGCGCCGCATCACGCCAAGCTGTTGCTGGACGCGCAGAATATCTACCATGCCTGCTGCACCCTGCTCATCCATTTCTCCAAGCTCTCCAGCCGTACAACGACAAGAGCCGTGACTACAAGTGCCCCGAACTGCCTTCTGGTGACAACCAACCCTCGCTGGACCAAACCATGGCCACTGGCTTCGGCGCACCTGGTATAATGTCCCTCTCCCCGTGTGCAGGAGCTGGTTACCCTCCCGCCTTTGCAATTCCTCAATCTGCAGGCCTTTCTGTCCCTCTCGTGCACGGGGCCTGGCTCCTCTGGCCGGCCCGTCGGTGGCAGCGGCAGCAGGCCAGACCGCCCTTCCAGGCCTGGCGGGGGCAGGAAATTCCACCCTGCTGCTCATCAACCCCAATCCTGAGAGAGTCACACCTCGCGAGCCTCTTTATTCTTTTCGGCATGTATGGTGATGTGCAGCGGGTCAAGATCCTGTTCAACAAGAAGGAGGATGCCCTGGTGCCGACGGCAGACGGGAGCCAGGCGCAGCTGGCCGTCAGCCACCTCGGTGGGCACAAGCCGCCCCGAAAGCCCATGCACATCACACTCTCCAAGCACCAGAACGCGCAGCTGCCTCGTGAGGGCCAGGAGGACCAGAGCCCTTACCAAAGACTGCGGCAGCTCTCCCTTGCACTGCTTCAAGAAGCCAGGCTCCAAGAAGTTCTAGAGCATCTTCCGGCCCTCGGCCGCCCTGCACCTCTCCAACATCCCGCCCTCCGTCTCTGAGGAAGACCTCAAGATTCTCTTCTCCAGCAACAGTGGTATCATCAAAGGGTTCGGGTTCTTCTAGAAGCTCCACGAGATGGCACTGATTCAGATGGGCTCGGTGGAGGAGGCCACCCAGGTGCTCATCTACCTGCACAACCACGACCTGGGGGAGAACCACCACCTGCACGTGTTTTTTCTCCAAGTCCACCATCTAGGTCACTGTAGACCCAGCCTGCTGGGTACCCTGCAGCAGCTTGCATCATTCCAGGAAAAAAATGCCACTTTGAAAGCAGCTGAAGTGACCTTTAAAAGACCAGAGATTTTATTTTATTTTTTTAAAAGAGAAATTAGTTTACCTGTTTTTAAAAGAAATTAAATCTGAATCTTCTTGTTCACCTTGGGGAGATGGGGTGCTGGCCTTAGGCCCTGCTGCCAGCCCCTCGCCTGTGCCTTCTGCAGCCTGCGGGCAGGTGCTCCCAAACGCCACTCCGCTCTCTTGTGCCCTAAACCCGTGGCTCTGGCAGGGCCTTGTTGGGGTGATAGACACATAGGGGTCTGGGGGCCCAAGGGTTCCACCTCCTGTGGGATCACATGCCTGGCTTGGTGGGAGGCTGCGAGGGGCCAAGTCTAGCCGACACCCCCAATCCTTTAATCAAGTGTATTATTCCCCTCCCCAGCCCCAGGGGCCTTCCTCGGGTGAGACCGCAGGGTGTGTCCCCGTGCTTCTTCAGCTCTGTTTCTACTGTAGTCGCTGTCTCATGCTTTGATGCAGCTGCAGACATTGTGCCTAGCAATATTTCCAGTTGGCCAAATATTCTAATCGTTTTCATTTATATGCAAAAGAAATAGTTTTATGTAAGATGCAAGATGATAAAAGTTATATGAGTATAACCTAAATCTTCTCTTTGTGCTATGACCTTGTATGTTGTACTTTTATTTTATTCCTTGGCAGTAAGTTGCCGGGCAGGTTCTAGTTTCCAAGGCAGACACAGAGGGGCCGGCTAGGTGCCAGGGTGAGGAGCCCAGGCTCTGTCTGAGAACTCCAGATGCCTTAACACCCAGCCATCCTCTGGCGAGGAGGACGGGTGCTCTTAAACTTTCAAGGCTTCTTTTTTCCTGAAAATTTTGGACCAAAGTTTTGCTTGTTTCATATCTGCCTCTATTGCTGGGACCCCAGAAGGTGGGCCACTGCCCTTCCATCTTAGTGCCTTTTCCGGTGTCCTAGGTTCAAGGGGCTCCCTGTGCAGACTTTGTGCTAGTCAGCCCACCTTGAGGCCTGGACCTCTAGTTTCCGTGTGGGGTGGAACAAGTGTGTAAATATTATAATTTTTCATTCCTGTTATAAGACATGAGAGGCAGCAGCGAAAGTGGTTTTTTACAGTGACACAGATGTATATTTTGATAACAGCAATTACAGGCCCAGTATTATATGAAGCACAGCGGTCCACTGCCCACTGCTGGCTTATAATGCAGAGAGCATGAAATTAAAGCAATTTTATAACAAAAAAAAAGAAGAAAAGAAAAATTATTATCAGGGTCCAGTTGGAAACTATACATACACAACTACCTGGCCATTGTACTACAGATGAACAGAACTGTTTGATTAAAAAAGAAGAGATGATGAAAGAGAATCCAGACTCTCATAACGTAATATGCAAAATGCCTACAATGCAATAAAAAATAACTTGTCATTTCGATGTCCAGGAAAATCACAGCATAAATGAAAAGGACAATCAACATACATCAACACTGAGATAACTCAGATATTGAAATTATCTGTCAAGGATTTAAAAGCAGTCCTCATAAAAATGCTTCAACAAGCCATTACAAATTCTCTTGATACAAATTTTAAAAATAGAAAACATCACCCACAATTAGAAGTTATAAAAAAAAAAGGAACCAAAAAGTAATGAGAGAGTAGAAAAATATAACAGTAGAATGAAAAACTCACTTTAGGAGCTCAATAGTAGAGTGGAGATGACAGGTGACAGGATCAATAAACTTGAGGCCATATTAAGAGAATTTACACAATCTAAGCAACAGAGAAAAAATAGAGAGAGAAACAAATTGAACACAGTCTCAAGATTCGTGGGAAAATAAGAGAAGAGCTGATATACATTTTCACCGTAGTCTTAAAAGAAAAGAAGCAAGACACTGGAACTGAAAAAAAAAATATAGGAAGAACTAATGGCTGAAAACCTAGTAAACAGAAGCCAGCCTGTAGGTTCAAGATGTGCAAATATTAAATAGGATAACCCTAAGGAAATCCACTCTAAGACACAACTCCAAATTACAGAAAAGAATATAGCTATAGGAAAAAAAATCTTTAAAACGACCAAGAGAAAAGATGCATTACTTACGAGGAAATGTAAATGTGAATTACAGCAGATTTCTCATCAGGAACTATCAGGCACCACAGTTTTCAAGGTGCCAAAAGAACTGTCAACCGTGAATACCAAATCCAGAGAAGCTAGCCTTCCAGCAATGCAGGAGAAATGAAAACAGGCAAAAGACATTTAAGAAAAATTTTTGTCAGAGGACATCCTCTTAAATGATGGCCCAAGACAGTTCTATACACAGAAAGGAAACGGTGAGAGAAGAAAGTCTGGAATGTTAGGAGAGAAAGGACAGCCTAACATGGACAAAAGTAGGAGTGAATGTAACAGACGGTCTCACTTCTCATGAGTTTCTAAACTGTATTTGATGACTGAAGCAAAACTTATAATCTGATATGGTGCTCAATGTATGAAGAAGAAATACTAAAAACATACTTCTAAATGGGGAAGGTATTAAAGAACCTAAAGGAAATTAAATTTTCTGTGCTCCATAATATAATCAAAAACCCTAAACATAAATCAAAGGGCATGTAAAAAATATTGAAATAATCTACAGAAAGATATGAAAGAGGGCAGAGAAGTAAGAGAAACAGACAGAAAGCATAATAAAAAGTTAGACTTTAGTCATAACATTCTCAGTAATCATCTTAAATGTAAATGGTCTAGATGCACTAATTAAAAAACAAATTGGTGGAGTTCCCGTCGTGGTGCAGCAGAAACTAATCCGACTAGGTACCACAAGGTTGTGGGTTCAATCCCTGGCCTCGCTCAGTGGGTTAAGAATCTGGGGTTGCTGTGAGCTGTGGTGTAGGCTGGCAGCTGTGGCTCCGATTTGACCCCTAGCCTGGGAACCTCCATATGCCGCAGGTGTGGCCCTAAAAAGCAAAATAAATTAATTAATATAATATAAATAAAAAATTTTTAAATAAAAGACAAATTGGTGGAGTGAATAAGATTATGATTCCAACAATATGCTGCGTACAAGAAATAATTCAAATACAACAACTTAGGCAGATTAGATTGTAAATTAAAGGATAAAACTAGATGGACCGGGAGTTCCCTTTGTGGCTCAGTGGTTAACGAATCGGACCAAGAACCATGAGGTTGCCGGTTCGATCCCTGGCCTCGCTCAGTGGGTTAAGGATCCGCCGTTGCCGAGAGCTGTGGTGTAGGTCACAGATGCAGCTCGGATCCCACGTTGCTGTGGCTGTGGCGAAGGCCGGCGGCTACAGCTCCTGTTAGACCCCTAGCCTGGGAACCTCCATATGCCGCGGGTGCGGCTCTAGATAATAGGCAAAAAGACAAAAAAAAAAAAAAATACTAGATGGACCATGAAAACATTATTTTTAAGAAGTAGGAGTGGCTATTTGAGTATTAACTAAAATAGACTTCAGAGAAAAGAAAAATACTAAAGGAAAAGAGAGACATTACATAACAGTTAAAGGACTGATCTACCATGAAACCATAATAACCCTAAATGTGCATATACAAGACAACAGGACCTAAAAATACATGAACCAAAAGCTAGTGGACCTTAAAAGAAAAACGGAAAAAATCTGGAACTGCAGCTGGGAACTTCAACAAACTTTGCTCAGCAATAGATACATTGCAAGACAGAAGATCAGTAAGAAAATACAGAAGAACTTAACAATAAAATCAACCAACACCATCTAATTGGCACTTACAGACCACTGAACCCAACAACAGCCCAAACACACATTCTTTTCCAGAACCAATAATACATTCACCAGGACAGACTATATCCTGAGCCATAAAACAAACCTCAACAAAATTTTTAAAATCAGTATCATACAGTGCGTTCTCTAACCACAACAGACCCACAACAGAAATCGATAAGATAAAGATAACAGAAAAATCCCTAAACATTTAAAAACAAGACAAACTTAATAAATAATCCATGGGATAAAGAGAAAGTCTCAAAGGAAATTCAAAAATGCATGTAATTAAATAAAATAAAGACATATCTATTTAAATTGGTGGGAAGCAGCTGAAACAGTACTTACAGAGCAATTCATAGTATTGGGGTAGCGTCTGTCAATGGATAAATGGGTAAAAAAGAGATGAGATTATATATAAATAATATATGTAATATTTCCATTGTTATACATATGTATAAAACAATGATATATATATAAAACAATGTTGTATGTATGTATGATGCACACACACACACACACACACACACAGCAATGGAAATATTATTAAGCCATAAGATGGGAGAAAATCCTGCCATTGGTGCCAATATGGATGGAACTTGAAGGTGTTATGCTAAGTGAAGTAAGTCAGACAGAGGAAAATAAATACTACATGATATCATATGCACAATCTAAAAAAAGCCACTCATAAAAACAGCGTAAAACGATGGTGACCAGGGGATGGGAGACAGGACAGATGTAGTTCAAGGGTACAGATTTTCAACAAGTTAGTAAACAAGTCCTGAAGATCTGGTGCACAGTGTGATGAATATAGGCAACCGTGTTTTATTATATCATCAAACTTGATAAGATTTAGGTCTCAATTATTCAAATCAGTAAAAAAAAAAAAATTATAACTATGTCATGTGATCCAAGCGCTAGTTATTGCTACAGTGGCCGTCATGTTACAACGTACACATGTATCAAATTAATATGGCGTACACCATAAGTGTGTTAAGTGTTATATGTCAAGTCCATTTCAATTAAAAACAAAACCGAAAATCCCTGTTAGGAAGCTGGCCCCGGGAAAGCAGCAGAATCTGCTTAAACAATCAGGCTGAGGTTCTATTACTAGGGTCCCCAAAGGAGACGGTCACAGTCCCTTGCCCCCAAATCTCTAGCAGCCCAGAAAACAGACCCCACAAACAGACAGTGGGATGGCTGCAGGGTCAAAGCTGCTTATCCTGAGAGCCCTGGAGAGAGAGTGGGTCAAGGCAGCTCTGAGCCTGGGCCCTGATGGGAATGAGACCTGAAGGCTTGAGGCTCGTAGATCTCTGCGAGAGTATGAGAGAGAGCTGGTACCGTGTGTCAGAATAAGGCACTTCTGTGAGCATGCAAGCGCACAAACACACTGTCCTGACAGGGTCAGGGGCAGCCATGAACCCCTCCCATACCCTGAGGCCCGGGAGCAGCTTCACAGGTAAAGCAGTGACGGGCACAAGAGGGTCACTGGAAAAAGCAGACCTCTGGGAAGATGCTGGACAGCAAGACTGCAGGAAGGCCCAGGAATGTGAGGTACCACAACCTGGGACACACAGGCGGTGTACCACCCACTGTAGAGTAGAATGGGCAAAAGGAATGATGCTGCTTTAGGAATTTCGGCCCCAAATCAGGAAGCCCAGGTCTGATCTATCCCGCACCCCAACCCTGCTATTGGCCCCAAATAAAAATGATAACGTAATGTTCCAAAATCTATGAGAAACGACAAAAGCAGTTAGGGAGGGAAGTCTACAACAATCCAGACCTACCTCAGGAAACAAGAAACATCTCAAATAAATGATCTAAAGTTATATCTAAAGAAACTAAAACAAGAAGAGAAAAAAACAAGACCTAAAGTTATCAGAAAAAAAAAAGGTAACAATAAGGATCTGAGGAGTTCCCATCGTGGTTCAGGGGAAATGAATCTGACTGGCATCCATGAGGAAGCAGGTTCGATCCCTGGCCTCACTCAATAGGTTAAGGATCCGGCTTTGCCGTGAGCTGTGGTGTAGATCACAGACATGGCTCAGATCCTGCATCGCTGTGGCTGTGGTGTAGAACAGTGGCTGCAGCTCCGATTCAACCCCTAGCCTGGAAACCTCCACATGCCGCAGGTGCCACTCTAAAAAACAAACAAACAAACAAAAAACAAAAAAACAAAAAAAAAAAGATCTGAGCAGGAATAAACAAAACAGAGACAAACAATAGAAAAGCTCAATGGATCTTTGAAAAGATAAATAAAATTGATCGACCAGACTCATCAAGAAAAAAAGAGAAAGGACCCAAATAAATAAAATTGGACATGAAAGAGAAGTTACAACCAACATCCCAGAAGTGCAAAATCATAAGAGATTACTGTGAACAACTATAGACCAACAAATTGGACAATCCAAAAGAAATGGATAATTTCCCAAAACCATAGTTTTCCGAGACTGAATCAGGAAAAAATTGAAAATCTGAACAAACTGATCACTAGTAAAAAAGTAAATCAGTAATCAAAAACTCCAAGTAAATGAGGTCCAGGGCCAGACATGTACATAGATGACTTCTACCGAACGTTTAAAGAAGAGTTAATACCGATCTTTCTCAAATTATCCCCCCCAAAAAAATTGAAGAGAAGGAACATCTCCAAATTCATTACCCAGAAAAAGACACTACAAAAAAAAAAAAAAGAAGAAGAAGAAAATTACAGGCTAATATCCCTGATGAACACGAATGCAAAAATCCTCAACAAAATACCTGCAAACCAAATTCAACAATAGTCGGATCGTGGAGTTCCCTTCGTGGCTCAGTGGTTAACGAATCTGACTAGGAACCATGAGGTTGCGGGTTCGATCCCTGGCCTCGCTCAGTGGGTTAAGGATCCGGCGTTGCCGTGAGCTGTGGTGTAGGTCGCAGACACGGCTTGGATCCCGCGTTGCTGTGGCTGTGGCGAAGGCCGGTGGCTACAGCTCCGATTAGACCCCTAGCCTGGGAACCTCCATATGCCGCGGGTGCGGCCCTAGATAAGGCAAAAAGACAAAAAAAAAATAGTCGGATCGTACACCATGGTCAAGTGGATCTTTCCAAGGATGCAAAGACGGTTCAGAATTCACAAATCAATCAATGTGATATACCACATTAACAAAACAAAGGATGAAAATCACACGTGATTACCCCAACAGATGCATGAAAAACATTCGACGAAATTCAATATCCCATTCACAATAAAAACTCTCATTAAAGTTGGTGGAGTTCCTATCATGACTCAGTGGCAACAAAGATGACCAGCATCCATGAGGAGGCAGGTTCCATTCCTGGCCTCGCTCAGTGGGTTAAGGATTCAGGGTTGCCGTGAGGTGTGGTGCAGGTCACAGAAGCAGTTGGGATCTGGCGTTGCTGTGGCTGTGGTGTAGTCCAGCGGTTACAGCTCTGATCCGACCCTTAGCCTGGGAACCTGCATATGCCATGGTGCGGCCCTAAAAAGACCAAAAAAAAAAAAAGTTGGTATAGAGGGAATGTATCTCAACATAACAAATGCCATATGTGACAAATCCACAGACAACATAATACTCAATGGTGAAACACAAAGCTTTCGCTCTAAGATCAAGAACAAGACAAGAATACTTACTATTGCCACTTTTATTCAATGTAGTAGTGTAAGTCCTAGCCATAGCAGACAAGGGAAAGAGATAAAACCACCTGAATTGGAAAGGAATAAATAAAAACTGTCATTATTTGCAGATGACATGATTTTATATATAGAAGCCCTAAAGACTCCATTAAAACCTGTTAGAACTTATAAATTCCAAAGAGCTGCAGGATATAAAATCAATACACAGAAATTGGTTGCATTTGGAGATATTAATAATGAACCAGCAGAAAGCAGAATTAAAAACAGAGGAAACCATCCCATTCACAATTGCATCAAAAAGAATGAAATACCTAGGAACAAATTTAACCAAAGACATGAAAGATCCGTACTCTGAAAACTATTCGATACTGATAAAAAGAAACTAGGGACAACACCAATGAAGAGAAAGATACACCTGGTCCATAGACTGGAAGAGTTACTGTGAAAATGACCCTACTGCCCAAAGCCACCTACAGATTCAATACAATCCCTGTCACAATAACAACGACATTTTTTCTCAGAACTGGAATATACTAAAATGTATATGGAATCACAGAAGACCCCAAATAGCCAAAGCAATCCTAAGAAGCAAAGGGCAAAACTGGAGGTATCAGAAGCTCTGGTTTCAAACTATATTACAAAATCATAGTAATCAAACCGTGTGATACTGGCACAAAAACAGACGTATAGATCAATAGAACAGAATAGGGAACCCAGAAATAAATCCAAGTTTACATGGTCAATTAACTTATGGCAAAGGAGCCAAGAACGGTGGAAAGACAATCACCTCAATAAATGGTGTTGGGAAAACTGGACAGCTACGTGCCAAAGAAGGAAAGTGGGCTGCTTTCTTACCGTGTACACGAAAGTAAACTCAAAATGGATTAAAGACCTGAGACCGTAAGACTCTTAGAGGAAAACATAGGCAGTAGACTTTTTGACACTGGTCTTAGCACTCAGGCAAGGCCAACAAAAGCAAAAATAAACACATGAGACTACCTCAACCTAAAAGTGTCAGTACAAAAAAAGGAAACAATCAACAAAATGAATAGACAACTTACTAAATAAGTGAAACTGTTGCAAATCATATCAATGATAAGGGGTTAATATTCAAAATATACCAAAAATTCATAGAACTCGATATCAAAAAAGACAAGCCAATATAGAAATAAGCAGAGGATCTGAAGGGATATTTTTCCAACAAAGACATATGATGGTCAACAGACACATGAAAGAATGCTCAAAATCACTAATCGTCAGGGAAATACACATCAAAGCCATAATGAGAAGTTCCTGTTGTGGCTCAGCAAGTTAAGAGCCCAGCATAGTGTCCATGAAGATGAGGGTTCGGGAGTTCCCGTCGTGGCTCAGTGGTTAACGAATCCAACTAGGAGCCATGAGGTTGCGGGTTCGATCCCTGGCCTCGCTCAGTGGGTTAAGGATCCGGCGTTGCCGTGAGCTGTGGTGTAGGTTGCAGACACGGCTCGGATCCCGCGTTGCTGTGGCTGTGGCGAAGGCCGGCGGCTACAGCTCCTGTTAGACCCCTAGCCTGGGAACCTCCATATGCCGTGGGTGTGGCCCTAGATAAGGCAAAAAGACAAAAAAAAAGATGAGGGTTCAATCCCCGGCCTTGCTCAGTAGGTTAAGGATCTGGTGTTGCCACAGGCTGCCGCATAGACTGCACATGCAGCTCAGATCCCACACTACTGCGGACGTGGCTGTGGCCAGCAGCTGCAGCTCCGATTCAACCCGTAGCCTGAGAACTTCCATGTACTGAGGTACCGCCCTAAAAAGCAAAAAATAAAAGAAAAGAAGGAAAGAGAGAAAAAAGAAACAAACCATAATGTGCTATCACCTCACACCTGTCAGAAAGGTACTATTAAAGAGACTGAATAACAACTCTTGGTGAGGATGTGCAGAAAAGGAACGTTCATGCTCTGTTTGTGGGAACGTAAATTGGCGCAGCCACTATGGAAACCAGTATAGAGGTCCTTAAAAAATAAAAAATAGAACTCCCATGTGATCCAACAATTTGACTCCCGGGTATTTATCCCAAGAAAACCAAAACACTAATTAGAAAAGATATATGCACCCCTGTGCTTATCATAGCTTTGTTTGCAATAACCAAGACATGGAAGCAACTTGTGTTAATTGACAGATGAATGGATCGAGAAAATAATGGGCATTCCCTGGTGACCTAGAAGTTAAGGATTTGGCATTGTCAGTGCTGTGGCTTGGGTTTGATCCCTAGCCCAAGAACGTCCACATGCCATGGATATGGCCAAGGAAGGAAGGAAGGAAGGAAGGAAGGAAAGAAAGAAAGAAAGAAAGACAGTAAGTCTGTGTGTATATGTGAATATTAGTCATAAAAAAATCAGATCTTGCCATTTGCAAAAACACAGACATAAATGGTATTATGAAATAAATCAGACAGAAAGGCAAGTACCATATGATTTCACTTATACGTAAAATCTGAAAAAAAAAACCAAATGAACAAACAAAGCAAAACAGAAATAGACTCATAGATCCAAAGAACAAACTAGTCACTGGAATGGAGATGGGCAGTGTTTTAACAGAATGGGTAAGGGGATTAAGAGGTACAAACTTTGAGTTACAAAATAAATGTCATGGGGTTATAATGTACAACATATAGGATATAGTCAATAACATTGTAATAACTTTGTATGATGCCAGATGGTTACTAGACTTGAGGTGATCAATTACTAATGTATATAAATGTTGAATGTTGTGCCCCTTAAAGTAATGTAATATTGTGTGTAATCTATTCTTAAATCAAAACAGCAACAAGATACTGGCAATTCCAGTCAGAGCAATTAGGCAAGAAAAAGAAATAAACAGTATCCAAATAGTAAAAGAAGAAGTAAAATTATTTCTGTTTCAATATGACATCATATTATATGTAGAAAACACTAAAGAATCTACACACAAAATTGTCAGAATAAACGAATTCAGCAAAATTGCAGGATACCAAATCAACAGGTCAAAATGAGTTGCATTTCTATACCCTAACAATGAAAGGAAACTACAAAAACAATCCTATGTACAATAGCATCAAAAAAAAAGAATAAAATATGGAGTTTCTGTCGTGGCTCAGTGGGTTAAGAACCCAACTAGTGTCCATGAGAATGTGGGTTTGATCCCGGGCCTCGCCCAGTGGGTTAAGGATCTGGCAATTACTGAAAGCCACGGCGTGGGTCACAGATGCGGCTCAGATCCAGGATTGCTGTATCTGCGGCGTAGACTGTCAGCTGCTGTTTTGATTTGACTCCTAGCCTGGGGACTTCCATATGCTGCAGATGTGACCCTAAAAAGAATAAAATACTTAGGAATAAATGTAACAAAGTATACAAAAGATTCGTACACTGGAAACTACAAAACATTACCAAAAGAAATTAAAACAGATGTAAAGATATCCATGTTCTTAAGTTAAAAAGAAAAGAAAACCGTTGGATAAAACCTAAAATAAATAAATAAATAAATAAATAAATAAATAAATAAATAAATAAATAACTACAATTGTCACTTGACCCCCCCCAAAAAAAGACATCACGTGTTTGTGAATTGGAAGGTTTAATGTTGTCAAGTGCACAATGCTGCCAAAAGGGAGCTATAGATTCAATGCAATCTCCATAAAAATCTCTACAGTGTTTTTTGTAGAAATAGAAAAAATCTCCCTATAATTCATATGGAATCTCAAGTAACCCAAATAGCCAAAAGAATATTGAAAAAGAAGAGCACAGTTAGGGGATCCAAACTTCCTAATTTGAAAACTTATTGAAGAACTACAGTAATCAAAACAGGGTCATCTGGCATGATGACAGCCATATAGATCAATGGAATAGAATGGAAATTCTAGAAATAAACCCTCGCGTATTTGGTCAAATGATTTTCAACAAGGTTGCCAAGTCCGTTTAGTGAGGGAAAGACAGTTTTTTTCAACAATTGGTACTGGGGAAACTGTATATCCTTGTAAAAAACACTGACTTTTATCCTTAATTTACCTCACATACAAAAATCATCTGACAATGTCTCAAGACTAAGCATAAGAGTTAAAACTGTAAAACTACTAACGGAGAACACAGGGAATCTTCACGACATTTGATTTGGCAATGATTTCTTAAATATGACGCCAAAAGCACAGGCAACAAAAGAAAAACAGATAAATTGGATTCACCTAAATTAAAATCTTTCTTGCCTCAAAAAACACAATCAGGAGAGTGAAAACACAACCCACAGAATAGGAGAAAATACTTGCAAATCGTATATCTGATTAGGGATTAATATCCAAAATATATAAAGAATTCCTACCACTCAATAACAAAAACCGAACAATCCAATTCACAAATGGGCAAAGGGTTGAACAGGCATATTTTTGAAAGGTATACAAATGGCCAACAAGCATATGAAAAGATGCTCAATGTCATTAATCGATAGGTAAATGCAAGTCAAAACCAAGTTCGATACCATGTCATACCTACTAGGATGGCAATTTCTTTTAAAAAAGGAAAACAACAAGTAGTTGGTGAGGATGTAAAGACATTGCAAATGTCACACATTACTGATAGGAATGTCAAATGATCCAGCCACTATAGCAAACGGTATGGCAGTTCCTCAAAAAGTTAAACATAGAATTATCATATGATATAGCATTTCTGCTTCTAAGCCTACACCCAAAAGAACTGAAAGCAAAAACTCAGACACGTGTACACTCATGTTCACAGAAGCATTGTTCACAAGATCAAAAAGGTGGAAACAACCCAAGTGTCCACCAACAGATGAATAGATAAACAAGTGTGACATATATGTTCAATGGAGTATTATTCAGTCAGTAAAAGGAATGAAATTCTGATACATGCTATAGCATGGATGAACTTTAAAGATATCATGCTAAGTGAAATAAGCCAGACACAAAAGGGCATGTATTGTACGGTTCTACTTATACGGGATACCTAGAGTAGGCAAATTTAGACAGAGAGTAGAAAGGTGGTTACCAGAGGCTGGCAGAGGGAGAAATGCGGAATTATTGCTTAGAGGTTATAGAGTTTCTGTTTGGGATGCTAAAAAAAAAAAAAAGTTCTGGAGACAGATAGTGGTGATAGTTATATGACATGGCAAATGTACTTAGTTTCATCACTTAAAAATGTACCCTTAAAATGGCAAATATTATGTACGTTTTGCCACAGTAAAATATAATCAGAAAAAGAAAAGGAGGGAGAGAAGAAGGAGGGTAGGTCGTTGGGCATCCTGGCCAACCTGGTTGCTGTCCAGGCCTGACAGCACCGGTTGATTAGACTGTCACCCATACAGACTATCCTCTTAGGCTGAGTAGGTACACTTCCAAAGTAAACAGAAGGAGGAGTTTCCGTTGTGGCTCGGTGGTAAAGACCCCGACTGGTATCCATGAGGACGTGGGTTTGATCCGTGGCCTCACTCAGTGGGTTAAGGATTCAGCATTAAGTGGGTTAAGGATTCTACCCCTAAATGCCCATCGACAGAGGAGTGGATAGGGAAGATATGGTACATATACACAGTGGAATATTACTCAGCCATTAAAAGGAACAAAATAACAACATTTACAGCAACAGGGATGGACCTAGAAATTATCACGTGAAGTAAAACCAGTCAGACAATTAGACACCAACATCCAAGGCTACTGCTTACATGTGGAAACTTAAAAAAAGGACACAATGAACTTCTTTGAAGAACAGATAGTGACTCACAGACTTTGGAAAACCCATGGTTTCCAAATGAGACAAGCTGGGGGGTGGGAGGAGGCACTGAGGGTTTGGGATGGAAACGCTATAAAAATTGTGATGATTTTTGTACACCTATAATTGTAATAAAATTCATTAAGCAATGGTAAAAAAAAAAAAAGGATTCGACCCCTAGCCTGGGAACTTCCATACTCCACGCATGCGGCCCTAAAACAAACAAACAACGTAAACAGAAGGAAGTTTAATATTCAAAGAAGAGGGTCGAAGGGTGGGGGAGATTTCTCCTTTTTCAGTCTTACTTCTTCAGGTCAAGGCGAAATGCTCATTCTGTCTCCAGATGGGAATCCCAGCATTTCACCCAGGGGACCTCACTTTCCAAGAGGAGTCGCTCTAGAAATATCCAAGGGCCGGGAGTAACTAGATGGAACTCACCACGCAGCAGCCTCACGCGGTTGGAACGAATGCTCCCACACGTTGAGCAGCGCGTGCTTGGCCTGGGTGACCAACAAAGAACCCAAGTTGAGAGAGGCGGTGGGGTTTGCCCAGGGTTCATCCTCGTTCTACACGAAAGAATCACTAATAAAACCCAGGTCCGCCCAAATCTTTTCTCCTGATTTCTAAGAATCGAAGAATTTTTCAGGCCGGAGGCCAGGGAAAGGCTGGACTTGGAGGCGGAAGATTGAGCGCCAGTCTTTGCCCCCAATTCACTGTTACGTCTTTGGTTCAGTTGTTCTATCATCCTGTGCCTTGTTTTCCTTCTTAGTAAAAGGAGGATCAGAATCTCTGCCTCACGGGGGCTTGTTGCTGAGCCCTGTTGTGTCGCCGTGGTGCATAGCCTATACGACTTTATTGGTGGCGGGTCTGATTGCTTCCACGTGCTCGAGGTAAACATCGTGAGAGGTACAGCCTCTAGATCTTTTGTACTTTTCTCCCAGAAACACTAAGATGGCAGTGTACTGAAGTACGCTCCCCAAAGCAGAGTGAACATCCATGAGGGGAGGCAAGGGGCTGGCTGGTAGCTGGACGAGCCGCCACCTGGTGGCAGCGTACAGAGATGATGTCTCTTCCGGGAAGGAGTGAGACTGAGTATCTTCTGAGGACCTTCAGAAGCCTGATGACCTTTGAGGAAAGTAGGTGGAGAAGCGGGGCAGCTTTGAGTTCCCCCGGGATGCTGTACAAAGAAATCCTGTGAGCAAACGTAAGCACTGGGCTTCGGGCCGGCCACATGGTCCCCACACTAGGACCCTTGGATCGTGTCACCTCTCCTCTGTGAGCCCCTTACTTCTACCGTCTTCTTCTGAGCCCCTTAGAACAGAATCTTCCTGGTCTGGCAAACGGGAGTGGAGGAGACGGCCAGGTGTGTGGTCAGACCTCACTCCCACCGATCGTGTCACCCCTTATGTCAGGGTGACCGTCTCACAGCCTCTCCCTGGAGCAAGAATTCGTAACAGCGGGAAGACTCAGAGTGACAGAGGCCCTGAGAGGCCTCTGGGGAGCAGCAGATGCCCACACCAGAGTGGTGGCATCAGCGAGTGAAGGGGAAACTGAGGCAAAGTGGAAGAGTCTTGCCCCTAAATAAAGCTTCCACTCAGCTGGCATCCACTCACTGCCATGTGAGAGCTTGGGCCTCATGTGGCCAGAGCTCCCAATTTTTGTTCTAGAAAAATCCAGAGATCCAGATAATTGTGTAAAGTGTCTGTAGTGGTCTGTCTTGGTTCTGCTGCAGTAACAAATAATCCCAAATCCCGGTGGCTGGAAACAGCAGAGATTTATTTTTTTCTTGCTCATTCACTGTCTGTGTGCCACGTAGTCTGCCGGGGCCCTGACCACCGTCATTTACTGCCATGTTTGTCCTGTGTGGCTCATTGAGATTTAGGGGACCAGCCCACTGCAGTGCTGGCTGCAGGAGCGGCCCCTACCCCAGATGTCTCTAAGCCAAGGAGAGAGCCGGGGAGGACCTCCCCCTTGCGGTCAGATACTCAGACCCAGAGCTCATCTCATTGGTCAGAGCCATAGAGGGGCCCCGTGTGGCATGAGGTACCAGCCAGCCACAACCTTCAGAGGAAGTCCTGGCCAACCACGCAGCTAGCCACCCCACCAGCGTCCCGGGTACCCAGGGTTGTGCCTTGGAGCTATGAGGTCATAAGGAGAGGTCATAAGACCAGATGTGACAGGCAGCCAAACACAGAGCCAGCCCACTCAGGTGCCTGCAGGGACTGGCTCGGGCCACCGCCACGCTGCCCATGCCATTTCTCCCTCTTCCCTGAGGTGGTGCTTCCCCAGAGGCCTCTGCCTCCCAGGCCTGCGAGCACGTGTTCCCAGTGACCTCACTCCTGCCCTTTGACTTTTTTGTCTAGGATCACCCCACTGTGACTACTGTCCCCCTCCCCAGCCTGCCGCCCCCAGGAAGGACCAGCCTCCTCCCAGTTCCAGGCCCAGAGGACGGGTACTTAGTAGTTCGGAAGAAACAACCACTGAGTTCATGGGATCCCGGTTTTGCAGACAAAAATTATTTCAGTATGGTTGCCCATGTGCACGGCAGGTACTGAGCCAAGTGCTGGCCTGTAACCCAGCACTTGGTATTGGCTGCTTCTCGGGTGCCCAGAACCTGCTCTCATTCACTCGAGCTCAGGACAGCCCCTGAGGTTGGCGCTCGGGCATCATCAGCCCAGTCTGCAGAGGGGAGACCGGGGCATGGAGAAGCTAGGAGCTTGCCTTTAGCCACTGTCTCCACCAACTCCCCGAAGCCACCCGAGGGCCCTGGGGAGAGAAAGGGGCTTAGCTGGTGGGCTTAGCTGGTCCACCACTGGGGGTCATGCCCCTCCCTCCTCCAGGCTCAGAATCCCACCGGGCGTTCCACCTCCTTTGCCCTGTCTTGAAGCTCCTGGTGCTCTGGGTATCGGCAGGGGGCACCCAGCTCCTGGAAGCCAGGCCCGTCCTGGGAAAGCATCCATCCAGCTCAGCCCCTAGCATCCCCGTGCTGGCCCTGGACACCTGCTGGAGTATGTTTTCCCCCTTGGCCTCATGCTGGGGGGAGGCAGCGTCCCATTTCATAGAAGAAAAAAGCCAGGTCCGCAGGGCCGGCAAGTGTGGGGGCCACATTCCAGCCAGTCCACAGCCCCCAGGGGACATATTTGGATAGAGCCAGCTGCACCACAGGGGACAACTGGTTTGGCAAGGAGGAGAACACATATCTGTTAGATTTTTTTTTAATTAGGGTAAAATATACATAAAATTTACCATTTTAACCCCTTGTTAAAAGTTTTGTACGAGTGGAGTTCCCGTCATGGCTCGGTGGTTAACGAATCCGACTAAGAACCATGAGGTTGCGGGTTCGATCCCTGGCCTCGCTCAGTGGGTTAAGGATCCGGCGTTGCTGTGAGCTGTGGTGTAGGTCGCAGACGTGGCTCGGATCCCGCATTGCTGTGGCTGTGGTATAGGCCGGCAGCTACAGCTCCTGTTAGACCCCTGGCCTGGGACCCTCCATATGCCATGGGTACGGCCCTAGATAAGGCAAAAAGACAAAAAAAAAATTCAGTCGAAGTACAGTTGGTTGACAAGGTTGTGATCATTTCTGTTGTACAACAGTGACCCAGTCGTACATATACACAGATCCATCCTCTCTCAGCTTCTTTTCCCACATAGATCATCGCAGAATGCAGGCTAGAGCTCTCTGCTGTACAGCACCGTCTCAACCATCTCTCAGTGACCACTGAGTAGTCTCAGGTGCATTCACCGGGCTGTGCAGACATCGCCACCGTCCAGCTCCAGAGCATTTTCATCTTGCAAAACTGAAACTCTATCTTCATTAAACACCAACTCCCCATTCTCCCCTCCCCCAGTCTCTGGCACCCACCTTTCTACTTTTTTTTTTTTTTTTTTTTTTTGTCTTTTTAGGGCCGCACCCACGGCATGTGGAGGTTCCCAGGCTAGGGGTCTAACAGGAGCTGCAGCTGCCGGCCTTCGCCACAACCATAGCAACGCGGGATCCGAGCCGCGTCTGCAACCTACACCACAGCTCACGGCAATGCCGGATCCTCAACCCACTGAGCAAGGCCAGGGACCGAACCCGCAACTTCGTGGTTCCTAGTCGGATTCGTTTCCGCTGCACCGCGATGGGAACTCCTCCTCACCCTTCTAACTTTCCTAGAGTGTGACTGCTCTAGGAACCTCAGATGACTGGAATTATACAGTATTTGTCCTTTCGTAAATGTCATATTTCACTTAGCGTAATGTCCCTAAGTTTCACCTGTGTTTTAACTTGTGTCCCAATGTCCATTTTTTTCTTTTTTTTTTTAATAATAATGAATTTTATCCCAATGTCCTTTTTTAAGCCTGAATAGTATTCCATCGTATGTATATACCACTTGGCGCTTATTCATTCCTATGGCAGTGGGTTGCTTCCCTCTTTTGGCTGTCGTGAATGATGCTGCTATAAACGTGGGTGTGCATCTGTCTCTTCAAGACTCTGCTTTACGCCCCTTAGGGAATACATGCAGAGGTGCAATTATGAGGTCGCAGGACAATTCTACATTTCTTGTTTGAGAAAGAGAGATCTCTTTTTAAATGGCAGTTTCCGGCATTGATAGCGATGGTAGGAAAAGGGAAAAACTATAGCCTAGGAAAAAAAAATTCACAAAGAAATAACTTTTTCCGGTTTTGCAGAAGAAACCCACTGTTACCACGTGTGCGTGGTTCTCTCCAGAGGTGTCACCATGCTCCTGATCCCTACCTCCCGTTCACTGTCTTGTCGGCACCCTTCGAGACGGCTTGGCCCAGGCTCGGCTGGACTGGTGGACACAGGGAAGGGTACCTCGGCCTCCGGGTGCCACATGAGCTCTTCCCTCGACAGAGGCCAGCGCTCTGGGAGGTGGCATATGCCCGCAGGGCCTCGGGTCCCGGCACCTCCCCTTCTGCCCGCCCCAGGCCAGGCGCCAGGCCCCCGCGTGCCTCGCAGGTGCTGGGGGCCCCAGCCGGCCCGGCCTCCCGGCGGCTCCAAAAGTCATCTAAGAGAATATATTCGAGCTGTCGTGTGGAGTTGAGTTTCTTTTGGCAAACGCTGGAGACTGACAAAAATATTCACGTCAAAACATTTCTGGTGCAAAATTTATGAAAGCATTCGAATTTGGCCTGGGCATTTTTTTTTTCCCTTTTTCCCTCTCCCCCTCCCCCGCCTTGTCCCGAGTTGGGGGTGGGGAGAAGAGATAGAGTCCAGATGTTGGTGGGAATTAACTTCTCTTCGCTCCCTCCCCCAAGCCCTTCTGGCCAGAGGGACCTCGGAATCAATGGCCGCTGTGTGTCCAGGGGAGCACAAAAGGCCGTGTGCCTGAGCCCTGGGCTCTCCCCGGCCTCGCCAGCACCGAGGAAGTGCCCCGGCCTGGAGTTTGCCCCCTAACCCCGGGGTCTGGGGTAATTGTCTGCAGAGGCAGCCTGGGGCCGGGCGGGCCATAATGATTTAGGCAGGATCTATTTCACTTCAAGCCTTTTCTACTCCGAAGAGGCCTAATCGAAAGTAATCTGAAAATTAGGGAAAATAAAAACCATGCCCACCGTTACATAAATACCCATTTCCTCGCATCGGCTGCTCGAAATCACCTCATTCCAGAGCAATGTGATGTTTCCCTCATGGGCAAGGCGGGCCCCCCTGCCTGGGGTGGGGGGGCTTTTGATCTGCGCCATCCTCGCCCTGCTGCTCCCTGACAGGGATCCCAGGTCCCCGAGGGGGCCAGCCCTGCAGACTTCGCATGCGGCCTGGAGAGGTAAAGACGGAGCGGGACAGATGAGTTTGAGGTAGCCCCGTGGGCCACTCATTTATTCCTCTACCGCGTTTCCTCCCCAAGATTCAAGGCTTGCCATGTCCTCACGACAGCTCCAGGTGACCCCCGCCAACTCAAACCCTCGCCCGCTCCCGCTCCTCCCAAGTAGTTCCTATCAGCCCTCAGACACTCCCGGTTCAGTCCCACCCCAGGGCCTTTGCACAAGCTGTTCTCAAGGCCCGAAGGCCCCTTGCCCAGGTTTGCACTCGCGCCTCAGGACTTCTCTGTGTTCCCGTCTCAGATGGAAAGTCACTTTCTCGGAGTCGCCTGCCCTTCCTCTCCTGTCACAAGAACTGTCCTCATTGCACTTTCACTCCACCCCACTCCCCCAAGGCTGGCATGTTCTTGCTGGTCTCTTGGGTTTTGAGACCTGTGCTCGAGCTCCAGGAAACAGGGGCCGTATCCAGCTTGTCTCCTTGTCTAGAACCCAATAAACATTTACTGACAGAATTAAGAAGTTTCTCATGCGGAGTTTCCTTCGTGGCTCAGTGGTTAAAGAATCCGACTAGGAACCATGAGTTTGCGGGTTCGATCCCTGGCCTTGCTCAGTGGGTTAAGGATCCGGCGTTGCCGTGAGCTATGGTGAAGGTTGCAGACGTGGCTCGGATCCCGCGTTGCTGTGGCTGTGGCGAAGGCCGGCGGCTACAGCTCCTGTTAGACCCCCAGCCTGGGAGCCTCCATATGCCGCGGGTGCGGCCCTAGATAAGGCAAAAAGACAAAAAAAAAAGAAGTTTCTCACACAAGAACAAAGTTGAGTGGTTTACAAGGTGGGTGGGGTGGGGGGAGAGGGGAGGGTCTGGAGCCTGCGAGGAAACCCAGGTTACATCCTGCCTGCACCACCCACCTCCTCATGGGTCTGGCCGTGAGCCCACAAACTCCCAGGTGGCATCCAGCATGCCAAACGGCCGTGTTCAACGGTGGCTGCAAATCCACTGACATTCCGTCAAGGCGTGAGGTCTCCCCTCGGATGCTCTGGGCCTGTGACAAAGAAGTTTCCAGATGGTTCTAGAAGGTGCCCAGCCATTCGAGTCTTCCAAGTTAGGCCTCACTTAACGAATGTATGGACTCCCTCTCCGGGCCAAGCCAAGCGCTGGGCATGGAGGTGTGACAGGGACCCAGATTCTCTGTGTCCTCAAGAGATGGACTCAGCCTGTGTCCTTGCAGAGACACTGCCACTGCCCACTTGCACCCCTCTGCCTTCACTGTATCAGCCACTCTGGTTCAGGCTGGGACCCTTGGCGGGGCCTCTGCCCGAGCTGGGCACGTGCAATGTGCCTGGGTTAAGTGCCCCTTTGCTGACGGAAGTGGCGGGTGGTTGCCCCAGCTCGCTGAGGTCTGAGTTGTACACGGACGCCCACAAAAGTGGCTGGCCGGGTGACACATGCATTGCTGGGCCCCCTTCTCCCCTGGCATTTCCTGGGCTCCTCCCACTCCCTGCTGCACTTGGAGCCTTCTCTTGGATTTGGCTTGAGGAGAAGCCAGTCTCTCTGGGCCACCACCTCCTCACTTGGTTGAGGGACAAGCGTCGATGGTGACAAATGATAGGATCTCTGTGGACCAAAGTAAAGGGCGTGGGCTGGCACAGCCACACAGCCAGGAGAGGGCCCATTCTTCCCCAGCACAGCCATCTAGCTGGCTTGCAGTTTGCTCTTGACGGCATGCACAACAAGAATCAGGTGACCAGGGTTCCCCGCAGCAAAGTCAGGGCCCCTCCCTAAGGGCCAGTGTGCTCCAGACTCCAGAGATCCCAGAACACCAGAATCTGAGAGCTCCTAAGGGGTGGGGGGCGGGCTCCCCAGGGAGCCAGCAGATCAGAGTCTCCCGGCCTCCAAGATGGAGGGCGGCCCCTGCACCTCAGGCTAGGTGTCACCCAACCCAGCACCCTCGGCTGGCTGTGCCCATGGCTTTCCAGGAAGGTCTGCAGCCCCAGGTGCGACCCAGGAAGGTGGGGACCTGGCTCCAGGGTGCAGAGAGCATTTGGGGAGCCAAGCGTCGTGGAAAAAACTCACATCCATCACACGCCCAGAGGAGCTACGGATTTCATACACGGGACTATACCCAGTGCTCACCACAGCCCTACAAGTCTGGGGCTAAACAGCCCCATCTGTTTACAGATGAGGAAATTGAGGCACAAGGATGTAACGTGACCATCTGAGTCCACTGTGACCCAAGCCACAGCCTGACACCCAAATCCTGGCAGCTCCTTTTCGGCCCCGCAAAGACCCATCTGTGCGCTGCAGCAGCTTCAACAGCACGACCGCAGAAGCACCGAGCTGCCGAGCGAGGCTCGTCCCCTAGGAGGGAACTCAGCCATGATGGAAGGAGAGCCCCAGGAGGAAGGAGCGCTCATCGCTGGCATGTGGGCATGAACAGGCAGCATCGGGGCAGGACAGAAGCCTTGAGTGGAGGCTGGAACGGGGGCCTTCAAGCCCTCTGGCCCCCAGGATCCATGACCACATGTGCCCCATGGAGACGAACCAGTTCAGAGAATCCTGCCCCAGCCGTGTGCAGCCCCCCGTCCACACCGCTGGCATACCCAGGCCTTATGCTTTGTCCCCCACCTGGAGCCCATTATCACCCATCACGCCATCCCCCACCCAGCCAGCCCCCCTCTAAGGCCTCCCCTGGGCTGGGCCAGATCGCACGCATTTCTGCACCGGCCTCCCCACAAGCCTGGGCCCTTCAAGGACTCACACTAGGTCAGAGTGATGCCAGCAGAGGGACCTGCAGCCAGCAGCTGCTGGGGGAGTGACAAGCCAATGAATGAGTGAAGGCACGCACCCCTTCTCTGGGGCCTGGTGTCCAACTCTTCCCAGCGCGCATGCAGGTCCTGTGGAGCCCTTGACCCCTTTCCCTGGACCTTGGGGGCAGAATTGCAGGAACTCCAAATCTGCATTCGGAATGGCCCATCTATTGTATCTGGGCACTTTGGCTGAAACTGCCATTTGTAAGTCCTGCACCCAGAGTTCCCGTCGTGGCTCAGTGGAAAGGAATCTGACTAGCCTCCATGAAGACGCAGGTTCCATCCCTGACCACGCTCAGTGAGTTAAGGATCCAGTGTTGCCGTGAACTGTGGTGTAGGTTGCAGCGTTGCTGTGGCTGTGGTGTAGGCCTGCAGCTGCGGCTCCAATTCAGCCCCTAGACTGGGAACTTCCTTATGCCTTGGATGTGGCCCTTTAAAAAAAAAAAAAGGACAATAAATAAAAGTTCTGCATCCTCGCCAAGGTTTCCCAGGCAGGCACGAGCCCCAGCCCAGAGCCCGGATACGGTCTGGTCCAGGGAAAGCCACACAGCTCACCCTCGGAAGATTGAGGAAAGTTATAAAGCAAGAGACAGTCTGGAAAAAGGCTGCTCTGAGTTGTAGCGGGAGGCAGGCGTGGAATAGAATTGCAGGTGGCCAGTCCCAAGTAACAGTCTCCTCTGGAGGCAGGCAGGGTGAGCCAAGCAGGCTGAAGGCACGTCATCAGAGCACAGGGCTAGCGTGTCCTCTGAGCTGCGGCAGGAGGGGGCAGGCCCAGCTGGGTGGGCTGCAGGGGTGAGTCTGCAAGCTGGACACCCTTGGGGAGCCGGGCCAGAGCTGCTCAGAACTGAGCCGAAGCAGGGAAGGCTCCCAAGGAAGGACTAGGCTTTGCGGGTCGGAGCTGAGGGGTGAGCAGGGCTAGCCAGGAGGGGTGGAGGACAGGGCTTCCCAAGGCCAGAGACCCCGGGAAGCTGGAAACCCTTTTTCTTCCCAGACAGAACCCTGCCAGAAGCCCTGCCTCTCAGTCTGGGGCCGGGGCCCAACTGGCTAGTTTTCGAAGCTTGAAGCTTTGGAGGTTGGGTGCTCCGGGGGCAGGCAGGGGCTCCCAAGGGTAACGCGTGTTTACCCGCAGTAGTCGGGGATGGCAGGCCATGCGAAGGCTCCCGGAATGGAGCCGGTGCTCTGCTGCAATTACCCGTAAGCCTGGTGTTTACATGGGGGTTTTACGGAGAATTCAAAGCATATCTTCCTGTTGCTTTGGCAGCGAAGGCGTATCAAGTGAGTGTTCAAAAGGGCCGAACCACGTCTGCAAAAATAAAAACCAAATGGCCGAGTAATTTCCACCAGAGAAGGACTTACTCTCGCAATTGCACGGTCTATTTAGCGTGCTTTCATAAAACCTTTTAACGAATCAGCCCTGAACTTGAGCACCAGGCCCAACCCACCTGTCAGGCTTACATTTCCAAACACAGGTATGGCCACTCGGCAGATTGGATGCAGGTTTCCGTCGCCACCCCCCGCCCCGCACGGAGTAGAAGTCCCCAGTGTCCTTCAGGACGATCCTGAGGCACAGGCAGGCCCCTGTGTCCAGCAGCAAAGATGCCAGGACCCTGTGCCAGCCAGGGATGGAGGTCCTGGCCCAGAGGAGATTGCAGGGGAGCGGGGAGCACAGCAGCAGCTCAGTGTTACGACGCTCCTGGGTCACTGGGGGACCCACAGGAGGCCCTGCTCTACCTGGGGAAGCAGGGAAACCTTCCAGAAGGAGGAACTGCATGAACCAGACACTGGAAGAGTTAAGTAGGAGAGGACTGGGGGGGAGTAAAGGAAGACCCCGTGGCTGGAGGGCGCTCTGAGAGGCCAGCCTGGTCGAGCAGGGCCAGTGGTTTGCCTACAGCTACCCAAAGGAGATGAGAAGAAAAATGTTTTCACGTGGAAGATTCCACTCCAGAAGTAAATGGCAAGCCATTCAGCCAAGCTGGGCCGTTGGGGGTTGCTAAGGGGCTAGGATTTCAGCCTCAGATGGAGGAAGATGCTGGAAGGTGTTCTGAAGTCAGCCTTACTGAGGTATTGCATCTTAGGGTAACTGTGCATTTAACCTAACAAGAAACTACCAAGATGGGAGTTCCCGTTGTGGTGCAGCGGAAAGGAATCCGACTAGTAACCATGAGGATGCAGGTTCAGTCCCTGTCCTCGCTCAGTAGGTCAGGGATCCTGCATTGCCGTGGGCTGTGGTGTAGGCCAGCAGCTGCAGCTCCGATTCGATCCCTAGGCTGGGAACCTCCATATACTGCAGGTGCGGCCCTAAAAAGCAAAAGAGAAAGAGAGAAAGAGAGAGAAAGAAAGAAAGAAAGAAAGAAAGAAAGAAAGAAAGAAAGAAAGAAAGAAAGAAAGAAAGAAAGAAAGAAAGAAAGAAATGGGGAGTTCCTATCGTGGCTCAGCGGTTAACAAATCCGACTAGGAACCATGAGGTTGAAGGTTCGATCCCTGGCCTTGCTCAGTGGGTTAAGGATCTGGCGTTGCCATGAGCTGTGGTGTAGGTCGCAGACGCGGCTCGGATCCCGCGTTGCTGTGGCTGTGGCGAAGGCCGGCGGCTACAGCTCCTGTTAGACCCCTAGCCTGGGAACCTCCATATGCCACGGGTGTGGCTCTAGATAAGACAAAAAGACAAAAAAAAAAGGGAAAGAAAGAAAGAAAAAGAAAAGGAAGGAAGAAGGAGAGGGAAGGAGGAAGGAAGGAAGGAAGAAACTACCAGCATTTTCCACCCAGTGGGGCCCACTTGATACTACTACCTGCAGTGTATACGAGTTCTGACCCACTCCACATTTACTTCCACACGTGGTATCGTCAGTCCTAGCACGTAGTGACTGATAGCTCATTACGGTTGTCATTTGCATTTCCCTGATGATTAAATACTGAGCACTGTATGCTGACCAGCCAACTGAATACCTTCTTTTGAAAGAGTCTTTCAACTCTTTCGCCCACTTTTGCCGTGTTTGTCTTATTATTGTGTGCTAAGAGTTCTCTACCTGTTTGGGGTATATAAATTGTAGTTAGATTTTCTTTTCCCTTCTGAATTTTGGCCAGCCTGTCTTTTTCATTTTTTATCTTGAAATCATTGTAAATAAAAAGCAAATTGCAGAGTTCCCTTCATGGTTCAGTGGTAAGTAACCCAACTAGTATCGATGAGGATGTGGGTTCAATCCCTGGCCTCGCTCAGTGGGTTAAGGATCCAGTGTTGCCTTGAGCTGTGGTGTAGGTCGCAGACGCAGCTCGGATCCTGCGTTACTGTGGCTGTGGTGTATGCCAGCAGCTGCAGCTCTGATTTGACTCCTAGCCTGGGGACCTCCATATGCGATGGGTGTGGCCCTAAAAAGACAAAAAGAAAAAAAGGCAAGTGGCAAAAACGTATGAGGAGGTCCTACACACACTCAGACAGCCTCCCTCAAGCCTTAACGTATTGAGTAACAGTGCATAATCAGAATAAAGAGATTCACGGAGTTCCCGTTGTGGCTCAGTGGTTAACGAATCCTACTAGGAACCATGAGGTTGCGGGTTCGATCCCTGGCCTTGCTCAGTGGGTTAAGGATCCGGCGTTGCCGTGAGCTGTGGTGTTGGTTGCAGACGCGGCTCGGATCCCGTGTTGCTGTGGCTGTGGCGAAGGCCGGCAGCTACAGCTCCTGTTAGACCCCTAGCCTGGGAACCTCCGTATGTCGCAGGTGCGGCCCTAGATGGTACAGGGGGACCAAAAAAAAAAAAAGAAGAGAGTCACATGGAGACAATCCATGGAGCCTATTCGGATACCTCCAGTTACGGATACTATTCATGCATGAATGCACGCGTGCAGGTGTGTGTGCTTGCAGCTCTGTGCAATATTATCACATGTAGCTTAATGTAACTGTCCCCAAGATCAAGCCCCTTCACAGGACTCCCTCACGCTGCCCCTTTACAGCCGCACCCATCCCACCCCTAGCCCTGGCAACCAGTAATCTCTTCTCCGCCTCTACAATGATGTCATTTAATAAATGTTGTATGAAAGGAATCCACAACATGTGTCCTTTTCAAGTTGGCTTTTCTTCATGCAGCATAGTTCCCCGGCGATCCATCCACATTTCTGTGTCAGTATTCATTCCTTTTCCTTGGCGAGCGGAGTTCCGTGGTACGCGTGTACTACAGTGGTTCCACATTCCCTCATCCAAGGTCACTGGAGCCTGTCCAGATTTCAGCTGTTAGGCATAAAGTGAATCTGAATACTCCTGTCCAGCTGTCTGTGCGAAAATACGTTTTCATTTTCTGGGATCGATGCCCAAGAGTACCATTGTTGGGTCATCCAGTAATTCTATAAATAAGTTTACAAGGAACTTCCCCAGTATTTCACAGAGTGGCCACACCAGTGTCCAACCAGGAATGTGTGAGGGATCCAGTTTCTTCTTCCTCCCACAGCATTTGGTGTTGTCACACTCTTTTATCTTCGCTGTTCTGATGGCCGTGTGATAACATCACGTGTCCCTAGTGGTGACTGCTTCTGTGCGTCTTTTCACAAGCTTATTGGCCATCTGCGTATCCTCTTTGGTGGAACGCCTGTTTATGCGTTTTACCCATTTCGTAATGGCATTGTTTGTCTCTTACTGTTAGATTTTGAGAGGTCTTTACATATTAGAGCATTAGTATTTTGCCGTATCGTGTGGCGTGCAAATATTTTTCTCCCAGTCTGTAGTTTATCTTTTCAGCCTCTCAAGAAGGGTCTTTCCCAGGGGAGCAGAAGTTCTGGCTTTTAATTCATTTTCCTTTTATGGATCGTTCTTTTGGTATCGAGTCTAAGCATTCTTAGGTCCTGTGGATCGTGCCTAGGAAGTGCTCTTCTGTACAGCCCTGTTCATGCTAGCTGGATGCTGCCTGATTCACGGATTGTTCAGTAAAGCCAGCTAGATCTTTTAAATTAAAAAAAAAAAAAAGACTCTGTCTCCAAATAAGGTCACATTCTGAGGTGTAGGGATTAGGATGTCAGTATAAGAATCTTAGGGAACATAATTCAACCTATTAACACGACTTTAAAGCCCAGGCTTTTTAACGTAAATTTTGGAATGAGCTTGTCTACAGCTACCCAAAATCTTCTTGGAGTTTTTTTTCTTTTTTTTTTTGTCTTTTTGCCTTTATGTAGAGCCGCACCCGTGGCATATGGAGGTTCCCAGGCTAGGGGTCTAACAGGAGCTGCAGTTGCAGGCCTTCGCCACAGCCACAGTCACGCGGGATCTGAGCCGCGTCTGCAGCCTACACCACAGCTCACGGCAACACTGGATCCTTAACCCACTGAGCAAGGCCAGGGATCGAACCCGCAACGTCATAGTTCTTAGTTGGATTTGTTAAGCACTGAGCCACGACGGGAACTCCTTCTTGGAGTTTTGATAAAAACTGCATTAAACCTATAGATCCATTAGAGGAGAACTGACTTCTTTACCATGTTGAGTCTTGCGATTCATGAACATGGTATGACCCTGCATTTATTTAGGTCTCCTTTGATTTTCTTTCTTTCCTTCTTTCATCAACATTTTGCAATTATCAGCTTTTCAGATTCAATACGTGTTTGTTACATTTGTCCCTAAGTTTTTTCCTTTTCTTTGGAGTGTCTACAAATGTTATTATGTTTTTAATGTCAATTTTCAAATGTTCACTGTTAGTATATGGAAACAAAATAGACTTCTTCTTTTTTTTTGTCTTTTTAGTGTCGCACCCATGGCATATACATATTCGACTCCCAAGCTAGGGGATGAATCTGAGCTATAGCTGCCGGCTCACACCACAGCCACAGCAATGCCAGATCCGAGCCATGTCTGCGACCTTCACCACAGCTCACGGCAACGCCGGATCCTTAACCCACTGAGTGAGGCCAGGGATTGAACCTGCGTCCTCATGGATACTAGTCAGATTCTGCTTCTGCTGAGCCAAGACGGGAACCCCAGACTTTCATATTTTGATCTTTAATCTTTCATCCTTGCTGAACTCACTTATTACCTCTAAGAGGCTGTTTGTGTGTTCTGAAGCTTCCTTTAGATTTTCTACATATACTATCATGTCATCTGCAAATAAGGACACTTTAATTTCTTCCTTTATAATCTCTGTACCCTTTCCTTAATCACAGTGGCTAGAACTTCCAGCACTATGTGAAATAACAGTGGTGAGGGGAAGCATCTCTCCTTTGTTTCCGGAAGGAAAACTTTTAGTCCTTCGCTATTAAGTATCCTGCTAGCTATAGGTTATTTGGTAGGTGTTCTTTAGTACATTGAGGGAATTCACCTCTCTATTGCTAGCTGAAGAATTTCTTTTAAAATAATAAATGGCTGTTAGATTTGTCAATTTTTTTTGCTGCCTCCTCGGATATAATCATATTTTTTGTCTTTGACTAGTTAATGCTGATGGTATTGGTTGATTTTAAAATATTGAACCAGGCTTGTGTTCCGGAAATAAATCCCACTGTGATGGTATAATTTTTTTTTGCTTTAAACTCCTGGATTCAAATTGCTCGTATTTTGTTGAGGATTTTTGCTTCTAGGTTCATGAAAGATATGATCTCCCCCACGCCACCTTTGTACTGTCCCTGGTTTTGGTATCAGGGCAACGCTGGTCTCATAAAATAAATTGAGAAGTGTTCCATCTTTTTGTATTTTCTGAGATAGATTGTGCAGAAATTGTGCTAATTCTTCCTTAAATGTTTGCTAGAATTTTCCGGTGAAATTGTTTGCGCCCGAAGATTACTTTTCCAGGTGTTCTTAAATTACCAATTCAGTGTAGTTAATGGTTTTATTACTATTCAGTTTGTCTCATTTATCATGGTTGAGTTTTGGTTGTTTGTGGTATTTGAGGAAATGGTCCATTTCTTCTTAAGTTGTCAAACTTATTCTCATAGAGTTTATTGCAGTATTCCCTCACTATGTTTTTTAAATGGCTGAAGAACCTCCTGTAATGTCTTTGTTTCATTCTTGATATTAGTGATTTGGCTCTTCTAAGTCTTGCTAAAAGATTGTCAACTTTAATGATATGTTCATTAATTTTCTTTTTAGGGTCCCACCCGTGGCATGTGGTTCCCAGGCTAGTGGTCAAATAGGAGCTGCATTTGCCAGCCTATGCCACAGCCATGTGGGATCTGAGCAACCTAAACCACAGCTCACAGCAGCACCAGATCATTAACCCACCGAGTGGGGCCAGGGATTGAACCCACATCCTCACGGATACTAGTCAGGTTTGTTACCACTGATCCACAATGGGAACTCCCTTGAATAATTTTGAACGAATTAATCTATACAATTTCCTTAGTGATTGCTCTAGGTATTACCACATACTGACATTACCTAGCACAGCCTCGTGGTATAGATGTTTTATCAGTTCGAGTGATGTGTAGAAATCCTTCTCTATCTAGACTTTCCTCACCCTGCCAACTTTTAAAATATAATTTCCTGATTACTTCTTCTATAGACTTTGAGAACCCCATTGCAAGGGTGCTGCTACTTTTGTTTCAGCCACAAAATATGATTAAAGAAACTCTTGGGAGTTCCCGTCGTGGCTCAGTGGTTAACGAATCCGACTAGGAACCATGAGATTGTGGGTTCGATCCCTGGCCTTGCTCAGTGGGTTAAGGATCCGGCGTTGCCGTGAGCTGTGGTGTAGGTTGCAGACGCGGCTCGGATCCCGCATTGCTGTGGCTGTGGTGAAGGCCGGTGGCTACAGCTCCTATTAGACTCCTAACCTGGGAACCTCTACATGCCGTAGGTGCCGCCCTAAAATGACAAAAAAAGAAAAAGAAAAAAAATAAGAAACCCTTGACTATTTCTGTTTTTACTTATTTTCTTTATTTGTGTTTTTACCTGTTCCCTCTTCTATTTTTATCTGTTCTGTTGTTCTTCTTTCCTATCTGAAGGCCCCAATCTTCTTTTGTTATCATTTCCTTTATGTTAGAGAATTTCTTTTAGCTTTTTTTAAAGAGTAGAAGTGCTAAGAACAAATTCTCTTGGTGTTTGATCATCTGAGAGTGTGTCTTTATTTCCCTCTCAGTCATGAAGCACAGTTTCACCAAATATAGGATGTCAGGCTGATAATTCTCTTCATCCCTCATTGGAAAATCTTTGTGGTACTTACTTATGAATTTCATGGTTTCAGATGAGGAATCTATATTGTCACTTGAATTGGTGCTTCTTTGTATGTGATGTGCTATTTCTTTCTGAATTAAAAAAATTGTCTTTACTTTTCGTAAGTTTAACTCTGCTATGTCGTGGTTGATGTGAACTTCTTTGAATATTTCTTGTTTAGAATGACTCAGCTTCTTGACTCTGGAGGTTTATGTCTTTATGTGACTTGCTTTTTATTTTTTAGAGAAACTTAGAGAAAGCAAAATATGTTTATTTTGACAAAGTTCAACTCGACAATTTTTAATTTTATGTTTTATTCTTTTTGTCCATTCTAAGGAAAATTTGCCTGTACAAGCTCATAAAGATTTTCTCCTATATTTTCTTCTAGAAGATGTTTAGTCTTAGCTTTTTTTTTTTTTTTTTTTTGTCTTTTTGCCTTTTCTAGGGCCATACCTGCAGCATATGGAGGTTTCCAGGCTAGGGGTGTAATCTGAGCTGTAGCCGCCGGCTGACGCCACAGCCACAGCAACGCGGGATCCAAGCCGCGTCTGCAACCTACACCACAACTCACGGCAACGCCAGATCCTTAACCCACTGAGCAAAGCCAGGGATTGAACCCGCAACCTCATGGCTCCTAGTTGGATTTGTTAACTGCTGAGCCACAATGGGAACTCATAGTCTTAGCTTTTTAAGGTCTTTGATTCATTTAACCTTAATTTTTGTGTATGAATGAGGTATAGGCCGAGGCTCTTTTTTTTTTTTCCCCTT
Source organism: Catagonus wagneri (assembly GCA_004024745.2). Lineage (NCBI taxonomy): Eukaryota > Metazoa > Chordata > Mammalia > Artiodactyla > Tayassuidae > Catagonus > Catagonus wagneri. The sequence continues at coordinate 15,299,768 of PVHT021183646.1, forward strand.
GGATAAATATCTGTTTTTCCAGTGCCATTTGTTGAAACAAATTCTCTTTTCATAGGGAATTACCTTGGTAACTTGGTTGGCAATCAGTAGACCATACACATGTGGATAAATTTCCAAGCATTCCATCCAGTTTTATTTTTCTATATCTACTATATTGTTTTATTTGTTTAGCTTAATAACAAATCTTTATAACTTTATGTCAAACCTTAAAACCAACCGGCATAGGTCCAATATTGTTCTTTTAAAATTGTTTTTTTTTTTTGATGTTTTAGGCCTCTTGCATTTCTATATCAGTTTCTACCAAAAGGCTTGCTAAAACTGGAACTGCAATAAATGTATAGAGCAATTTTGAAAGAACTGACATCTAAAAATATTGATTCTTCCAATTAGTAATCTCTTCATTTATCTCTTCATTGTAAAAGTCTTTAATATGTCTCAGCAGTTTTTGTAATTTTTAGTGTATAGGTCTTATAAATATTTTTGTTAAATTTATCCCTAAGCATTTTGTCTTTATATGCTATTGGGAAAAATATCAGTTTAGAATTTCATTTTCCAGTGTTTCATTGCTAGCATATAGAAATACAGCTGATTTTTAAATTCTGATCTTATATCCCATGACCAATTTGCCAATTTCTCTAGTCTTAATATTTTTTCCTTTTTCTCTCCTTTGTTCATTATACATAAAACTGATTTATGCACCAGGTCTTTGTTCAGATCAGTTCCAGTGGCTCTTTTGCACATTCCTTAGGAATCCCTATGTACACAATAATAGCATCTGTGAATGTCATCTAATAAATACTCCTTTCATTTCTTCCATGTCTTATTGCTTTGGCTATATACACTACTGAATAGAATTATTAGAGTGGATTTCCTTACCTCAGTTCTGTTTAGGGGGGAAGTATCTAGTCTTCTCACAAAAACAGATGACTTCTTTCAAGTTGAAGACATTCCTTTCTGTCTCCAGTTTCATGAAAGATTTTTCTTTGAATGGGTGCCCAGTTTTATCGAGTGTTTTTTTTTTTTTTTTGGTTTGGTTTTTAAGTCTATTAAAATGATCATGTGATTTTATTCTTTAGTCCCTTAATGTGGCGAAATGATTGATTTGAGAATGTTAAACCAGGCTCACTTTTCTGAAATAAACCCCACTTAAATAGGATGATCTTTTGTTTATATTGCTGGATTTGATTGCTAGTATTTTATGGAGAATCTTACGTTTGTATTCATAAGGGATATAGGTTTATAGTTTTCTTTGTAATTTTTGGTAATACCTCTAATTCTGACCTCAGTGTAATGCTAGCCTCATAAAGTGAGATGAGGTGTTGCCTCAGCCAGTACCTTCTGAAAGAGTTTATATTTTATATCGTTATGAAATATTTGCTAGAATTCACTAGTAAAGCAATCTAGCCCTGGAATTTTGTGTGGGAGGCTTTTTAATTATTAATTCAAAAATGTTTATACACAGAAGGCTAACCGAGTTTTCTATTTCCTCTTGCATCTGTTTTGGTTATTTGCGTCTTTCAAGGAATTTGTCAGTTGTCAAATTTATTTACATAAAGTTGATCATAATATTCTTTTGTTGTTTGTTTAGTGTCTGCAAGATCAGTAGTAATGACCACCCTTTCATTTGTTATGTTGAGAATGTATATCTTCTCCACCTTTTTCTCATCTGTCTTACCTATGGCCATACCACCCTGAATGCGCCCAATCTTGTCTATTGTTGTTGTTTTGTTTTCTATTTCATTGATTGTTTCATACAACTATTTAACTTTAAAGTAATTAAAAGTAAGTAAAATTAAGAATTCAAAACTCAGTCGTGCTAACCACATTTCAAGTGCTCAGCTATATTATATAAATGTTTTCATCATTACAAATAGTTTATTGGTCAGCCCTGTTCTGGAGGGTGGGAAGTCTGTTTCTCAATTGGTCTCATGTCTCTTAACTAAGCATTTTCCCTAAGCTTCTTGGGGGTCATTGAAGGGCCAAGTGGCTCTTAAATCCATCCTGTCCTCTTAATGACCCTGGCCTTGGCCCCATCTCAGGCCTTGTGGCCATCTCCCTTCTTCCTGATCCCTCTGCATCCTCTCAGCCCCAACTGTCCACCTCTGTTCCCAGAGGGAGTTCCAACATAGTGATCTGCTCCTGCACCCCCCCCATTCAAGTCTTTCAACACAGCCATCTGCCACTATACCACCCTGCTCAAATTGCAGTGCTCCCATTAACTGAGCCCCACGGAATTTCCCAGAAGGCATGAACTGTTTCTCCCATAGGCCTGAGCCATACTTGCTAGGAGCAACCCCCACTTTTAGATGAGCCAGCAAGAACATCTGTATCACTTATGTCACCTGGCATCAGTCACCCAGTGGACTGTCAGAAAAATGGGGACAGGAAAAAAACGCCACCAGCCCCAGAGCTGCATGATGGCTTCTCTGGGACCTGGTTTATGGCCTAAGCCCCAAAGCCAAGCCCAGGGAACCCTCCTCTCCAGGCCCCCATAGCTAGCCCAGGAACACACATTTCAAGAGCTCTTTAAGAGTGAAATGGAACATTCAGAGGGAGTGCTCCATCAGAGGTGTCGGGGCTATGGGTTTGAAGACCAGACGGCACTTGTCTGGGAGGGGCTCCTCGGCTGTGGTTAGGGAACCTGGAGCCTTGCGCTGTCCCACCGGGGCTCCCAGAAGCCTGGGCCTGCCTGCATGGGTCAGCCCAGCCCAGCGTGGTGGGAGTGGCCAGGTTCCCTCCCTGCTGGCCCGGCCATGCCCCGGAGTGCCTGCCTGCCCATCGGCCCTCAGGCCATGAATCACCAGCAGCCTCACAAGAGGAAGCAGCGATAACCCCAGGACCCTGAAGGGCCTCCCTGAATGTTTGTCTATCCTAATCCACATCTTCCCCATGGGCCCTGCTCCTCACATGTCGCGAGTCCTTCTGCCTGGAGCCCCTCCCTCACACATCCCTTCGGCCACTCAAACAACTCTCTTCTCAAAGTTCCCCCCACCCACCCCCTTCCCATTCTCTCTTCCTCTCTCTCTCTGGAATCCCTGGTCCTTCGGTCCACCTTGCCATCCCACCATCCGCCAGCCACTGGTTCCCTTGCTTGCCCTGAACCAGGGGCTCCCCAAGGCTCCAGGACCCATGTCGAGGACATAGACCATACTCTGCAGGGAAATGAGCCCGGGGGTAGGGGGCCCATCTGATGCCCTCCTGGGGCTGTGGGAGTGGAAGGGGTTCCCACAGGCAGTTAGCGGGGAGCCAGGGAAGGTGTCTGAGCTGAAGGATGACCAGAGGAAGTGAGACCATGAAGGAATCAGGGAAGCAGAGTCAGGGCAGGGCTGGTATAAGACATCCTAGGGATGGTGAACTCGGGGCTGGGGGGACGGTAAGACCTGAGCAACCAGAACCAACCCATTTAAGTGTGTTAGAGGAAGGACAAATAAGAAGGGCCATGGAGTTCCCGTCATGGCTCAGCCATTGACAAATCTGATTAGCATCCATGAGGATGCAGGTTTGATCCCTGGCCTTGCTCAGTGGGTTAAGGATCCGGCATTGCCGTGAGCTCTGGTGTAGGTCGCAGACATGGCTCGGATCCCGCGTTGCTATGGCTGTGGTGTAGGCCGGCAGCAAAAGCTCCGATTAGACCCCTAGCCTGGGAACCTCCATATGCTGTAGGTGCGGCCCTAAAAAGAAAAAAGAAAAAAGGAGACGGGCCCCTGAGGCTTAAGGCACCAAGGAGTGAGAGTTTGGAGCACAGCTGAGGGGCCCCCTCCAGGGGACCACAGAGTGGAGGCAGGAGACCTAAACCCAGAGAACACCTGCATCAGGTGGGGCGAGGGGTGAGCAGATGGGTTGGGTACCCCTCCTCCCTGAATGGAGCCTGTAGCTGGAACACCAACCCCCTCACCCACCTTCAGAACCGCCCCACAGATTACAGCACATCAAGAAGCACATGGAGGGAGTTCCCGTCGTGGCTCAGCAGAAACGAATCTGACTAGTATCCATGAGGATGCAGGTTCAGCCCCTGGCCTCACTCAGTGGGTTAAGGACCTGGCATTGCTGTGAGGTGTGGTGTAGGCCTGTGGCTACAGTTTCCATTCAGCCCCTAGCCTGGGAACCTCCATATGCCATGAGTGTGGCCCTAAAAAGACAAAAAAAAAAAAAAAAAA